>VWPW01011294.1:108752-180042 GCA_013389825.1 Crypturellus undulatus | reverse complement strand
GGCGCCGCCACAGCCTGAGGCGCCGCGCGAGGCGGTGCGGTGCGGTGCGCTTGCGGGCCAGGCCGGGCGGGCGGCATGGCCCCCACGCTGCTGCAGAAGCTCTTCAACAAGAGGGGCGGCGGCGCCGCGGCGCCCCACGGCCGCGCCCCGCGCGAGGGGCCCGCCTTCAGGTGAGAGCCGCGTGGCAGGGGCGGCCGTTGGGAGCCGTTGGGGAGGGGGACGCAGTTGCCTCGCGGTGTCTCCTCGCGCCCCTCGGCATGGGAAGCTCCCCCCCTGCCAGACGTCGGCGGGGGGAAGCGCCAGCCCGCGGGAGGCGCCACCGCAGCGTCTCCCCCACCCCGTTTTCCCCCCTCATTTTGTCTCTCAGCCATTTTATAGTCGTGCTGGAAGCGTCGCGAGCCCCGCAGGAGCCGCGCGCGGTGTCCCAAGGCGCGCGCCTGCCGCCATAGCGCCTCCCCACCGCCACGGGGCGAGCACGGGCTCGGGGCTCGTGACCCCCTAGGAAGCGCACCGCATCTGGTGACCAGTGGAGAGCTGGCTGCCTCTCGCTGCTTGTGATCGCCCAAATCTTCTTGGGAGTAAATAGCTCTTAATCCTGTGTGATTTATGTAATCTTTATCCAACATGGGTTGCCGCTGTTATCTAAACCTTCAGGGACAGCTGTTTGCTGGGGTTAGGGGTTTGGTGCTACCGTCCTGCTTAGCATCTGTCTTGCTCCCCAGACCAAACCCTGCTGAGAAGAGCTCCTGTCACAAGCGTATCTGGTAGCCTCCATGTCATCCAGCATGAACCAGTTGGTCTTGAAGTCACATAACCTACAGGCTTGAATTGGAGCCTGGACTTTCACTGCTTCGACTACTAAGTAGGAGTGCAAAGAGAGGCAGAAACTGTCCCTTATCCCTTGAGCAAGGGCCGTGGGCAGGTGTGAAGGATCTCCATTGCAGTGCCAGCTTGGTTCCAACCACGATCCGTGCAGTTTGCTACCATGCATGCGGCCAAAGCAGCACGGTTGTTCCTTTGCATAGGGATGTCTGGTTGTAAGGGGGTTCCTGCTACACTGATGGGCACAACACAGGTGCCACATTACTATGGGATATAGAAGCTGGTGAAGTGTAGTAACTATGTTTACTAGTTATTCTTTGTGTCATTCATGGAACTAAGGATCATCTTAGTTCGAAAGAAAACAAAACTGTTTTCCACAGTTAAAGTCAGTGACAATTTTTGAGTCACTCAATATATTTGTAAGCAACTTGGTATCAGAGAGGCAAAAACAGCTTAATGTTGTTAGTTTTAGGTTCTTGGAGTTTTTGAGGAACTCCTTGGAGGGAGATCCTGTACGCAGTGTGTATCCTGTTTTAAGTCAATGAAATTGATCCATCTGGAATATGTTGGAAGGTTGTGGCATTTTTTTTTTCCTCCCTCCTTCTATTTGTTAAGTTTGATATTGCATTTTTTTTCCTCCCATTTTGAATTTAAATTTAAATGCATTTAAATGATGTGGCACTTCCTTTTTTTTTTTTTTTTTAATTAAACAGTATTATAAGCGATCATTCTCTTTATTTACCAATTCACCATCCTCCTCCCCCTTCCCAGTTTTGATTTTGGCATATTTAAGGTTAACAAAGTTATTGGAAGTATTTGACATGTGGAGTTTTTTTTTTCCTTTTTTCCCCCTTCCTTATAATTTTTAATTGTATTGCAAGGTTTCTTTCCAGTGATATTTTAGTGATTTGCAGAAGCATATTTATTGGTTCTTAGAAACTGTGCTACAACTTTCTAAAATAGACTTGCTGTAATAGTAATAGAATGGTAATCTCTATTGAAATAAAAATATATGATTGTACCTAAATAAAGGGAAATACTTCAATAATCTCTATATTAGGCATGTAGGTCTGGACACTGTTAGAGGCAGAGTATTGTGATTGTTCTTTGGTCTTACAGCAAGGTTATGCTTAAGGATCTAGCCTTTCTTTGTGCTTTGGTTGGTGAGGTCCCATCTCATTGACTATCTGCCTTGCTGCATGTGGCTCTACTGAGTGGCCCTGGGAGAGCCCTGTGTTGATAATATGTAGCCCTGCACCTTGCATTGTTATGAAACTCTTGGAAGTGTGTATGCCTTGCACACCACCTCCCCCAAAGCTGTAATAAAAAACACTGAACATGTCTTTATTGGATATTACCTCCTCTGATTTGATTTACTCTGGACTCTCCAAAATGCACAGCTAAGAAGCCTTGCTGCCTCATGTTACATCTTCTTGTCTAGAAACTGTGTTGCAGTAGATTTGCCCCAAAGAGATTTGCCCGTAACAAATTCTGTTTGTTTGTTCCAGTGTCCTGCCCTCCCTTAAGCTCGAGTTAAAAAGTTACCAGGTGTTGGAGCTGCTTCCTCTCTTTGGTTCTGTGGAGGGAAGAAAGCTTCAAATTCCATGTGCCTTACCAGGATAAGCTGGCACAAGCTCGTAGGAAAAAGAGAGTCACAGTGTGTATATGTGAATATGGAGCCACGGGGAATGGTTTCCTGGGTGCATCAGTATTAGCATTTTAATTTGGATCAGGAGTGTGCTTTTCAAAAGCTCTCCCAGTTGCCTTTTATTGGGCTCATGCAGCAGAGTGCCTTCAGCATGCAGGCTGGGTGCATTTGGATTAAGCAAACCTGGAGTGTTTAAACCACTTCGACTGCTAATGGGCTTGGGACCAGGCAAGCAGTGGGCAGAAGAGGCAGTGTGGGTATCAGGACCTTTGTACCAATTGACTCGCTGTGTGGACCTAGTCTGCTCTGCGGGCCAATGTAAATGCAACCCTTACTTGATGCATGAGGAGAAAATAAATGTGAGGTATAGATGCTATTAATATAGAACTGTTATATAAATATACAGCTGTTAGGATGGTGGGTCTCTCTACTGGTTTGTGCCTCCCTCTAAAATAGTGGAAATATTGGGTTTGAATTTGGTGGTAAAAGGGTAGTGTTTAGATTTGTAGAATATTTATTTCTGAATAGAGGAATTAGAAAACAGCTGTGGGGTTGGGTATTTGTGTTGTAATACCATATTTTTTTCAAAAAAGTTTTATGCACAGTGCAAAGTGTACAAAACTTGTTTTAATTATTACTATTATTACTGATTTCTACTTCTTTTAAATGTATGGGTACCTTTCAACAGAGAAGTTTATTTGACTGTAGTTTAATATCTTTCTCTTTACCCCTAATTCTGAGAAACCTCAGTTACTTCACTTGTGAGAAATAGCTATGCGTAACTAAGATTCCCTTAAAATATTTCGTATCCCCTTAGCAACTGTAACTCTCATTAGAAGATTGAGGTAGTGGATGCTTAGTACATTTTTGGAGTGCAGTGTTGTGTGCCCAGCAAAAAGCCAGTTATTACTGCGAAAACATCATCATCTCCTAGATTTTTTTTTAAGTTTTAGGGATGAAGCAGGGTATTTAATAAGCACAGTGTTATAAAACTAGAGTATCTTTGGTCCTAACTGAATACTTGAGTAAGGTACCAGGGAATGGCTTTAAAGAGATGAATGTGGACCACAGGTCATTTGATTGTACTTAAATTTACAGCACTTCATGTGTAATTGATGAGATTTGCTTTGCTGTACTTCTCAACATGAAAGGCTGAAGTTCCCTTTAAACCAAAGCTAAGACTTTTCAAATCTCCTGACAAGGGATGAAACTAGTATATAAAAAGCCTATATCTAGGGCATGTAAGAATGAAGAGAAATGCCTCAGACGTCTTGCAAGATTAGGCTTTCACATGTAAATGTGTTGTCTTTGCATGCTGATCTCTGATAAGATTTCTTTGATATTGGTATATGTAGCAAAGAAGTGTTAAAAATAGGAAACAATTTCACTTCATAGGAGTTCTGCAAAATGTGAGACAACTTGCAAACAGGCTATTACTTTAGCTTTAATTATCAGTTGCTCCTTCTGGTGTCTCTAATGGAACGGATGTCTTGTAGCTGCAGGATATCTATCTGGTAGCAGTTTGTTAGCTTTGGTGTATGAGATCATTTATTTGGCAGTTGATACTAGTAATTCCTTTGGTCATAGTGCTAAAATGCTTGGTGAGATCCCACTCACTAAGCATTATTTCACAGTATTTATTAGCAGCCTGGCAATATTCCACCCTGTGAGAAAAGGAAAGAAAACAGTAGTGAGTTGCAAGTTTGCTTGCATAGAGTTTTGTCATTTTTGTTAAAATGATATGCGCCTTGGTAAATTCTTGCAGCCTTGCTGGGTTTCCTTTGACCTTTTTGCAGCTTTGCAGACATCCAAAGAACAATAAAACTACTAAGCACCTATGTACCTCTTCACACATGGACTATACCTCTACATATCTGATTTGTAAATCCCTTTAAAAGCATTTGAAGAAAAAAAAAACAACAAAAATCACTATTTTATGTGCTGTGGGAAGGGAAATTAAGTTCTGGATCAACTCTGAGCATGGGTGCAGGGAACATTAAACAGCAAGCGTTGGCTGTGTGCCTCTTTACTGATGACTGAAGGTGGGCCTTAAGGTACAATATTATACCTCTGTTCTAACATTACCCTTTCTTCAATAATGAAACCTAAAAAGTAAGTTTTGCTGAAAGATATTTATTACAATCTCACAGCAAGACAACAGCTTCGTGTAGAAGTGACTGAAGCTTGATCTTCTAGAAAGACCATACATGGAAACTAGACTTGCAGCCTGGGTCTCTTTGCAAGGAAGAAGACCAAAAACCCAAGTCCTTTGTTTTTTGAGCTTTGCAGTACTAAAGGCTCTTCTCGCTCCTAGACTGTCTGGTTTTCTGTGCCCCCTCCACACTTCTGTCACTGAACAGCCTTTTGGTTTCTATTAGCCCTCCTATGAGAAAAGTTCATTCTCTTTTAAGTTTGCAGAAAGAGATCCTTATTTTTTTTTTTTACCTTGGGCTTCTAAAAAGCTGTGTGAAATTGTATAGATAAGCTGTATTTTATGAGTAATTAATATTGTATAGCCAGCTAGTTATATGTTTCTACACACCTGAATCTTAAACTTGATGCACAATTGGATAGTAGGCAGTTAATGCCATGTTCTTACAGTACTTTTGCCATTGGCTTGTCTAAGTCTGTACAAGTGAGTACTCTGCCACATACTGTGCTCAGTGTAGAAAGATTCAGGGTAGTGTAGTGAACAGAAGGCCTCGGGGCTCCCTACACTTATCGGTGCATGTCTGTAAAGAAAGTGCACTGTACTCTAAAGCAATTATGCTGATAGTGTAAACAAGTACTTGCTTTTTGATATAAATAGATCCTGAATGAGAAAATAGAGTTGCTTTGGGTTTGCAAAATTTGGATATTCATTCATAATGTATGATTTCATGGAGAAACTTTAAAAGCTGATGCAGAACTTTCTGACTTCACTAGATTTTTATGTAAATTTAGTTGAGGTAACAGAATAGCTTTATTAAAATATGAGAGGGAAGGAAGATGGCAGGAGTTTAGATGTCATAGTCATTAGTTATCATGTTACCCTGCTTTGACATAGTGGGATGTAGATGTATGTGGCAGTGGCCTTTCACTGGAATTTTGGTCCAGCAGTCAGTAGCAGCAGACCAAAAGCTTTATGCGAGCAAATACCACTAAACCACTGTGTACTACAGAAAATGTAGTTATTTTCATAAAAGCAAATTATTTGTTGTTCTGTCTATTCATTATTTTTTTCCTGTGGCATTTGGAAGCCAGAAGGCTGCTGCAATGAAGCTACTGAAGACTCTCTTTTTGCAAAGAGAATTCCTTGGATGAATGCTGGTGTCATGTGCTGCGAACCTCAGTGAGATACTTGCTCCCTTAGCTATTCTTCCTGACAGTAACCATCACTTGCTCTTGTCTCCTCTGGTATTCAGGGATAACTTATGAACAGAAGACCTGGTTTGAGAGCCATGGGCCATGTATTTTCAATGAATGTTTCTACTAAGTGCATTCTTGATTGAAAACGTATCAACTGTAATGTCTTAGACCAAGTGCTATAAGGACAATGTTTTTAGAGTATCTTAATTGTCAGTATTTGCTATGCAAAGATTTCAGTTTGTTAGGTGAAAGATGAGAAGTTTGATTCTGTAGGGTCATTAACAGCCTTGCTGGAGAGAATAAGTGAGGAAAGGAGGACTTAGAATTGGACATTTCTTCTGTGGAGACAGAAGATGTGTCTGTCTGCACCTTCCCACGCCCTTCCTGTGCTAAGTGTCTGATTACTAGGGCTCTGGCAAGCAAGCTGAACGTGGCTGTTCACTGTCATTTGCCCGTCATGCATGAATCATCTCTCCTGTGTGTTCTGCTTCTCGTTCCTACTCCTTAGGCTCAAGTTGTTCTCTGTTCTGCTTTCTCCTCCCCTAGCAGTGCTTGCATCACTCCATCCACCCCATCTGTACGTGTCTGTCGCCCAGGCACTGTAGCAATGTCATATTTCGTGTGTAAGATCTGGTCATAAGACGAGCTTCAGTGCAGATTGCAAAGCAAACTTCCAAGGCATGAGAGGTCCAGTTTGGTTTCCTTTGTAATGCCTGCACCTTCTCAATTACACTTAGGGCAAGTACTGGTGCTTTTACATAGTAAACAGCCCAAATATTTCTGTTTTACCTGTCGGAGCACTTCCAGGGTACGGGCAAAATTCTTGATTGCATTGATTGTACAGACACATTGAGTTTTACATTAAACTTATTGCTGTTAGAGCTGGCTCATCATTTTTCTTCCATGCATTACACTGAAGTGAAAGTTGAACACTGTGTGATGTAATTACTGAACCAGTATGGAACTTCCCCTGCAGTACGTTCTCACTGAAAAGTGTTACAGTTCAACTTCTCTCCTCCAAGGTACTCAGTGAATTTTCACATGTGCTAAAGAAATCAGGTGTATTAAGTAAACAAACTGTCAGTATTCATTTACCCTTCTAATAAGGGTGCTAACAGGCTTGACTTGGTGTTAGCACCTTCAAATTACAAGTCTGAACAGTTTAGTATAGTGCTTTATAGTGAAATCTGAAGTTTTTTTGGCATAATCACTCCTAGCCTTTATTATCATCATGTCTGCTGACTGTTTTATCAAAGAAAAGTGGCTTGAATAAACTTGATACTCTGGATTTCTATTAGGAGTCATTGCACTGAATTCTGAATCTGGATATGACCCAAAACCTGAAACATGTCAGCTTTTGGGGCTGGATATGTGAGTGCATAGATCTGAGGTATGGGAAAGCTAATTAGATAGGAAAGCCATGAGAGAATGACCTGCAGACTCTCGTGTGTGTAGTTGTAAGTGGATTATTCCTGAATAATACATTCACCGAATGTAGACCACTTCACAGAAGTTAATATAATGTCATAAAGTTAAAGCCTTGTCTGCTCTGGAAAAACAAACTTTCACTAACCTTTGTACCTGTCAACATAGACCAGTTAATCTACATCTTAATGACCAGATGTTTCTGTTACCTGGTGGTGTGAACATGAGAACTAATCCAGCTGCTGAAGATTAGTTGAGCACTGATAGATGCTGCTTTTGCTTGCCTTTCACATTCACACAAAATGACCATTTTCTAAGGTTTGACACCTAACTCTCTAACTTGCACTTGACTTGTGCCCTTTAAAAAAGAAAAAAAAAAAACATCTATAAGAAGAGTTGTAGATCTTTTGTTGCTGAAAGAGATCCTTATTCAGCACAACTGGGTTATGCAAGCTGGGCAGGTAACTTTAAGCTGCGAGAAAGGAGAGCTGGTTACCATGGGTGCAGGCACAAGGAAGAGGCAAACTGAAAGGCAAACAGGGGAAATTCATGTCTGTTCTGAAGCTTCAAGGCTTTGTTTTTACCAAACTGCTA
This sequence comes from Crypturellus undulatus, assembly GCA_013389825.1. Lineage (NCBI taxonomy): Eukaryota > Metazoa > Chordata > Aves > Tinamiformes > Tinamidae > Crypturellus > Crypturellus undulatus. The sequence continues at coordinate 172,205 of VWPW01011294.1, read as the reverse complement.
CCTGGTTTAGCCTCCAACCTTCTCCCAAGCTGTGTGGGAATTGATTCTTAGCTGGAGCTTGTGGTTTCCCCAGCAGAGTTGCTGGAGTGTTGGAGCTGCCCGCAGTCACATCCATGGAGAGAAGCTTTACTGCTGGTAGAGCTGCTTTGTGCTGGGCTGCTGGACTTTACACAGAGGTGACCGAGAGGGCTCATGTGCTCCAGTGCTGAGCTCTGAGTGGGCTGTAGGAAGAGCTGGACATTGGTGGCACCTTCAGTTCGCTTGGCAGACAACCATGTGGCCCGTGTCTGTGCTTTTACTGGAGCTTGGCACTTTGCCTGGATAAAGCTGAGCTTACGTGGTAGTCAGCTGAAGCAGCTTCAGGAGTGCAAAACTCTGCCTTCCCAGCCTTTAAAAGAGTTTCTAAATCACAGCAAGGTAAAGAGTAGGAAAAATTAATCTTCCTTGATTATCAAGGTATCATACATAATGTCTGCCTGCGGATATATATGGCTTGCTTAGTAAGCACTCAAAACCATTTCACGTATGATTCCAAATTCCAGAGTGAGTGAATAATACTTGATGACTTTAGTTTTTGGGATGGTTGAGGGTGTAACTGTCATCCACTGTGGGCTAAATCAGACTACTGTTTAGTTCAGGAAACAATCTGGGTACAAACTTGTGTTCAGAACTCTCTATGTTCAGTCTTGCATACGGGAATATGAGAATGCTTTTGGCAGGAAGTAAGAAAAGTTATGTGTACTTAAAAAAAAGTTTTTATGCCATTTTTACAGTTATGTGATAATTCTAAAATGGCAGTGTATAGCTGGATTGCACAATGTACTCTCTTTGTAATGGGAAATGGGAATAGATTTTTTTTTTCCTTTTTGTTCAGTTAAATATATGAACTTATATACATAGTTGATGCTAAATTTGCTGGATTTCTTTGTCTGTCTTGGATAAGAAGCAGCTGAGTCAAAGATAACCTTGAATTAAATTGTGTTTACTGTTTGAAGGAGTGATTGCCTTTTTGTGTTCAAATGTGGTGTTGGCATGTGAATTAGAGATCTTATTGAAACAGTGGATATTTATTTGCATTACTGAAGCACTAGAATTTGCTTACAGAGTAGACTTCATTAGAGTTCTGTCACTAGGCCCTCTCTTGACTGGACAAGAAGGTGAGAAGTTTGGGTTTTATTTGGTGTATCTGTAACTTAAGAAGACATTGCTAGCCTGTTGTACTAGATTTCAACATACAGTATTTTATTGGAAAACACATGGAGCTTGACCAATTTTACCCTTTCCCAAGGGGAAAGATTTCTAATGTGTTTAAGTACATAACTGCTATATAAACTTACTGATATTTAATATAATATTTTATCTCTATTGCCATATCTCCAATGTGTGAAGTGTTTTTCTATTTTATGACAAGGTTGTGCCTGGCTCTTTTCTGAGATTTTTTTTTTTTTTTTTAGGTATTTGGTGATTGGCATAGTTTTCTACTTGCCGCCCAAATTTTATAATGTTACTCAGAGTAGATAACTTCATGGGTAAACCTGACTGTATAAATTCTGAGTCTATATAAAATATAAAGTGTATGTATGTATGTTTTAAGAAAATGTTCAGCCCACTATGAAAGCAGTTAGTACAGTTGACTCGCTTTAAGCAAGAGTGTATTTCATAACTTAATGACTATACATTCAAAGCCCTGCCTATTTGGTGGCAAACAGAACCTGTCCCGCTTGCATACAGTCCCGTACAGTAAGGATGGCTCTGGCCATATGAGTCAGCTGCACAACTGCAGCCTGGTTGGTTTTGAAGGGATTACAGTTTGAGTGATTTAACTACCCTGATCTCCTCTGCAGAGTTTTAGTAGCTGGCTCCTTCCCTTTGCAATGACACTTGAAAGTGAAAGTTATACAAGCCCTGAAGATTCAGTACCGGTTACTGGAAAGCTCTCTTCAGCACTGCACACAACAGAGGGTTAAGGAGAGCCTTTTGGATGGAGTAGACAAGCATAACAACAAGGGGAACAAAACACATTTCTGTCTGTAACTAATAAAAAAAATCCCGGAGTTGACGTTATATCCGTCTGCAGTTATCACTTCATTCAATCTAAGTCAGGATTTCCTAGTATTCATCTCAGCAGAAGCGATGGACTTTGTTGATGTTGTAGCAATTTTGGGGTGACCAAGTATGGCTTCTTGCATGTGTGTACTTTCCTACTCTCTTGCTGCTTGGGTAGATAGGTAAGTTTTCATGCATATTTGACATATTTAATTTATCTTAATTTCCTTTTTGGGTCTGCCAACGTGTATTTGCAGGCTAACTTTTCAGTTATCTATTTATTTTTATTTTTAAAGAATTGCTACCCTCATAATCCTGCAAGTCTCTGAGCCATCTGTAAATGGTTACATTAATGTTCTTTAATTGATTAACAAATCGAACTGTTTCAGCCATTGGCAGCACCAGGTAGATACAACTGATATCTTTGTTTTTATGCGTTAGAGGTCTTCATCTATTAAAATAAAAATTGAGAACTGTAAACCATGGTGCTGCATATAATAAGTTGGATTTAGCAGCTTGACTTAAGATTTTAAGATTTGGTTTTGAAGTAGAATCTAAACAGCACTTTGAATTTGCAAGAAAACATGTAGAACCAGGTAAGTGTGTGTGTGTGTGTGTGTGTGTGTGTGTGTGCATGCATGAGAGAGAGAGAGAGAGAGAAAGAAGAGAAATCATGGTGGTGAAAATATGCTTTTGAATTGATGGAAGCCGCTGGTTCCTTGGGAAGCGATCTTCCTTGAAAGAAAGAAATGTCTAGGCAGAGCTTGGATCTCTTCCTGTTCGAGAGAGTTCTCCTGTGAGGTAGGAGGGACTGTTCGAAACAGGGAAGAGAAGGGTAATGGCTTCTGTAGCCCTGGAGAGTACCATAGCCTGCTCAGCTGTAAGGCTTGAGAGTGCCACCTCTTCCCAACTTGACAGAGAGTCACAACTTGATTCTTGGGAGTCAAGGCCTCTCTGTGGACATGTTTAATTACTTCAAAAATTTTGTTTGTTTGTTTGAAGCAGAAAGAGTATTTTTTAGCTAATCAGAAAGAAAGTAGGGATTGTATGGGGTTTTGGATGCCAGCGGCTTTTATATCTGTATCAGCTGGCATCAAGATATACTTCCTCAAGTCTACTGATGTTTCTTAGTTTTGTTATTTATTGTTTCATATTCTGAAACAATCTCTTGAAGAGAGGCTAGAAGAAGGCTGCAAATGGAGTACTTTTTTCTCTCTACCTCTCTTTCTTTGCTTTGCAGAAGAGGGAGAAAGAACAGGAAAGAGAAGGCAACCAAACCCATGTCTTAGGATCCTACTCCTAAGGTGTGGTTGGTGGTGATGTCCATGCTGGCCTGCTGATTTATGGAGGAGATATTAAGGTCTGCGATCAGTCAGTACTTCAGTATAGCTTTGAAAGGTAGCTAGAATTGGGACAGTGCTACAGATGCTTCCATTGTATTGCTCAAAATTCTCCTTCAAAAGTTCAGTGTGTCATTCTTCCTTCTTCTGTTCAAAAGAAGGTGGTAAAAGCATCCTCACTAAAGCTGGTAAGATAAGAGGTTTCTATTCATCTCGCCTTCTGTCACACGCACTTCTCAGACGTGCCTTGGCAGTGCCTGTGTTTAGTAGCAGCCTTCCTGGAAGCTGGCCTGCTCACGTGGCGCTGCGGGAGCAAGTGACATGTGGCTGATGCACCCGGTCTGCTGCGCAGCCCCCACAGTGGGTGCGGACCTGCCGCGCGGCTGCTGCCGCCTGCCTGCAGCAGGAGCTACAAGCTGCTCCCTGGAAGTGCCTTTGAAAAGGCCAAACTCTGCCCTGCCCTGTCCCGTCCCCCTGCTGCAAGAATGTTAAATTAGCAAGTCCGCCTTCCGCTCTTTGGAACTGTTAGGATGTGTTATTTTGGAGCGGCTTGTAGAAAATATTTGACTTCCTTTCCATAAACTGACATCTCCTGGCCGTTAGAAGCTACGGAGATTATGGAGAATGGCTCTTGTGGGACAGAGTTGGGAAAGGTGATTAGGACTAAGCAAGGATTTCTGTGAGAAAAGACTGAGTTTTGGATCTGGGGAGCTTATCTTTTCGCTCTTTAAAGTTCTCTCTGAAGTCCCAGTTTTACAATAGATATCAATATCCTCTCCTATTTGTAAAATTCAATGAAATATGTGAATTTTTCTTCTCAGTGCAGTTCTGAGCTTTGTTTTCTTATCTCTTTGCTATAAGGCTCCCATTTCTGGGACCAGCAGCTGAAAGTTCTATTTCCATGCAGTTTATAATGCAACTTCAAACATACAGGTTTTGTCTTTTGCTTTAGCCCTATGTTTCATAGAGTGCCTCAGTTTCCAAAGTTGTTGCTTGTGGATAAGGCAACGCACTGTGAATTTAGTATCCGAACTTACAAGTGATTCCTGTGTAGTGAAACTATGATTATTCTTGATATTTGTGGCAAGCTGATGTGTACTTATGCTGATGTTAACTTGGTGTGTAGAAGAGCTTGTGTTAGCCTCTATCAGGTGCCTGTGGTTTTTGTGGTTGACTCTTTGGTATTGCTTTCTAGCAGCCAGTCTAGTGAAAAACTCTTCTGGCTTTGCAAAAATTCAGTATAATATCCCTCACCAAGCCTGTGGAGTTTCATGTTTGCGTAAAAATGCATCTGATGTTTTGCTTTTCATACAGCACTGTATAGCACTACTTTTTATTTAAAAACAAAAAAATAACCTTTCTCTGCAGTGATCTGATATGGAGAACTGCATTTCTACACCACAATTTCTCTTGCACTAAGATCTGAACTGAGAGAAGTGCTGTAAATAACATGTTCCTTCACTTGTTGCATGACTAATCCCTAATGTATCCTGCTTAACTTGTGTGAAACTAATAACTATGTATCCTACATAAACAAGGTGGTTCACCCGAGGTTACATAGTGCATTACCATATTAGGACTGCTTTAAATGATTATGGAAAAAGAACGCGGTGTGGCATCAGCACCTCTTCCATATTCAAGAATTTTAGAAGAGGAGGAGTAACTTTGGGTAAATACTTGAAATGGGGAAGGAAGGTGGCGGGGGGGAGGCAGAATCCACATCTACATAAACTGTTCAACAGACTGAAGAAAGGAAATGCATCCTTAAGCAATGCAAAATATATTCCACTTTACCTATAAACATAATCTGTTCTGGCACTCATCCCAAGTGTCTGGCATTGGGGCTTTTTATATGTATATATTGGTTTTGCTAAATATATCTTTCATGAAAAAAAATCCTCACAAAAACAGCAGACATGATTCAAAGTGTTTTTCATGTTTCTTTAGTTGTTTTCTAAAAGATATTGTCAAAAATAAAACATTACTGGGGACTTTGAAAAGATTGCATTGTTTGAAAACTTTTTAGGTTTTAATGGACATTTAATTCATACAAAAAGTTGTTCTTAATTAGATAACTCCATTGTATATATTTCTCTCCTCCCTACCCCAAGTTTCCTTGCTAAAGCACCATCTTAAATTGCAAACATTTAGGCAATTGTCAAGATGAAAGGCAGGAAATGACCTACAAAGAGAGCAGGTGACATGCTGTCACACAGCCTAGAAAAGGAATGATTAAGCCCTGCTTCCCAAAGGGCTATATTTGGAGGGCAGTACACTTTCTTCCATTCCATGTATAATTTCTTCCATTTCATGTATGATCTATTCATTGGACTCAGGTGTTTTGCTCTGTGGATGTATTTATTTATTTATTTATCCTCCCTTCCAGTGGTAATTTGCAAAGTATTTTGAAATTTATAGTATTCTACAGCTGAACGCTACAGTACTGTCACAAAGTGCATCTACTTAATTGGCTTATGGGTGTTCCCAGTTCTAGCATTGGATGGGAGTTCAGTAATGCAGTAATCTAGCTAAATGTTTCTGAACTGTGTTTTGTTTAGCTTTGGGGACAGATAGAATTGAATGCTGTCAGCAGCTGGTCCAAGTGTGACTGTAGGACTCGCTCTCAGCTGTTTTTTATTCAGGCTCCCAAGATAAATAGGAATGCTGATGATGGAAGCAGTGTGTTCCTCAGTGAGGAAAAGGCCAGCAGTCTCCCCCTGCTAAATCATTTGAGTGTCTTGAGACTCACCCAAAGCTTTTCCCTTCTTTGGACAGTTGGGAAGATTCTTTGGACAGTTGGGAAGAGAAGTAATTGTGATCTAGAATATGGCACTAGTCTGGAAATTACAACCGAGCTTTTTTTTTTTTTTTTTTTTTTTGGCTTTTATGGCCTTCTTGTGCAATAGAGCAAGATGTGTAACTTACCTGCGCTGTAGCTGCCCTCTTGCCTTGGAAGGTAGTGATTGGGGTTTGGTGGCATTACAGAATCCTCCAAAGTAGGATGCAGCCCTAGTCAGGCTGTGAACTGGGACTTGGAAACTTGCTCCTCTTTCTAACTTGACTGCTTTGTTTCTGGATAACGGTTAGCCAAGTCACCCCCTTTTATATCTGGGAAGAGAACAGCCCTGCTATTGTTATCATCTTGCAAAGCCTCTAAAGCTCTACAGGTGGAAAAGAGGTATGTAAGAGAATAAGAACAGTCATGTGTGAATACTTTTTTATTTTAATGAGGATAAGAAAGAAGACTTTGTTCTGCAGTGGAATTGCTTGAGCCAAAGGGGATATTCGTCTGCTTTGTTTAAAAACTTATATTTTTCTTTTTCAGAAGTATTTTTTGCTATTAAAGTGTTAGATACAAGTTATCTAGAAGTTTTGGAAATTAAAATAAATGGATCTGAGAAATATTTGTAAATATGTCTCTCTGAATACTCTTTAAGTTATTGACGGGATTGTCTTTTAGGCAAGTGATTACAAATCTAGTATCAATCAACTTGATGTTGATACTGGAACTTTTCCTTTTATCCTTATAAAAATGCTCTTTAAAATAGTAGTTTCAGACTCCTGGCCAGGTGTAAATGCACTTTATTCTCAAAGGTAAAAAAGAGTGAGAAATCTCTAGGATGTTTCTCGTTTTTTGGGTGGGGTGTGGTTTTTTTTTGTTTCCCTCCTTTTTTTTTTTTTTTTTTTTTTTTTTACTGATAACCATATGGCATTGATGACAAATTCTTCCTCGCTTTGGAGCACTCTGAGGTTGCTAAGAGCTGTCAGATGACACTTGCTCACATGAGAGCCATTAACAGGGTGTTGTAGCTGGTGTTAGAACAACCTTGCAGCAATGAAGGGCGAGTCACTGCAAAAGCAACTAGGTCTTTTCTTTTTTTTTTTTTTTTTTTTTTTTTCTTCCCCTCTCTCTCTCTCAGAGGCCATATGGTTTGGTCTTGTGACTACATAATTGCCAGCTACCTAATCACATACCAGGAAGCAAACACAGTTTAAGTCAATATTAGTTGTTGTATCTCCTACGGCTTTGTACCAGGCTTGGTAGAAAAACTCGGCAGCAAGAGCAAGCCTTTGACTTCAAAAACGTGAAAATCATGACGACTGCTCTGCCTGGGATAATTACTGTGGTATAGTAGCTGTGGATATCTTTCTGCGTTAATGGCTTGTAAAGCTTTTTTCTTTTTATTCTTCCTCTCCTTAAAAAGAAATTCGGCAGACTGTGTTCCTATTTGAAGAAGAAGGCTGCTAGTAATTACTACTGTTAATGGTTGATCTATAGTAAAGAAACCTACTTGAGGCTGCATCTCTTCAGTTTGTGTTTTTGAAGGAAACTTGCAAGAGCATCTTTAGAATAAGAAAATGTGTGGTGGTGCACCAAAAGCTACAAATGGCAGGGGGGGGCAAGTGGAAGGAGCAAGAAATAACAACGATGTACTGCTTGGAAATAATCTCTCTCGTACCAAACCGGAAAAAAGGATTAGAAAATCTTTAGGAGACCAAAATGTCAACCATATGAGCAGAGGCACTAAACTGCTGCAAGACAGGTATGTATGTAACTTTTTTTTTTTTTTTGACAGTGGATATTCTAAGCTGATACTGAGTTTATAATGATGTGCTTAAGAAGGTAGACTGTGAATAATTTAGAAAGCTTTACTAGCACTGTAGTCTTGTTGCTGATGGTGACTCCAGAAAATTTTTCTTGCTTTTTGGAATTGAATCTACATTCTTGATTCTTTCTGTGTGCATACTAACTGAAGTCTGAAGGATAATTAGTTTCCTTTTCAGTTGAGATGAAAAAAAAGTGAGATAATCTTACCATTTCTTTCTAATTTTTCTAATTTTCCAGTTAAGTGTTAGTTAAGCATTGTGTGTTAATGGATCAAGTAGTAATAGTTTGCAGTGGAAGAGGAGTAATGCTGTGAAGTGAGGGAAGAGTGGAGAGGGGCAACCATCTCCAGTACTTTTAAGTGATCTCTAGAACATTATGTCAGAGTGATGTGAATGTGAGTCGCTTTAACTTCTTGGTGATGCCTTTTCCAGGTGTGTGCCAGGATGGCTCTAATGTCCTCATGTCTGAGTCTATATTGCTGCACTGCTGTAATATGAAAATACAGTTCAGGGCAGCTCTTAAATTCTCATCAAGGGTGTTAGAGTAGAAAATGTGCTTTCCAGACTGTCCATCTGAAAAACAACAAAATACACATTTGTGTGTATAAATACATGTTTAAGGTCCTTTTTTATTTCTGTAGCTTGCGGTGTTGTACTGAAATATTGGCTAGTATCCTTCTAAAGTTGTTCTAAGGATAACTGGAGTAGCTTTCAAATATAAACAAATAAATGGCTATTTAGTTATTGCATACATGCAATGATTGCTAAAAAGATGAGCTAAAAGCTGTCTTTGTAAAGATCAGTGATTCAGGATCTATGTTAACTAAAAATATTGATTCAATATGAGGCAAGCTTGCATAGCTTTTCCAGAAACCAACTACTCTGCTTTTCTCTAATTAAAGATCTCTTTGCCTTCAAGTCTCATACTGAGAATTTCTTTCTTAACAGATAAATCAAAGCAAAATGATTTATTTGCTGCCTTAGGAGAAAATTAAGCAAATCTTAAGCATAATTCTGTTACTGAATCTGAGAAGAAAACTTGTCAGATATCTGTAAGCTTTTTCAAACTTGCATCTTGCTTTCAAAAGGTATTATCTGTGGTGTTTTATTATCTTTAGTGGACATTTTCCAAGTAGAAAAACTGATGCTCCTGCTGTATAGACTTAGAAAGCTTGTTTTTGTGTTGAAGATCTTGCATTTACTTCTAGCATCTTCCAGGCACTGGAAAGATTTATTTGAAGGTGAGCTTAAATAGGCTTAACTGTTCAAAAACATGGCTAATGTTGAAAGGAGCAATCAGCCCTTCTTCCTTGGCTTTCTGCCAGCATGGCCTGTCCTGTATCTAGTGCTGGCTCTGCTCTTTCTGATACCTTTACCTGCGCTTGGACAGAAGAGTCAGCTCACAAAGCTGACAGGAAGCTACAATGGGAAATAAGCAAACAAAAACCTATAGTGAACATCCTGACCAACTTCCATGCCTATGTCTAACGTGTAGGAAATATTTTCTTGGTACTCTTTCATAAAGGTGTGACTCTGGGGAAGGTGGATTGCCATAACTGCTGCTGCCACTAAGAGGTAGAGGTTCTGTGGACATCCTCAGCATCTTCTCTTTTCCAGCTTGCCTTCTGGTTCGCTTGCTTGGTTTGGGGCGAGTTTCTGCCATTCCAGAGATCTCAGGTGGCCTTCTGAAGGGTCCAGTTATTGAGGCTGCCACAAGCAAGAGCATAGGTTGTGCAGTTGCAGAGAGAGGAGAAATGATATGTGGGATTGCTTGGTTTTGTTATCAAATAAGATGTTTTATTCAGTCAAAATAGCCGTGTCTAACCTGAAGTGTGAATATCTACATAGACTTGCATTAATTTAATGAATTCAGCTTTTTTTTTTTTTTAATATGGAAAACCTAGCATAATGTATTACCTTTAAGCCAAATTGAAGCATTTGCTAGCTGGCAGACGTTTCTAGAACTTCAGTCTCGTCACCTTCTTATCTTTCTAGTGTGTTCTTATGTCAGAACCATTTTGCAAAAAAATCAGACCTAGGTAGCTTCAAAAAAACTTTTCTTCATTGTATTTTTAAATTTTGTTATCAAACTGACTTAGGAATACAGGTGCCTTTAGCACAGAACATAAGAGATGTTTTAGTATTTTTGTTTTGCTTAAATCTTTTTATATAAGCAAAAGAGAACAAGTTTTGCATAAACAGGGCCAAGGCAGATGATATTTCAGTTGGTGTATCGTGAAATTCTTATTTTTCGAAGAGGCTTCTAAGCTGATGGAAAGAAGCAGCAATTGCTTTGCCCCTTGGTCAGACCTGTTGGTTGAAGTTGATTAGTAACTTAACTAATTGAGTGAGATGAATGCATATGCATAAAGGTGGCCTGAGCTCATCTAAGCCTTTTTTGGAGTTAGGCTAAAATATCTGTTGCGTATATCTGATGTTTTGATTTGATTTTTTAGGAAAAAACTCGTACAAAAGGGGACGTTTTTTTTTCTTAGTCAAACCCTTAAGCTGTTATTTTCAAACATCTGCACTATATAGGCTTAATATTCCTTTAACATGCTTGTGTTTTTAATATACAAACTAATAATTTAAGGAATCCTACCTCTTTTCTAAAATATCATACCTGAAGAACAACCAAAAAGAATTGTCTTCAGTATTTCTAAATAAGCAGGGGGTTGATATGAAGATAAGCAAATAATGTTGGGGTTCTAATTTCTGAATACCTGCAATGGAGCTGACCAGAGAGAATCTGTCCTGTCTGTACTTTTTTCTAACGCTCTGTTTTTAGAGAATAATTGAATACTTTCTTGGCCCCTTTAGGGTTCTATGTTATGTAATGTGGCTTAAATGATGAAGGGTGGAAGTCCTGTAATTGCTCTGCTCATCAGCTTTTGTGAAGGAATAAAAATCCTGGTCATCTGATTAGTCCTGCGTCTGGTGCTAGCTTCCACAAGGGGGTAATGACACTATGGTCTATATATGTCTCTAACTTGCCTGTAAATAGGCTTGATCTTGTCAGATGACTTTCCTAGGATGGATCACTTCAGCAATGTGGAAGACTGCTCCGTGTAATTCCAACCGTGGCAGTGAATACTGCAGCAGGATGGGACAGTGCTGTGCAAAGGCACCTTGGCCACAACAGAAGGCAATTTGTAGAACTCCATTCACTCCTTGTAGGGCAGTTGGCACCGACATCACTAACCTAATTATGCAGCCTTCAGTGCTGAAAGTGGGAGTTAGCTGCTCACAGGGAAACTTAAATACCCTTAGTGCAAGTATCAAGCATACTGTTAGCTTTGGTGATTGGATGTGGGGCTGGGTGGTCTCAGTCTGTGCCTGAAACTCTTATGTAGGTTTTAAATTAAAGGTACAGAAATATTCCTTTACCTTGTTGAAAAGAAGGATGATCCATTGCCTATCAATAAGCTAGCATTAGTTACTTCAAAAATGGTTCTAATATTGTTTGTTGCAGAGTGTAAGTAAATGACCAGCTGTATAACTAACCAGGAATGCTCTTAGAAAAGGATATCAGATTCTTGAGGTAAACTAGAGAAAAATGAAAAAAATCTATTAATAGTTCTGACTTGTGCATTCTGTTTAGCTAGATTAAAAAAAAATAAATTTGCCTTGGAAGAGTGTTGGGAAACTGGTAACAAACTTCTCAGACCTGTTGTGTAATTGCAGCTGTCTGCACGTGTGAGTGTGTAGGATCTTTGGGCAACTATGAGCAATGATATTGGGTCTGATCTTCTGCAGGTTAAGTTAATGCTCTGACTCCCTTTAAAGGAAGTGCCTGGCACTCCTTATGTTTTGGAGGCAGCTTATTGCAAAGCCATTAGCCTGTTCCCTCACTGTTCATGGCGAAACAGACCTTCACGTGTTCCAGGGCCAGCTTTGATGTGTACTGGACCCTCACATATTACTAGCACACGAAGTCTACTTGCATCTGAGTATCTTGCAGTCTAGACAGAAGCCAGATTCCTATTTCTGACAAAAGGTAGTTAAAGAGTAAAATCTTCCAGGTTGATATGGTCCTTCAGTTTTGGAAAAGATGCTTATTTAGTCTTTTACTGTTTTGAGGAGGAGTTGGTCTCTGAAATTCAAGAGGGGAGTTGAACTCTGAAATTTAATATAAAGCACAAAGAAATTAGTCTGGTTTTCATTGTTTTGACTTTCATGTGCAAGTGTGAGTGTACTTTTAAAGCAGGCGCTGTGGCAGGTTATTGTGACTTCAGCAGGGGCTCATGGTGCTAATGGCTGTTAACAGCATCTGGAACACAACAGCTTCAAAATCCTTGTCTTTCAACTACACAGGGATTTTGTAGCGTTCCAACCATTCCCATATTCAATCTCTGTAAGGTGTAGTTTGGGAAAATTCCTAAATGAAACCTCCTTTTAGTGGGAAATCAGCGTGGCCTTGACTGAGTCTGTTATGCAATATGTTAAACCAACAACTCTTAATACCAGCTGTACTCTCACCCCAGAGAGGTGGTGTCCTCTGGTCAGGGCTGAGGCAAATGGCTGAGCCCCTGATTGCCCCACCTGTGCTACATTGCCCTGCTTTCTCTTGTGCCAGTATTTTTCCATTTGTCAGATGCATCACCTGCAGTGTTCTGTGTAGCTGAATGCAACACCAACTGCACCACCATGCTCTGGTGTGCAGGCTGACTGCCTTTGGAATTAGGAAAGAATGTCCCTCGTTCCTGCAGTCATGATCAGTCATGTAGTACTTTGCACAGACAGTCATGTACAACAAAGTATCTTGGAAAAGAGGGCAAACTGTGGGTTAGGAGGGTTGGATTGCCACCAGGACCTTGGTATCATTTATTTTATTCGTTTCATCATAGTTGGAGATCAAGCCTTGCTAATCTGATTGTTCTTAATACCTGCCACTTCTCAGAAGTGAAGAGGACAAAATAGGGAAGCAGCATAAACCCTGTCTTTCTTACAAGAATTAAATAATAGAAGAATCATAACATCATCACTAGAGTCCTTCAGTAATCGTCCAAAGTATTTCAAGGACTCTAAGGACAAAATTTGCTTAGGTTGTTAATTTGGAAATATCTTTAACTGTGAGACTTGGCAGACAGGCTTTATCTGCTGGGATGCTTGAGGAGTAGCACTAAGTGTTACCGTTACCACAAGTTGACTAGCTTGAAAACCCCAGTGCTACTGCAATAGAAGGAACTGTCATTTGAAATTCACTTCACAAAAGCTGTCATACCTAACATGGTTGCAGCAGTATTTCTTCTTTTGCTGGTAGCAGGTGGCTTGGCTGGGTGAGCCCTGTGTTGCTTTTGGTGTCATGTGGCGTAAGATGTGGGCATACTGGGCCTTTTTGAGATAATGCTCATTCTCAGAAAAGAGGTGGAAGGGAAGCAGGGTTGTGTTGCTTAAGTAAGAGAATGAAGGAGTGCATGGTGTTCCAGCTTACAAAAGGGTCTAGCAAAGGTGATAATCACTTGTTGTTTGTTATCATGAGAGAACTGCAGGACATAGTGCACCTACTTTGAAATAAAGGTGATCCAGCCTATTTCTGGCTGGGGAGGAAAGGAGCGCATTTAATGGTTAAGTGCTGGAACAGATTGCTGAGACGAAGTTTTGTCTTCCAGTTATGCAAACTTCTCCATAAAGAATGGATGAAAGTTTGGTCTGGCTGTACCTGCCTGTGTATCAATGCCATTTGATTTCAAGAGCACTTGGAGTTCCTTTTCAAAGTTCTGTGATGACAGTCTGATTCTTGTGAACATTGAATAAAATGTACATTTGCTGGATACCTGTTTCTGCTCTTAAACACGCTTGCAAATATCTTTAACCCTTAAATCACTTTACTTTTTTTTTTTTTTTTTTATAATCTACAGCTGGTCTTGCTCAGAGTTTGATTTGAATGAAATCCGCCTGATAGTTTACCAAGATTGCGAGAGAAGAGGCAGACAGGTCTTGTTTGATTCCAAAGCAGTCCGTAAAATCAATGAAGCTGTGGTTCAGGTATGAAATGCTAATTTTACTCCTGTTCTTTCAATCTTTTGCTTCCTTCCCCAAAAGTAATAATTTCAAAATGATGATGTCAAATTTTTAATCTAACTTGTGGCTCTTTGCTTGATCTGAGTTCTATAAGTTCAAGAAGAGTGTTTTAGATTCCAAAAAGTCAGTGAAAATGTTTCTGGTATTTAGCATCTTTAGATATAAATATGGTACTGATACTGAACAGTTTGGTCCCTGTCTTTATTCCAGGCAAAGCAATTTATATTCATTTCAATATTTCCTGTCATGTAGGATTCTTTTGTTCTTGGCCTTGGTTGCCCAGCCCGATTATTGCAGTGATATCTCATATGTCTCTAACAGTACTTGTCTTCCTTTAATGTTTGGATCAGTAAAGTTTTTGGCTTTTTGTGAATTTAAAGCCACTCTACTTAGGCTTACCACTTAATGTGCAAGACTGATGCTTGACAACATATGGTCACATAGCAAACTTCTCATGAGATAAATGGAAGCAAGAATAGATGGTGCCAAGAAGCAAATTGTTTGTGCCAGTCTCCGAGCACACAATTATGGAGTAAAGTTTTGGCAAACTAAGGTGACTGTAAGACGAGTAAAACAATAGTTTTTTCCTACTAGCTCTGCATTGGACTGTTTCAAAATTGTGGTTGTTGTTATTTTTTGTTTCTTTGTTCATTTTTGTGGTGTTTTAAGGCTTTTGTTACAACCAGCAATTTTAGTCTAGCAGACGAGCTCACTGGTCACCAGCTGTAAAGTTGAGAAATAGCAGTGACTTGTAGAAATGATTCTAAGGAAGATGCCCAAGTAACATCAAGCATTAATTTCTTAATTTCCAACTTAAGTAGCACCAATTTTTAACTATTTCAATCACACTACAAAGATGTCCTATTGGTCTTAAGCCATATTGGTAAGGCTGAGCAGCATCTGCTGATGACCATCCCATCTGCTTATCAGGATAAATAGGTCAGGTGGGACTGTTAATTCCCAGCCCCCTGCTGTCTCTTCTTGAGTTGCAAGCCTCAGTTGTTACACCAGCTTTAAGACACAAAGTAAAACACTCCGCATGTAAAGGAGAAGTGTGTTTTGAGGGGAGTGGGGAATTGTATTTCTGACTTCATTTAAATGCTCAGACCATTCTACTTATGTTAAAGGTTAACTCCAAAATCTCATCAAAAACTGTCTGGAACGCTGACATAAAACAGATTATAGCCAGCCTCATAACACATGATACAGGATATAATCTGTTTTCTGGTCAGACACTAATCTCTGTGCCCTTTAAATAAGGCAAATGCTTTGAATGGTAAGCAGGCACATAGATGTTAGAAGCAATTTGAATGTTTAACCCTATTTGTTGATGTGTTATGTTATCAAGCAGTGAGCCTAGGACTGAATTCATTTAAATGTAAGGCAAAATTACTCTTAAGATTGGGCCTGTTTAAAGTGAAATCAAGAATGCACATGTACTGTGCCACTTATTCATCTTCCAAAACACAGCAGAGCTTTTCTACATCAGCTATTCAAATATACTATTTTTGCCTTTAAGCAGTAGACTTACTTAGGAGAGCTAGCAGATCAGTATTCAGTTTAACCATGTGGTTTTTTTAAGTATATTCCTTTTCTTTTCAGTGTTCTTAATCAAATCTCCTGCTGTTTCTGCAGATGCTATAAACCAGACTGTGTATTAGGGCACTCTTAGTCAATAACATGTCAAGCACGTGATGACTAACACTTGTGCATTTGTAACCACCTAATGATGGTCACATTGGGATTAGATAATTAGCACTTACACTGGCCACGCCAAGAAAAGCTGCAAGAGAGGAGTGCAAATGTAGCATAAAGTAAATGAGACAATTCAGACCATGTGTGCATAAAAGGTTTTGCTTTTTTTGTAACATGTTTATTTTTAAATTAACGGAGGAGCCTGAACATTCCCTGTAGCTTAAATTTTTACAAAAATGGTAACTAAATTTAGCCCATTTGTTCTTGGCTTGCTCTTTCCTCTGAATCTTCCCTTTCACCAAGGCAAGTTTTCACTGAGGAGTTTCTAATTTCTTGGTCATCATGCCTTGAATATTCTAAAACTTACCACACCTACTTAGTTGTAGTATTCAAAAGTATTCATTTGAAAATGAGTTTCTAGTGTAGAATTTGGGTTCCACTTCCATTTTGTTTCCTATTACAGTTCTTGTCATGTCTTACTGAACCCAAAATGCGTGACCTAAATTGGGCTGCAGCTGTTTTTTATAGTAGCACCTCGGTTATTACTGTTTCAGTCAAACTCTGTCAGTGCACATTTCCAATGAGGTAAACCAGACTGGCACAAAATGAGACTTACAGAGCTGCTGTTTCTTCTACTGTACACCAAAGAAGTGTATGTGTATATGGATGTCTATTCAGTATACATTCATAGAATATTAGAATCATTAAGGTTGGAAAGGACCTCTGGAGATCATCTAGTCCAACCCCCCTGCACACGCAGGGCCACCTAGAGCATGTGGCACAGGGCTGCATCCAAGCAGGTTTTGAAGATCTCCAGAGAAGGAGACTCCACAACCTCTCTTGACAACCTGTTCCAGTGCCCTGTCACCCTCACTGTTAAATTTTTTTCCTTAAGTTCCCATGGACTTTTAGTGTTCATTGTGTTGTGACTTTCTGAAGTGTATATATAAAGTTTAATAATGTGAGGTGAGCGTTCTAAGATTTTTCTAGGCAATTTACATTGCTGCAGGATTGCAGTTTTGTTCCCGTACTATAAATTATTTCAAACACACTTGACAAGCATGTTCTAAATAATACAGACCTTTCAATTAATATCTAGTGGATTTTCAATTTTAAAAGCTGTTAAAGAAAATAGGAACCAGAGTGCTTTTTATTCAAGGTAACTTTCCTTATTGAGGAAAACCTCCAAAAACTTAGTACTGCTTTTCTTATGAAACATGTACAAATAGAACTAATGTAATCAGTATACTCTATAAGGCTTCCTTCTTTTTGTGCTATTCTGAGAGGTTATTACAACAGAGTGGCTTGAGAGTAAATTTTGAATTAAACAGCCAGATTTAAACATTTGCTAAACATTTGCTTATTTGTTACACCTTCTATACAGGCTTCAGAAAAGGCTTTTGTAACCTGATAATTCTACCTAAGGATGTATTACTCAACCATTTGTTTTTGCTGGCTGTTCTTCTTTTCAAGGAATTGATTAGTAGTTGAGAAACAAAAATAATGCAATTTGGGTGACTAATTTTGCAAATGATTACAGAAAGTAATTTGCAAGCAACCCATAAACTTAGATTGGTTTATTTAAACTTTGACGAATGTTGCACAGAGCATTCATTCATAACATCTGGGAGTGATCTTCTACTCGAGCTTTATCTAGCTAATTATTTTGAACTTGAGCCAGATATTATGCTTATTTCTGTAGAAAGCATTTTAATAGCAGAAGAATTCTGCTCTTTCTCTGAAATTTTATTTCTTTTAAAAACCTGAACATTTTTTTTAAATCTAAATATTCTTACTTTGTTACTAGGCAGTTTTTAAACAAAAATCTTAGCATGATATATTTATAAATGGAGATTTCCATGTTAGTTGTATTTTCATCATATTGTTCTGTTTTGCTTCAGAAAATGACAGAGGATGCTTCTGCAAAGGCTTCTGCCAAGAACTGCCAAGCAAGCAATGGGAACAATAATGTTTCTTCACATAGTCCCTCGATAAGTTGTATGCAAAATATCAAAGAGCAAATACCGAAGTATCAGGTAATCTTACAAATTTTGAAATGATGAAATTTCTATCCAGTCTTTGAAATGTGGTATATATTATGTGTACCCACATAATAATAGTATGTGGGTACATCTTCATCTCTTAATCTGTCTCTTGACTTCTTGACTTTATAATTGAAAATTTTAGAAAAAAAAAACATTATTTAAGTCAGTGATACATTGCAGTCTCTTTCTTCAATAAGTTGTTTGTCTATGCTACATGTATGTTCTGAAAAAGATGTAGAAAATGGTATATTAGAGTCTCTTTAGTTTGTTCTATAGGAACATGATTTTTTGTAGATATTTTGGCTGTCTCCAAGGAAAAGTGGAATTATTTCATCCAGAATAACGTAATTTGAAGCATGTATAGGCTAAGGATGTGAGGGGGGGAGCAACGTAAATGATAAAGCGAGGAATTTCTTTCAGAACAACAAAATTCTCTTCATATCTGCTACAGATGAGATGGGTCTTTTACAATATGTAGTACTGTAGCACTGTGTTAAATTAAAATATTATGCTGGGCTACTGTTAACTCTGTTCTTCTCTGCCTAGTATACCAGACCAGCCTCTGATGTCAACATGCTGGGAGAAATGATGTTTGGCTCAGTGGCAATGAGTTACAAAGGCTCCACCTTGAAAATTCACTACATACGGTGAGCGTCTTTTCCCCAGGATACTCTGTCTTGTCAGTTGCTTGGAACTGATGACTCAGATGACTGTTTATCCTTGCAGCTCTCCCCCACAACTGATGATAAGTAAAGTCTTCTCAGCCAGGGTAGGAAGCTTCAGTGGAAGCAACAATAAGTAAGCATCTTTGTTTTGTCTTGTTCTCCCCTCCTCCTGCCAATACTGTCGTCTTTCCTTCCTTACTGCCTTTTCTTTTGTTGGCCTTCTGCCACTGCCTCTAAATTTACCTCCAGCTGAAGTGGAAAGATCTAGCAAAGAAAGAGAAATGGGGGATGCAAAAAGGGGAGAAATGTACAAATGATAGATGTTAGCTAGCCCGCCTGAATTAAAAATAACTAACTAAAAAGCTCACCCACTCTCTGATGCTTCATTTGTCCAGAACATGCAGCAAACTTTAGAGGTTAGATGCCTTAAACACTTATAATTGAAAATTTTAGACTGAGTGCCAGAAGGGTAAAAGCTGGGTTTATGTTAGAGTATTTTTGTGTCCCTATACCTCACTTCTGTTTCCTTCAGCAGTGACAAAGGATGTAGACTTTCTCATCTGTTCCCATTTTAATTGTGTCCAAATGAGGAAATACAAATAGACTGAATCCTAAATGGAATGTAGAGAAGTTTATAATAATTGAAAGAGGGAGCAGAAAATAACTGGCTGCTTCTTTATTGTCTCAGAAAACGAATTGATCCTTGAGCTTTTTTTCTCCAATTAAAATGAGCTTACTTCTCAAGCTGATATTGACTGTTAACCACCTTGTTTAGAAACATTGTTTTTTTCTTCCTTTTTTAGCTTACAAGATAGCTTTGAATACATCAACCAAGATCCCAGCCTGGGAAAGCTGAGCTCTAATCAGAATGGTTTGGGAACCTGTCGCAGTGGAAGTAATTTAGGTAAATATTTTCAGGTTCTATGTCCTCTTCACAACGTGAGGCCATCTGTTCATTTAGTTTGGCTTTTTTTTTTTTTTTTCTTCTCGTGTGCATCACCCTTAACTTTTTTTTTGCATTGCATTTTCTCTACATTACTCTTTTTTCCTAGGTGTGTTACAGCTGTGTAGCAGCAAACTGCTGCAGGGTGTGTCTGAAGGAGGCCCCCTGCGGCTCATCCGGAGTGCTTCTTTCTTTGCAGGTTTGTGTGGAATGCCAACTACAGTGTGACCCATCCACATGCGCACACAAATCCAGCTCCTTCTCAATCCTCGCAGGAGAGCCATAAATACTCTTTAGAAATAGAAAGGGCTAAGACGAGAAAGAAACAAAACTGGATTTATACTTAATTTTTTTTTCCTAAAAAAAAAAAAAAAAAAAAGCTGAGTTAATTATTAGTTGTTCATCTTCATTTTCTTACTTCTGATTTTAAAGATATTTTTGTAATATATGTTTGATAATAAACGAGCCCTTACATTTCTTAGAGAACTTATGTTTCCTGGCGTATACGTATCTGGTTTCTTGCTAGTGTGCAGCTGTCTTGCTTGTGTGCAGCTTTTTCTTCTTTCAGCTGTTGAGCTGTCTTGGGACTCTTTAAGGCTTTTTCTTTTTAACAATATAAATTTCTTGAAATTTCAAAACTTAATACTGCTTCGCCTAAAGTCTCCTTTTACAGGCATATTGATGACCCATGCAGGTGGGTAGATCATAGGCTTAATTAGTTCTGTTAATTGCAAAAATGTAAACTAAAACACCAATGCAGTTCCAGCCTGTGCAAATCTTGCACTCTGAGCTACTAACACTTCAATACAGCATGGCATAGGCCGAGTGTTTCTTACTGTGAAACTTTGTAAATAGTAAAAAATGACCCAGGGAGCAAATCTGAAACTTAATGGAAGTATACTTGACTATTCTGTTACAATGTTACCCTGTTCAAAATGGCAATGTTTTCCCCCTCATCCTTCCCCTCACCCCTCCGAAAACTAATCCAGAGTGACAGGTGGGGGTAGCAGCAGTCCTTGTTTCGGAGCCCATCTGAATTCCCCTAACGTAAGCTGTATGCACTTTCACAGGGTGCTTGGACATTTTTAGTTTGGGGCAAGTAACCGACTCAATTTGGTGATATGGTACTCAGTATGGAAATGTTGTTTGCTGTTACCCCTGCTGGCACCATACTCATTTGGAGTAGTATAGGATGCAACTTTGCTGCTGTATGACTTTTAAGCTTAAACATCTCTTTTTAAATGACAAATAGTATAAGTTATGTTCTCTGTTCTCTGTTGATCTGATCTGTTTGTTTTAGCACACAGCACACCTGTTGATATGCCAAGTAGAGGACAAAATGAAGACAGGGACAGTGGCATTGCTCGGTCAGGTATCTACTATCTTGTTTGCCTGCTTATGTAACTGATACACTTCAGCTAGGGTCACCTGAGCCTTCTTCAGCTCATTCACCTGAAATTTCGGGTATCTTAAGACCTCTGTCTGAACTTTTCTGGATTTGCTAATTAGTTTTCCTTCCGCCTTTGTTTTTTTCCCCCCAAAGTCTATACGTAAGAGTACTTTTAATTACATTTATTTTTTGACAGCCATAATTCTCTGGAGTTTTACTAATTTATAAGATGGAGAAAAATTGGCTGGAACCCTCCTTAAAACAAGAGAAGAGCAGAGGTTTTGCACTGAGTAGGAGGCCAGCCATCTGCTTGTTGTAATAGGAGGATAACACCTCTTAGGACAGAATACTTTTCATGGGAGTGAGACAACTTACTATACTCTGGTAGAGAAGACCTCTGGCTTTATGAGAAGAAAAAGCCGTAAGGCAGCAAGAATTACTTAAAATGATTATCATCTCCTGCTGAGAGCGAGTTATATGAAAAATTTCTTTACCTACTTCTTAGGTCAGCAAGACCAATATTTATGGGAAAAATTGTCTAAAGTTAGAGTATAAAAGAAAATGTTTAATCAGCACTCAGTATAATTCAGTGTATGTTGCATTTTTTTGCTTTCTTCATAGCATCTCTGAGCAGTCTTCTGGTCACTCCTTTTCCATCTCCAAGCTCTTCATCATCATCTTCTAGCAGCTATCAGCGCCGCTGGCTCCGAAGTCAGACAACCAGTTTAGAGAATGGGATTATCCCAAGGTGGTGAGTGCAGCAGCTTTCTCTTTAGAGCAGCCGTTTGGCAGCAGTAGCAAAATAAATCTTAAGCTTCTCTTCTCTAAAAGGACAAATTCTGTTATTAAAAAGTACTCTTACTTCAGACTGCCTTCTCTTTGTGTCTTACTTCAGACTGCCTTCTCTTTGTGTTGTGCAAGACTACCAATGTGAAGAAAGATCCAAGTTTTGACTGACTACAAGGCTGGATTTGAAATAGTTGTTTTTATTGAAGGTGTATAGGCTGTGTACCAAAAGACCTCATTCTGAAAAGCAACTTAAACCACTTCTGCAAAAGCAGGGTAGCCTGTTGAGATGAAAGAGATTGTAAGAGCACTACTGCTGTAATTACTTTATACTGTGATTAAGTCTGACTAGTGAGCAGTTTTTGAAAATTTAGAGTAATAGCCCATGACGACTCTTGGCTGGTACAGGATGTTCCTGATGTGACTTCTGCCAAAACAGGAAGAAAAAGGGCTGTGATCAAAAAGCTTGGCTTCTGTTTTGGAATTTTATTAGCTTTTGTTAGCTCAGTGGAATAACAAAGCAGGGAGTGCAACAGACCTTTTGTAGCTAACAAGCAAATTCCTCCTTCATCAGTGGTAAAATAGCAAATAACTCTTGAGTATTTGCTCACATGTGCTCATCCACCTGTACCCAGAAACAGCATGGAATTAGTGAGGGGCTGCAAGAGCCTGCTGCTGTGTGTACTTTCTTGCTCTGCACTATCTTTAAATAAGCTTTAAAAATCTGCTAATTAAAATGGGCCATTTAAAACATATACTCCTTTTGAAAGAGGCCAATTGCAAATATGTTATAGTTCTGCCATAATTTACTTTTTCTAGGGACAACCCATGGACCTCTTTCTAGAATATTCTTACAGATTCATTTTTAACATGAGGAATCACGCATCAGTTCAAATCAAGTTCAGCAATGTTGCTTTCTAAATGACACTTTCAGGCGAGAAAAAACCAGCAAACATTTTACATTCAATCAGTAGGGCTTTTTAGCCTAGTTTCCTAAGGAAATAAGTCCGAGAGCAGTGTATGGCAAATGGGTTAAAACTCAGAGAGGGAAATGAGACAATTTCAGCACAGTGTAAGCAGTAGCTGCTTAGTTTCACAGAGACTTCTTGGGTGTTATGGGAAAAAAAAAAGTAAAGTAGCAATATTAAGCTGCTTATTCACTGAAGAGAATAGCTTGTCTGTGTTCCATGTTGGAGAATCCATTCTTGGAAAAGATCTTGGAAAGCAGACACACTAAATCTATTATCTGCAACTGCTTTTGCCTAGGGCTCTTTCTAAGCCTGAGGCTCTTCAGGTATTTGTTTTTGGACCATGTGCTGGCGAAATAGTGGATTCCTGTTTGTACCCGTCTCCAAAGGGTTAGGCCCCGAGCTCAAAGAAGTGGGACAACTAGCCAGAATTCCGGGTAGTCAATGGGCGGACAAGCTAGATTAGCAACTTTGTTGAAAGGGCCTCTTTCATAGTCAGACCTTAGTTCTTTAATCGCCATTCTTGGGAAGCAGTACAAAAACTTGGTTTGTGATGTTTCTTAGATGCTGACTGGCCATCTTTTCCCAACCTCCTTGAGAATTTCTGATTCTGCATGTAAGTTCCTGAAGTTCAAATGAGGTTATGTTTTTGTCCTGAATGCTGTTTTCCCAGAAGCGTTATTTATTTATGGGTTTTCCTGTTGTGTTTTTTTTTCCCCTGTAGTCCTGGTCTCATATCTCTATGATGAGAAAATTTTATTTAATCATAGCTTTGTAAAGCCAGTTACACCATAAACTATTTATTCTTAGAATGAACTCCAGAATGCAAGCTTAGCATTCAGGCTTTCCTCTTGTTAGTTGCTTTACAGTAATCTGTAAATGCCTCAGACTCCATTTCAAGATAATTCTGATGTGGAAGCCTTAAAAATCTTAACTGTACAACTCCTATAGCAGTTTCAACTTGTAAGGAAAGTAAAAGCCAAGCTATTTCCCCATGAGCTGCTGCTCTGAACATGTTCATTTGTGTTCTCGTGTTTTTTTTTCTCTTCCTCTTCCCCCTACAGTTTCCCAATATATAGAGTAAGCACTAGTATTGAATTTTCTTTCCAAAAGAAATTCTGAATGTGTTGTTTTAATTATTTATGTTTACTTATTTTAATATATTTTTTCACAGCAAAATAGATTCAGAAACATGAAACATGAGAAAACAATAGCTTTGCAAATTCAGGATCATCAGAACTTAATTCTACAGTGCATGTATTTGTAGCGGAATGAGTAGGGAAATTACCACCCTTTTGTCTAACCACAGAAAATTTTAGGTTGACAGGGACATATGCAGATCATCTAATTTGGTTTCCTGCTCAAAGGACGACTAATGTGAAAGTTAGATCAGGTTGCTCAGTAACCTGTCATGTTGAATTTTAAAAATCTCTAAGGATGGAGATTCCACAGCCTCTCTAGACAGCTGGTCCCGTTACCCCATTATCTAATCCTTTTGTGATTTTTTTTTTCTTTTTTTTAATATACAACCAGAAATTTCTGTGCTGCATCTAATTTACAGCCAAAGGATGAAAGTCACTCTTCACCTCTGAGAAGAGTCTATCTTCTGTGTAACCACTCCCTGGATAGTGGAAGATTGTTGAACAAGCCCAGCACTTTCAGACTTCCCTTGTACGTCACATGCTTCAGGCTCTCTTCCGCTTTGGTCCTTCACTGGACTTGCTCCAGTTCTGGCCTGGACGCAGTTCTCCTGGTGTGGCCTCCCAAGTGCCAAGCAAAGGGCAAGACTGACTTGACCTGTTGCCTTTGGCTCGTGCTCATACAGCTCAATCGACAGTTAGTCCTCATGACTTCCATGGCCCAGTGTGGTCTTCTGTTTGTTTTGATGCCTGCCAACCCTGCCAGGGCCTTGCCTGGGGGTGCTGCCTGAGCACTCAGCCCACTCACTGTGAAAGTGTGTAGGATATTCAGCTGTTCCTTGTTAGGCTCCATGGGAACGGTAGGCCTGCCTTCCAGGGAACTGACCATTTCTAACCCCACTGCCCCAAATTTGGCATCAGCTGCAAACCTCCTCAGGGTGTGTTCTGACCCTTAGGCTGGGCTGGTGGTGAAAGTATTAAGCAGTACTGCTCCCCTGTGTAGTACTGGAAGCTGATGTTGCTGTTGAGAGAAATGTGGCAAGATTACCAAGTGAGAAAATGGCTTGAGAAACAATAGATGGCTGTAAATTGTCACTTTTTTTTTTTTTTTAATAAGCAGGAAACAACTTTTAAATTATAGCAAATTTTGAGCTAGGCATACGTATATTTGTAAGCATTAAATTGTGCTTTCACAGTTATTACTGAATTCTGAAGTTTAACTAAAATAGAAGCTTTTATTTCAATTTTTTAATGGTTACTGTAAAGCAAGCGTCTTAAGATGCTGAGCAAGCGGTGCATTTTCCAACTTCTCTCATAAACAGCAGTATAGATTAAGAACATCATGGACATGCTACTGAGGAGCTGGGCAGAAGCTTGAGAGCTAGACTGAGTTCCCTGCTCTGTCAGATTCCCTTAAACTTTTTCTTTGCAAATTACTATCTGTTGTGTCCCCATTTGATTTTTTATAAAATGCAAATAAATCCAAGAGGAGGGATCTTGTAGCTCTGTTTTAGAATAAGGCTTTCAAGGCACTTTAACTACTGGTCCCTCTGGGGTAGCTTTTCTGCAATGTGTTTTAGTAAACACAGGTCTTGTCTGTCTAAGGGCTGGCTATTTTCTCTGGAAGAGGTGACAGCAAATTCGTGGTAGATAGTCAAAGGAGGCTTAAGCATTAGTTCTCTTGAACTCTCTATAGAGTAGATGGGTAAATGGTAGCAGTAGTAGGTGGATAGAAGATAAATGGTCTTTGATGTGGGGGTAATTGACCTAACAAATCTCTTGCAGGTCCACTGAAGAAATGTTTAGTATGGCTGATGAAAGCTGCAGCTCCAATCCTGCAATGGTTCGAAGGAAGAAAATTGCAATCAGCATAATCTTCTCACTGCCTGAAAAAGAAGAAGCACAGAGACACTTCCAGGATTTCTTTTTCTCTCACTTCCCTCTTTTTGAATCCCACATGAACAAACTGAAGTATGCAATAGAAAAGGTACAGACAGTGGAAATGTGGAAAAATAGGTGACAATCTAGAATGAAATATTTTATAATCTGATAGATGAAGTCTGGGAAGGAATGGGAGAAGGTTGTATGGTTGAAGCTTTATCCCCCTTCTTATACAGGTAGCTTTGACCCTGAGCCCAGAACAGGAATTTAGCACTTGCCTGTCCTGAGCTAGCAACAGGTGCTGAAAATGAGTGTGGATTCTTTTCTAGCTGATGAGAATGGAGAGTTGTATGTTGCAGGTCTCTCTTCTTTCCCTTTCCTCATATTCCACTGAGGTTGTCTCGACTACTTACAGGCAAAGGACAAGATTATATTCTGTCCTTTCAGGCAGTCATTAAAAGAGATGGGAAGTGTTTACTGCTTCCCACTGTGTGGTGAGATAGAGGGAGACTGATAGCTGTTGCTGTCCTAAGTGGTTGTGTAGCATTGGGGTTATTAATTATCTTGACGTGTTAATGAAACTTAAAAAACAAAGAATATAAATCCTTTAAGAAGTTGTTTTGTGTGTTTAACTCTTAATCAAGGCCATGATCTGCTGTAGAAAAATAGCGGAATCCAGCCAAAGAGTGCAGGTTTATATCAGCCGTGTCATGGATGCCCTGGGAGAATTTAGGTGAGTTGATGGAGTTCTCAATTAGAATGAGAGCTGTTCTCATACCCCTTTAAAGTTATCTCCCACTTTCAATTACAAGCAACTGAATGCAAATTCTTGTAACTCAGCCAGTCTTGAAGCTAGCGTGACTGAATTTTCTGTGCTGGGTAAATGTTTTGTGAAATCTCCAGCCCATCTCAACCATTTTGAGCACAAGATCAAGCACAGTATTCTGTTCTGCTCACCTGTGCCTTGAACATTTGAAGGTTTCATCAGAAGTTGGCTCTTGCTGGCATCTGTGCAGTTGCTTGAATTGTTCTATTCAAGCAGTTGAATTACCTACTCCTAGTTGTAGGCACTGAGCATCGCAACCGACCGGAAAGTTTCTGTCAAGGGTATTGGTTTCTGGTAACTAGCAAAGGAGGAGACGGACAGAATCTGGGAAGGACTGCCCAGGAGGAAGACAGGAAGTGTATTTGGGATGGAAGTTCAGTAGTGACCAGAATGTAAATAGGATAGCTTCTTTTTCCTCCTCAAAATGATTGGTACTTCCCTGTTTACACCATGCAACTGTGCACTGTGTGCACTTCTCTGCACAGGAGAATGCAAGAAAGGGAAGAAGAATGTGCATTTATGTTGCATATCATCACTGCATCATCATACATCAGTGAATCAGAAGTTATCACTACACTGATTAAACAGGCTAGTGTTTTGGCATTTTAAAAACTAGAGTTTGTGGAAAACTTTTCCAATTTGGTCAGTGTTTCCTCATACCAAAAAAAAAAAAAAAGTAGATAATAGAAGAGGAAATGGGCTGCTCGTGTGTGCTACTTTGAAGTGCTTCATGTTGGTGGTTTCTTGTTCTGTGCAGAATCACCATCTGGAACCTATATTCTGTTCCAAGGATTGCAGAACCTGTGTGGCTTAATATGATGTCCAACACCTTGGAAAAGAACCAGTTATGCCAGCGTTTTCTTAAAGAATTTACATTTTTAATAGAACAGATCAACAAAAACCAGTAAGCTTTTTCCCTTACTTCCTAAAAGCTTGTGTACTTCCCAGGGCACGTGATACGTTTGAGTCTTTAATGGGACATTCTTTTGCTAGTATTATGTTACTAATGTCATTTTCTTCTCCTAGGTTCTTTGCTGCTTTGTTAACTGCGGTGCTGACCTATCATCTGGCTTGGGTCCCAACCGTAATGCCAGTTGACCATCCTCCCATAAAGGCCTTCTCTGAGAAACGCACATCACAGTCTGTGAACATGCTGGCAAAATCCCACCCATATAACCCTCTCTGGGCACAGTTGGGTCAGTAGCAAATGGAAATCTCCAGCCCTCCCTAGACTAGCTCCTTCCTGCATACACTCTTCTTATCCGAGAGCTGCTGGGAAGCAGGCATTTGCTTATGGTAGAGGTGCAGAAGGAGCTGGATGTTGACTCTTGTACCAGCCCTGAGAACAGAATAGAAACCTGAAACTGGTAGTACCTCTGCTCATTTGCTTTCTTGAGTGAGCTTGGGCCAAGATTCTCTTTCTATACTGAGCTCCTGAGGCTGTTTTCTAACAAGTATTATATGGCTTGTGAGTTATTTTGATACTGGGGATTAAATGACAGCTGTCAAATGAGTAGATGAATGAGAGCAGAAAGAATAACACTGCCAGCAGTAAATCCTTGAAAATTCCTCCTCCTCTTGACAGCAACTGTGAGCATGGTATCACCTCAATCTTAACTTTAAATTCTGTGCTTTGTTACATTTAGAATAATAAGTGTATTATTCTACATGTGGCAGGCTGTGGCAAAACTCTAAAGCAGTAACAGGACTTCTATGCTGTGTTATTGGTCATGTTGCCATCTTGCCGTTTAGCTTAGTTCTGTTGGTTCATCTCAGTAGCCTTCATGGCAATAAGAATGCTGCATTGGCCATATAGTAGTAGTAAAAGGTGCAGTTCTGATTCCAAGATGAACTTAAAACATTATACAAGGAGTAATGGATTAGATTTTCTAGGAAAGAGTGAAATGGGAGCTGGTTCAGGGTGTTGAGGATGAAGCTGGGCCTGTGATTTTTAACAACCAGCTGTAACAGAGGTGTAAGATGGGCGGTAGCTCTTGTAGTCTCTTTCAGGAACCACTGCTCAAACAAGAGTGTGTCTGCCTTCTCACCCTCCCAAGCTTTATGTTGCTACCAGCAACTGTCTCCACCACACTCTGAGCCGCTGAGCTCAAAGCCCTTCCTGGTTTGGTTTGTTCTGTGAAGCCCAAAACCCAGTATCTGCTCCTGGCACTGAGAGTGCAGAGTAAGATGATGTTGCCCTCTGCTGGCTGCTTTCTTAAAACAAAGCTTTAAAAAAAAAAATTCTAAAAAATCAAATTCAGGCTTCATGTTCATTTGAACAAATGACTTTCACACACACACACACACATGCACGCACGCACATACACACACACATATATTCCTACTGGGACAGGAAGACCCCTCAGAACCGTGGTCTTTGCAACACACAAATTCCTACCACTAAGCACGTCAGACTGAAGTTGAGATTAAACAGAGTATTAAACCTTACTTGCAGCATTACCTACACTTGTATCAGTATTTAGATGTAATTAATGCATAAAAAGTAACAAGAACATAGCACGGAGGGTAGAGACAGACAATTTAAAATGTTTACTTTAATAAAAAGTAATTTTCATTTTAAAAGCACTATGTGTGTGTATATGAAAGTCATTTGTTCAAATGAATATGAAGTCTGAATCTGATTTCCATAGCAACTGTGCTCAACTTAAAGGAACAGAGACTTATTCCCCTTTCCAAATTGCTAGTCCTTGTGGCTCATTAGGCATTGAGATAAGGAGCATTCCTGTTGTTTCTTGACAAAGGATAAGAGAGGTCAGACCTGTCTGATAGGTAATTTAGGAAAGTGCATGGTGTTGCTTCCTGGCCTTAGGTGTCTGCAAGCCACACGTGACTTAAGTGACCAAGCGAGTAATCTGAAGGCTGTTTGCCGCTCCTGGGGGTGGCACGTCCGGCTGTGGGGCTGGTGCCGGCGGGTGCCAGCAGAATGATGGTATCGTGCATGGTAACTGCAGTGGGCACTGGTGCAGGAGACAGTGAGCGAGAGGAGGGGAGTTACTGTCCTGCTGATCTTTGCTGTCTGGGGAGGGAGGAGCCAGGAAGCTTATTCTTCCATGTCTTGCAGGATCTGGGGGAGGCTGGGCATAAATTTTCACTTTTGTAGTTTTAGCCCTCTCGTGTTCCACTTGCAACTTGTAGAGACCTTCCTGAAGCGCTAATTGTAGTTCTATTTAGTGTCAATAGAACTTCATGAAGTCTGGGCAAAAGCTTTGTGGCAGACTTGGTCCAGAGTACTTGAGAAGGCCTGTGCAAGGACTTAGCATCAGAAAAGCTATCTGGAAGGTCAGCATGTAGCCAGAGAGACCTGTTTGCAAGGTCAATATTTATGCTGAGGGAAGAAAATCCAGCTTTCGATGGCTGCCTTCCATTTGCTCGTGATGTTAGCCACCGTTTGGTCAGCCAGAGACCAACTTTAGTGAGTGTTCTGTAAGGGGTGTTATGTGAATCTCACCTATAGATTTCCTGCAAGTGCACAGAAACATGGGGGCCTTTGCCCCCAAAGTACTGTGCTCTACATCTCTGGTTTAGAGCCTTGTTTACTAAACTAATACTAGTTTTTTTTATTTTATTTTTTGAAGGGGCAGTGGGTAGATATCTTGGTAATTAAATGCATCATTTAGTTTTTATCTGTATAAAAACTTGTGTCTGCCAGAAAAGAGAGGAAAAAGTGCTCCCAATAAATCAAAGCAACTTTGTGAAAGAAAGTAGAAAACAGTATATTTGTCTTTAGAGCTTAGCTGGATCAATATTCACCCCACGTTGTGTCAATGTCCAAGTGATAATTGTCTTTTGGCCATTTTATAAAATGAAACCCGCAGTTGTTTTGAAAGGAAATGAACAGTAGCACACAAACCCTCCTAAAAATAGCAAAACTCCTTGTGAATACGTGCCAGGCAGAAGAAATGTCAGGAGATTTCTTTTGTTGCTATTTTAAAATGTTATTAATTTACTGTGAAAGAAAATAACTGTCTCATTTGTCACTAATAAAGCTTGCTTTTTTTTTTTTTAATTTAAGTAGTATACCTTGTATTACAGCTGTATAATTGTATGAAATGTATAATTTCACAGCATGTGAAATTCTTCTTTTTCCCTTGTAGGTGATCTTTATGGTGCCATAGGCTCTCCAGTTAGGTTGACGCGGACTGTTATTGTTGGAAAGCGCAAGGAGTTGGTGCAGCGATTGCTCTATGTTCTCACTTACTTCATTCGGTGCTCTGAGCTGCAGGAAAATCAGCTGACGTGGAGTGAGAAGGTTGAGGAAGGAGAGCAAGTGCTAAACGGAAGCACAATCACCACTGCTCTAGAAAAGGGAGAGGTGGAAGAATCTGACTATGTTGTTGTCACTGTTAAAAATGAACCTGCACTTGTGCCTCCAATCCTACCTCCAAAGAATGGTGGAAGTAAGAGCAGCAGAGCTGCTGAGTGGGTGAGGATTTCGGAAAGCTCTCATGCTGCACCAACCTCCTCGAGAGAAAAGACTGAAGCAGCGGGAAGGGCGAGTCAGAGTTCTGAAGCATCTGTCGAGTGTCTCACTAGCCTTTTCCGTAAAGGAGCAGCTGATGGTAAGAGAAGGACTGTTGCTGATACTGGAATCCTATCCTACCGCTTTGAAGAACCATCAAAATTGGAGGATCTTGATCTAAAAAGGAATCAAATGGAA
Source organism: Crypturellus undulatus (assembly GCA_013389825.1). NCBI lineage: Eukaryota > Metazoa > Chordata > Aves > Tinamiformes > Tinamidae > Crypturellus > Crypturellus undulatus. The sequence goes on along the minus strand of VWPW01011294.1, from coordinate 141,171 downwards.
AGCAAAGTGGAAAAGCAGCTGCCTAGTAGGTCATCTGCCTTACCTTGTCCTGAAAGGTCTGACCACAGGAGTTCACACTTAGAAAAGGTCACCTTTCAGATAGGAAGTTCTGCATCACCAGAGTCAGACTTGGAAGCTCATAGAAGAGAAATGGAAAAGAATATGAAAGCATTCAGAAAAAATCCAGAGGTGATGCACTGTGCCTCAAGTTCCCCCAGTCCGACGGTGGATACTTTACAGAATCGACAAGAAAGTGATGAAGCCGCTTTTATACCTTGCAGTAAACATAGTACTTGTTATGCACAGGTTCCACCTTGTGAGGGGAAGAGTGAACTTAATGACCAACATGTAGAAAGTAAAGAAACTAAAACTAATTTAGCAAATGCATCTAGTGAAACGCTTTTGGCCATAGATGACATAGTAACTATAGAAATACCAAATGCGAAAGAATCTAGAACTTTAAACTCTGACAATCTGGAGAGCTGTTCACCCGATGGTGTACAAGTAGCTGCTCCTGTCAGACAGGATTCTCCTCAAGTAGGTGCTAAAGATGTCCCCTATGGGGATGCTGGTAGGAAAATCCCATTCAGAGCTGAAGGGGACATTCCAAGGAATGAGAGCTCAGACAGTGCTCTGGGAGCCAGTGATGAAGAAGGGGATTGTTGTATCTCTGAACTCCATCAGGACAACATCAGCAAAAGACTAGAAGAGTTTGCAGAAGTGGAACTTCCTTTGCCAAGGTAAAGAAGTGGTTATTACCTTAAAGGTGTTCAGGATTTCAAATCTGAAATCCTGGAATCTTGATTAAATTATTTGCTGAAGTCTTCCTAGAAGACACTGGTATAATGTAGTTAAGATTCTTGTTAGCAGTATTGACAGAAAGTAAGTCAAGACTAAGTAGCCAAAATGTTGAAGTTTGCTAACAAAGTTGTTACTCAAAAGTTTTAACAAAAAGATACCAAATTTGTTAGTATGAAACTGCCTGAAACTTTTAATCTAAACATAATTCTGAGGACAAACAAAACCTTAGTTTTGTCAAACAGATATCTGCTGCTGAAGTCAATTTTAGAAGGCCTAGGAGCATGTTATTTAAGAAATAAGCTTTATAGGTGCAGAAGTGCTGTGCTCAAGGTAAAGATGCATAAAGTTAGGTAGCTAGGAGTGCGCTGCTTAGTCTGACAGCGTTCAAGCTTAGTGAACCTGTTAAGTGTAGAATGGGGAGCTCATATGTACTACAAGCTCTAATATATGTAGACTTACCTTATCTGAAATTTGTAGGAATCAATGCTGTGTTAAAATTAAGCTTTTAAAATAACTCGGAGAGCGAAAATAACTGTCTCTGTATTTTGAGTACAACTGCTGCTGAATAGCAGTAATAGAAGCAGGAATGGTAAGGCAAACATTTCATTTCACATGAAAATCTTGAGTACAGTTTGTCAAACAAGATCCTTAGCCACCTTGTTCTCTGTATTTCAGGTCAAACACAATCAGCAGTCAGTGCATGAAAAATTTTGGAAGATCACTGCTGGGTGGTTACTGTCATACCTATATGCCTGATTTAGTGCTGCATGGAATAAATAACGATGAAAAACTCAGACAATGTCTACTAGCAGACCTACTGCATTCAATGCACGTGAGTTAAAATAGTGCTCTACACAGGAGCTGTGATGTTACTGAGCACATTCAGAAGCAAGTGTCAGTGCTTTGAAAGGAATGTATTTTCTTCCACTAACCTATTCTTAAAAACAGTTCTTGACGTGTCTGTCTGTCGTGGAAGAGATTACCCCTTGATTCAGTGCGGGAAGCCTGTTCAGACAAGATTCACTTGCTCTTTTATTTCTGCTCTCTTAGTTCCTCTCTTTGAAAGATAAGAACAGGAAAGATTTTCTACTAGCAATTTCAGATTGCAAACAAGGGGAAAAAAAGCTCTCAAATCATTTCTCTTTTCCATCAAAATCACAGATAATAATCTATATTTCACAAAAATGACCTGTGAATTGTTCGAAGTTTCCTAACTGCTTAGTGGCAAGGGAGATGAGTTTGTGGAGGCCTGCGTTGTACTAGACTAGTAGCATAAGTAACTCGCTACGGAAATTTGGTAGCTGTGTGTAAGAGCTTTACAGTAAAGTAAGGATATAGATTAAGTTTAAATTCAAAGAAATTCATAGCTCACCTCCCACTAAAACAACTTCATGTGCTCTTAGTATGTAGTTCCAAATTTTGTAATTGGCTAGAGATGATTATCAACAACTTTTGTCTATAGCAATTAAAACTCATCATGTGTTGCCCAAAGCTGTGAGGTTTGTATAAATCTGCTTTTTTTATACAACATCAAGTTGGGCTAATGTGATACTGTCTTTTCAAATGTGCCTTGCTTTGGTTGTGATTAGTGAAACCCCTCATAAAATGCCTTGGTGGTGAAACACTGCTTATACATTTTCCATCACCATGTCAGTCTAATTCTTATTTTCTCTGGGGGAGAGACTTGCCTTAGAAGGGAAGCGGGAACACTTTGTGGAAGAGTAGTGTTTCTGAAGCCCTACCTATGCAAAATAAAATGCTGGGTCAAATTGGCAGGTATGACCTAACAGACTCAGTGTTAATGGCCATAAAAACAGGTGCTAAAGTTGGTGGTATTGCTTATTTTTGATTTTGATATCTTGGCTTTTTTATTGAATGAAAAAAATTGTTTGGATCATTTTCTACCCCCTGTCCCAGCATGAATATAAGTAGAACCTTACACTAGTCATGGAAAAATATAGGAAAATGTCACTTCATGTTTGTATTTTGTGTCTGTTGCAGCATCCAGTGCTAGATGAGCCCATAGCAGAAGCTGTCTGCATTATTGCAGACACGGATAAATGGAACGTGCAGGTAGCTACAAGCCAGAGGAAGGTCATGGACAACATGAAGCTAGGCAAGGATGTCTTGGTGTCTAGTCAAGTATCCAGTTTATTGCAAGCTATTTTACAACTTTACAAACTCAACCTCCCAGCAGACTTTGTAAGTATTTCTTTATCGAAAACTGAGGCCAATGATTATTTACTTAGCTGAGGTTATCAAATACAGCATTTCTTACACTGGGTTTTTTATTGGTGTAGCAATAAACTAATACCTGAGAAAACTTAGTCAGTACCATATGTTTAAAAGAATGCCTGCAACAGTGTATTTACAGGTAGTGTTTTCAGCTTATTTTACATGTAATCAAGATTAGTCAACTGCTCTAAAATAGGTGAACCAGAATTGAAGTTTTTAAGGCATAGACCTTATGTTTATGATGAGAGTTGTTACATTTGTCTCACGTTATTTTTGCTGTAGAATTTCCCTCACCTTTTTCTGTCGTTGAAGCTTCTGTTTTACTCCACTATGTTCTCAGTGCGCAAATCTCTGTCCTTGGGGTCCGTCTGCACCTCTGTACCCTGGATGCCTCTCCCCGCTCCTCCCTGGCAATGTGTTTTCGTGCCCATTGCCCTAGTATCCCTGCGCACAGGTGGCTGCTCAGAGCAGGCCAGACTCTAAGAGCACACAGGCTGCGCAGGCTGCGGCGGGGGGTGTCACTCCTGTCCTCGCACCTGCCTGGCAGCCACCAGCAGCCTTGGGGCCGTCGACAGCTGTATGTAAGCAGAGCTGCCGCTCTCGGGGCGGGGAGCACGCAGCCCTCAGTAGGGCGAGCGGCACCAATTGCGGTACCATCTTTATCAGTGACTGTGGCTGGCAGGGGGAAATGCTGTGTGCGGCATGAGCTGGCAGTGCTTTGAATACCTGTAGTGGTAGAGATGGTGCAAAACTCTTTACAATCAGATACCAGGCGAATAAGTGGGCGCGCTAGCAATAATCTCTGCACTTTTTGTGTATGAGGTTGAAAATCATGTGATTTCAATGAGAATTAAAGGGTTTGCATGCAAATGCTGATACTTTTGATATTTCTGAGCTGAGCGGTTGACTGCAAATGAGGTGTGCTTTCCAATGTTTGTGTATGCAATTTCTGTATACTTTGCAGAGGGCAGATATTGGCTTTGCAGGGTGGATTGTTTCACAGTGTAAAAAGGAACAGTAACTTACATGCTAGTAACTTATTTTCTATAATCTATGTTAGATGACAACTCGATTCTCCTGTCAGGGAATTTTACAGATCTTTGCCAACAGCAGCAGATCAGTGGGGTCAAACTGTGCAGGGTCAGGAGGAGTGTGATTTAGTGATTCTTGTGACTTAAATTCTGACCAAGACAAACGTACTGATCCAGATCGAAAGTGAGCGTCATGCAGCTCACTTCATTTAGTTTCCTTTACCTGCTTACCGTTCAGGTCAACAGGTTTTGATTTTTTGATCTGCTTGGTGGCCATACTGCAGCGCCTTGTGCGGTGCGCTGAAGTGAGAAGGGAGTGCAAATCAACGGGTACAAATCAGCAATGTCAGAAGTTTTTTACCTGCATCTTTAAACACATTTTGAGCTACTTTTCCTGATATTAAAACTAACTTGGGATTTATTGTTCTCATTTAATCAATGAGACAAGTTGATTTAATCTCTGGACCTGGAGTAGAATAGGCATTTTGAAAAAACTCTCTTAACTCAGTGTGTACTGAGATTACGAGGAAGGCTTTTGATTCTCAGCTAGCATTCAGTCAGCAGCATTCAGGAGGAGCAGATAATCTTGTATATTAATGTCTCTATTTTAAGAGTAATGTAGAATGCCTCCTTATTTGTTCTCAACTTCAATTCCAAAATCCTGTAGCATATGAATAACAAAGTTTTAACACGTTGAACTGCTGTTTTGGGAAATCACTGTGCACCTATCTGAACTGCTGAGCAAGACTTTTTGCATTGTACAGTTATCCACAATAAAAAAGATAAAGAATGCTTCCCTTTAGGCTAGAAGCTGAAGTGTTGTGACTATATCTGCTTAAGGGAAAACTTGCTCGAAGCAAAAAGATCAAACTACTCTCATGAGCTTTTACCTTTCCTCTGCTCGTGGCAGTTACCTTGCTCTGCTCGTGATGTTTTGTAACAGGCATTTTAGAAGGGCATGTTAGTCTTCCCTAAGACTTCTTACATGCTCAGAACAGTGTTTAAAATGTTCTTGCTCAAGATCCTCAAAAATACAATCATGAGGTTTGTTTGTTTTTTTTTTACTGGCAGAACTGATAGTACATATGGTATTCATTAAACTTGAAAATTACATTGTATGATTGCCTGAAGCAATTTGCTGCTACTCTTCCTAATTGCTGTCTCCACCTGCCAGAAGATTATACATTTCATAATATATGATTCTGCATGGACTGCTTGCTTTCCTCTCAGTCTGAAGAGCTGAGCTTAACCTTCTTTTGAAGTGGTTGTCACCTGTGGAAAGAAATAATATATTAAATTGACTGTAGCTTTTGTCCTAGAAGAAAATATTTGATGAGACATCCTACCTATTCAGCTACTACTACCAAAAAGTAGGGGAAGAATTTTCACAATTTTTCAGCATCTGTGAAGCTAAGGTTTACCTGTTCTCCTGCAGCTTTTGTATGAGAAAGTACCCCGTACCATATGATTGCACAAAAAAGTATAGCAGACTGTTGCATTTCTAGCACACTACTGATCAAAGAAAAGGGAGCAGTTAAACTTAGGTGCTGATTGCCAAAAGGTGATAGTTCAAGTCAGCAATCTTGGTCAGCAATGAACTTCAGCAGACTTAGGCTGGGAATCCAGCAGTAGGAATGACAACTGCCTAGAAAAGATCGCTAAGATAGCTTCTCCTGTAAGCCAGAAAGCAGAAGAGCTATTATAATCCTATAGGTGATAACAGGGATTTCCATTCTTTTTCAAGTTTTATTTCCATGAATGGCCGTTTCTCCAAGTTGAAAAGATGTTCAATTTTAGGAAGTGTTGTTTAACTACATCTTTCAGAAAAATAGTACTGACTTGTAGTGGGCAAATCATGGTCCAGATATTCTTGACATCTTGAATGTCTTTGGGCCTGACTTTTATAAAAGTCAGCAGAAAGACTTTGGCTGACTTGAGAGTGAACTGGTGCTTTTTTGATTTGTGCAACTAACTCACTATTTAGGAAAATACAAAATGCCACAATTCTTTGATGGCAGGTGGGAAAGAGTGGTGTAATATTTTTAACATTTCAGCACAAGGATAACAGAGGACTTTTTTTTTTTTAATATATATATTTGCAAAGTTTGCATGCAACTGCTAACTTCATTCTGTGGTCTGCATTTGCAGTGCATAATGCATCTTGAGGACAGATTGCAAGAGATGTATCTCAAAAGCAAAATGCTTTCAGAGTATCTGCGAGGACATACAAGAGTGCATGTAAAAGAACTAGGAATTGTATTGGGGTAAGTATTGCAGATATCAGTCTTAAATCTTCAGATTGAAAAGGATTTTTTTTGCATAAGTTTTTTTTATAGTCTTCGCATTCTGAGATTATTTGCATGTTCACACATTCTCTTGCGTGTGCATACTCGCTAACTGTATGTATCTGTAGATACAGCTGTTTACCCAGATATATATATTCTTATATATAAAATCTGTAGTTAATGAAATTAATTTTGTCTCAACAAATATTTGGGGATTGTTGACCAGCTCAGTGGTGATGTACCTTGGAGGAAGAGGGGATCTCAAAAAGCAAGTGCGGGGAAATAAGGAGGAGGCCTGTGCAGCTGCTGCCCTCCAGTAACTGCGCGCCTGGCACACAGGCTTGGGAGATGCGCTGCTGCCCGCAGGAGGAGCATGAATGTACATTCCCAAAAAGATGGCAGTTAGCACTGTACCTAAAAATCAGTGCATTCTTACCCAGACTGCTCAAGATCTCATACTGAGAAATGTGGTAATAAGAAGTGAAGTGCTGAAATAAACACTTTTTTCCAGGTTATATATATCAATGTGTATACACACATGTCTATAGATACAGATATCTCTCCTGAGCGCTGAGCAGCATTAGAGTGGAAATGGTTTGAACTCAGTGTTGAATTTGAGAGACATTGCTGTTGTGATTGCATCTGAATTCCACTTTTTGGTTATTTTTTTGATAAGAAGATGCTACCATGTGACCAACAGGGTTATAAATTGCATGGTCTCCCCTGAGGTGCTAGTGAGTACTTGTAAGGTGGTACTTTAGACCAGGCTTACAGGGACCTGCTGACTGGTAAGATGGTAAGACTATAAGCTAAGAATTAGTGAATAAACTAAAGCATAAAGATTATACACCGCAAAAAAAGTGATAGTACTACTATTTTTTCACTTAAGAGGTAGCATGCTTTTGTTTTTAAACATTAACACCTACTGTTGTTGTCATGTTATGAATAATGACAATAAGTAATAGTAAATGGTAAACTCGCTTGTAGCGAAACACTCTCCCTCTTTTTTTTGTCTCCCTCTTTTTTTTTTTTTTTTTTTTTTTTTTTTTTTTAATTTCTAGGATTGAATCCAATGACTTGCCTTTGTTGGCTGCTATAGCAAGTACTCATTCCCCGTATGTGGCTCAAATACTCCTATGAATCAAAATCTCAGGATAGTCATTCCCTTGAACTACAGACTATGGGAATCTTGAATGAAGAACAGAGGTGCCAAACACTGGTAAAGGGGAACAGTGAGGAGAGCGGGCGATGACTGCGCATGCTACCACCTCCTGCTTCAGATTGCAGCGGGGTGCTTTATCCGAGGACTTCAGTTTACATAATGTAAAAAGCATTCAGGTTTTTCTAACAATCTCACTTCTGACGTAAATCAAGAAGGTGGCTGCACCCTTGCATTTTATTATTATTATTATTAATATTATTCAAAGGACAAAAGTTAACACTATGGCAGCCCGCAAGCTGCCCTCAGAAACGCTGCTCAAGCCGTGAAGTAACAGTTGAAAGAACAAACGGGACAGAATGGGTTTCCTGTGCCGCCCTTGTGCGTATGGGGCCGTGTACATCTCATCCTGGCAAAGGGAAGCTGTAAACTATGTATATAGCGTTCCTATACAAACGTCTGTTAGATGGAACCCGAGGTGTTTTTGCAGAGCGTAAGCATAACTTTGTGTGATAGAGGTGACCAGCTCAGAGCAAGGAAGCCGGGTTCAGCAGGCAAATCCTGGGTGCGGAGGGCGCACAGCGGCGCCTCTGCCCTCAGAGCATGAGCGCTTCAGACAGCGGCACCCGCTGCGGCCTTGCTGAGGGGGAGGTGGCACAAGCTCCCACCAGGAGCAGGGCCACCCGAGCACAGAACGAACTCCCAAGAGGGGGATTTTGTAGAAAGCCTCACGGAATTTCTGCTACAAGTTTACATTTGTTGCTGGTGGAACTTTGACTCGTCTGAGTTTGTGTGACTCTAGTCCTGGGAATAATCAAACCTCTGTTTTGGTGTCGTCAGGTATTGCTATCTCTGAGGGCTCTGCGTTGGACAAGCTTACAGATGGTATCAGTGCTGCTGTTTTCAAAATTTCACCAAGCAATCAGCATAAACTCAAGACAATCTGACCAAAATTCCACAATTCTGTAGTCAAAAATATTTTTTTTTCCTGGCTACTATTTGGTAACTTCACAAATAAAGGGGGGGCAAACCCTACTATTACTATGAATGTTTGCAGTTACCCTCTACGACTCTATAGCATTCTCAAACTATCATCCCGGTGCCTTTCCTTAACAGAGAAATTGCTTTGAGACCAGAAACTACTTCTCCACTAGCTGATACTGGCCTTCTGTGTTTCTAGAAAGCAAAATAAAATTTTGTATTTTACTATTTTCATGTGGCTGATAGCATGAATGTAAACAATACTTTTTTTGCATAAAGTACTGTTAAGCTGAATATGAAACTATTTATGGACCAGAATAAGGAAAGAACAAAGGATCAAAACAAATATCCTTACAGAAAAGGAAAACTGAACACTGGAGTCTCCAGTGGTGGGCTGGGGCAGAGCATGGATGGTGGCTGCTACTGACAGCACTTGCTTGGAAGCAGTGAATCCTAGTAGAAAAATGGTCACCTGTTGGTGATTCCAGATTTTTGGCAGTGAAGGGACACACTTTTAAAAGTGTTTTATTTCATACTACCTTGATGTTTGGACTTTTCTACAGTGAACTTTAAAGGGTTTGAAGCAATGAAATGTGCACATTGCGAGTTGCTTACCCGTGAGGGGGCCGGGCATCTCGGGGAGCCTCGTGAGGGGCCCGGGCAGTGCTTCTCAATGTGCCCGACTGCTCATCTAACATTCCAGAGGCTGCTCTTAATAGTGCTGCTTCATACACGTGTTATGCCTGGTATTCTGCCTCAAAAGGCTAAAATCTTTCTATGGATCTGGTTTTCTCCTACCGCTTGTAGCTGAGCTTTTTCTTTATTCCCATATCTCTGGTCCGTGTAATCCTTCGGTGTCTCTGCAGGAAAGCAAACGTCCCTCTGCAGCCAGCTGCTGGCAGATACAGCCTGTGCGGCGCAAGGTTACAGCCCAGGAGGGACCATGCAGCAGGGGACACATTCCTGACTCAGCGCGAGCATGTCCGCACGCAGCGGTGGGACCGGGCAGCTCTTCCCGGCGCGCAGGGAGAAAGGTCATGCGCGGCCTCTGCTCCCTGTGGCTCCTGAGCAGTAGCCGAGTGTTAAGAGTCAACTCCAGTTTACTTAAAGTATTAGCTGGGCTTTGATCTGAACCGACTGTGACGAGTCCTTCAGGGAAATACAGGCGGAAACGCTGTTGCTGTTGTGCAGTGTGCTAGGAGGTCAGCAGTCAGCCAGGTTCAGTGGTTTTCCAGACTAATACTGTCATCAGCAGCACCCAAGTTTACTGCTGAAACTGTGAAAGTCTCCCTCTTGGCAAGATTTTAAACTAATTGAGGAGGAGGCGTGTGAATTGATGGTCAAAAGCACTTGGATTTTCTTCAACCCAGGCTAAAACTTTATAGTTCTTGCTGCTTTCTGTGACATTTTGCTGCTCTTCAGAGAAATACATGATGTTCTGGCTGTGTTAGTTTTGGGGGACGTGGGGGGATTTGAAATTCAAGTCATTTACTCTTAAGGCTTTAGTCTGAAGAAGTAAATATTTTCCTCTCCACTAAATATACTACCTCAGTTGACAGGATACCACCTTCTAGGGCTTTTTTGGACTTTTATGTCTTTAACTTGTTTTTGGTAGCCTCTTGCTGTTTATATAAATTAGTGTAGCATGACAGAGCAGTAAATATTTACAAATGTTGTGTTAGTCATCCTTAAGGCATGTTTCTGTCTTTATTTTAACAGAATGAAAAGTGATATGAATGTACCAAGGTGTGTAAAACTGATGTAGCTTAATTTCAAATATTCCAAAGTTGGGGTTTTATCAGTATTATGTAGGGTTTTTTCTAAACTTAAATACATACTTTCTTGTTTAAGTGGGAGTGAACAGTCTTTCTAAAATCCCACATAAATGCAGTTTACACAGTGCAATTTAAAGAATGTATTCTTTGAGGCAAAAGTAAACATTCATGCATGGGGGGGTATAAATGGAAACTGCAAATACAGTGCAGTATTTAATTGAACTGTCTTTAGCCTAAAACAATATTAACATCTAAACTTTTTAATTCAACTTGAGCACTTTCCAAACTAACAAATAGAACTTTATTCTACTTAAATTAAAATTCAGTAATTAATTCTATCATTCGCACTACAAATTGGTCTTCCCCAGTGCCTGTTTTTCCCTGAAACTCAAGTCTCTTTCCAGGCACGCCAAACTCTTATGTGAAGTTTACACAAGTGGTCACTTATCCCTGAAGTTCCAAATTCATTTGGAAGAACCCGGATCAAAATAGAGTCTAAACTGCTGAATAAACTCTAGACACTTTTCTGAAGTGGGCTAAACTGACATACTTAACAGGTTGTCCGTAGTAGAAAATGTGTGTTGCTATTGCATGTTTGGAGAGCATAGACTTTTTTTAGGACTGACTGAATACCAGTGTCAAACTACGTTTGTTTTCCTTTTCTTATAGTTGTTCATGTACATTACCATTTTGGTCTATTTCTTTGCGGCATTTGGTGCAATAAACTTTCTGAAATGAATGTAAGTGCTATTTGGTATCTTTTTGAAAATTTCCTTCCCCAAAACAGGCAGCTGCCGTTGACGTAGATGAGGTCTAATGCTTAACGCTTCGCCATCCAACTGACCTGTTGTTGGGCTGAGTAGAAACTGGGAGAAATGTGTAATGAGGAGGCGTCGTGAGCCGCAGCCAGAGCGTCTCGGAGCCCTGCTCAGGCCACTGGCTGCCCTGCCCACGCGCGCACAGTGGGGAAGCCAGCGGCACGGGTGGCAGGGTGCTCTCTGCCCCATCACGTCCTGCGGGGCTCTGCACCCCATGCAGCTGGAGCCCAGCTCAGAAGTGCATGAAAACGGCTGTCAGAAAAACGTGTTGCTGTTGCGTGCAGCTAGCTGCTGCGTGACTCTTCATGACCTGAACTTTAGTTCATTCTACACGACAAAAGATGAGTTCATGTCATGGGTATGTGCAATGCCCATCTGACTTCGAGTCCCTGAAAATCTGCTCTGTTTAAAACTGTCAGTCTGGGCAATGAGTGGCTTGGAAGAAGGGGAACTTAGGATCTGTGTAGCACTTTAAACCGGTCCTGGGTTAGCCCTGAAGCTTATTGGAGAGTCCTTATTTACAAAATGAGAGCATTAACTGCATTTGTCCTGATGGTGTGCAGGTAGGGCCTGATGCGCTGTGCATAGGCATTCGTGACCGCCGCGCTCAACCCTGGGGCTTCCCCCTTGGCCAGGCAGGCAGGGACCACCAGGGAAACCAAGGCTCGGGCACTCCAGCATCGAGGGCTCTCTGAATGCAGCTTCTGCCTTTCTGGTTGGGCTGCAGTAATTATCAACTTCAGAGTGTTTGAACATTTCTTATGCTCGGGGATGCTGAATTCTTGCATGTGCCCACTTGCAATAAGGAGAAACTTGCCTGCTGTGCTATCTGCTGTGCTGCCTGTTTGTTCTCCAGTTAATACCTTTGCATCAGTGTTGACCTGTGTAGAGGTTAACCAAACGTGGTGCTCGTGTGAAATTTGTACTGAAATGCTGCTGATGAAGCCTCATTTCAGCTCCTGTTCTTGTTGAATGGTGTGGCTGCCTCTCTCTTTCTGGTTCGGCATTTTCATGCGAAAATGGCTTGAACCAATTCAGTGTCCCTCTCCTGGTGAATGAGGAAGACCCTATTTGCCCTGCCCCGGCTCTCCTCTGGGCACAACAGCTCTACTCCCCACCTGCTCCTGCTGCTGCTCACTCTGGACCCCTCATAAGCAAGTGCAGCTTGTTTGCAGGGAAAAAAAAGGGAATATTGATGAGTCTCTTTAATTAAGAAGGTGAATCTGGCTCCACTGAGTGCTGCTGTCATGTAAGGGAAGAGATAGGGCTCCACAGCTAGAGATGGGAGAGAAAGTGAGATTATCCTCCCTCCTCTATTTGATACCTGTGGGCAACTGGATTAACTCAGCTGTTGGGACTGTGCAGGAGTCCCTGCTTCCACTAGAGGCTTGGAAGATTCCGTGTTGTTCCTTGGCTGTGATGCTATTTAAAAGAACAAAGGAAAAAAACAGTTAAGTTGTAGATCATGTCCACTGCTTTTGTGTTTTCTCTAGAGGGCACTTTTTCCTATAAATTCTGTAATCAAGAGATTGACTATGTGCACTGGCAGGCAGGTTAGCAAAGGCAGGTGCGCAGAGTGGCTGGTATAAAATGAGCAAGCATTGGGAGAGGGTGTAGATTTCTATTAATGATGATTTATGTGGTATGTATAAGACTGCAAGGAGTTTTAAAACTGATCACTGCAAAATAGCAAATATTTGTTTGAAAAAATCTGGAATTCGGTTGCATAGTTGATTTAGCCATTTTTCTGCTTCAGATAAATGATAATGAGTCACAGAACTGGGGCAGAGATTCTCACATTGAACAATGAGCTCAAGGCTGCAAGAGTAGGTGAGCATGAACATGACCAGAGAGTAACCAATGTTATGCCCCGGCCTTTCTCCCCACTCTTTTTACTCCAGAACTATAATGCTATAACACAGGGAAGTTGGGCTAATAATAATAATCTATACATTGTTCTCACTTTCTGGTTGTATATATGCGAATGAAGCGGGTGCAACCAGAAATATGTAATGGGCTTTTAGACTGAGAAGACACACAGTTGAGCGATAAGCCATGAGACTTTGACCTATAAGGTCTCTGATCCCATATAAAATTAGCTTAAGTGGCCACATGCTAGTAAACCGCATGCTGGAAAACTACCCCTCTAACAGTTGCAGTCAGTTGTCTGTTTGGCACAGTCCCAAAGCTAAAGCAACCTAAGAAGTACAAGGGGAGCTGCATCTTGTGCAGAAATCCTAAAGGTCAGTGCAAGGCCACAGGGCTTAGGAGGGAGCGTGAGGCATTTAAAGCAAGTATAATCTCGTAAACTGGATTTCTTCTGTTTGGAGTGGTAGAGCTCCCATAAGTGGTCTGGCAAGATGGTATCTGACAGGGACCAAACTCTGCGGAGGAAGGAGTTTCCCCCCAGGAGGGCAAGCCCTGCTCTGCAGAGCAGCTGCTTGAGGCGCAGGAGCACCAACCCCTCATTCCTGCCTGCCGAGCTCCTCCCGCCCAGCGGCCCTCGCTGATCAGGGGGCTACAGAGTCGAGGATGGGGACATTTGGCTTGCAAAAATGTTTTCCCTTCTTGTGCAGCGAATGCCAACGCCGTCATTCCAATAGGACCTTTTGCACTTAGCAGTACTTTGCTGCCTCATCTCTTGTTCCAGACCTGCAGGGTTTGCTGCTCTTTTCTTCAGTTCATCCCTGGCACAAAAGTAGAGCTTTTGTGTTGCTTTTCCTACATCACCTTTTTAAAGACCTGAACAGAATCCGATTTCTAGTTTCTAGAGGGACCAGTCTCCTGAAACGGTTCACCTCAGCTTTGAAAAATACCGATTTTGAATTAAGTGTTTTTTTGTTGAGCTGCTGGTGCCTCCCTAGATCGTGCACCCGTTTCCTGTTAAAACACAGGCCCACCACAGGTAATGTAAAACGAAGAAACGCGCGCTGCCGTCCTCACCAGCTGGGTGGCTCTCCCCTTTGTAGGCGATGGGCTAAACAAGGCCCTGCAGCGGGGGCGCCAACCTGGGGCTCGTTTCTGCGAGAGGCCACGTCCTACCTGGCGGCGCGGGCGGCGCGTGCCCCCGGCGGCCCTGCCCCTGCGGGGGCCTCCGGCACGGCGCGTCCTCGTGGCCGCCCGCGGTCCAGGCCAGCCTGGCGCGCGCGTCGCGCCCCCGCTGATCCAGGACGGCCGGGGCCGGCTGCCTGCGGGAGAGCGGAATGAAGGCGGAATTAGCCCCGACTCAAGCGGGCTGCTTCCTTCGGCCCTCTGTTGTCAGCAGTGACTTACTGCACTATCCCCCGGGGCTTCGTGCCTGCTGTGAAACCGTGACCCAATCTGAAGACTTGTTGAGCAGGGTCCTCTGCATATTTGCCTGATGCCTTCCCCATTCCCAAAGCGAGGGAGGGACTGACCTGACCGTGTCAGCTTGGTGCAACGAGGGATGGAGCTTGGGCACCAAAGCTCCAAGTGAATTTGTCAAGCCTCTGGTATTTGAGCCATAATATTAGGCCTAACTATGGCTACACCTCTTGAGGTACGTGGCCTTCTCTGGTTTTCCACACCCATTTCCTTCCCACAGGAATGCTGTGTTCTCCCCTGTTGCACAGTAAACCCCCGAAGCAGACGGTGTGAAGCTGATTCGCGCCGTTGCTATGTAAGTGCTGAGCGCTGCAGGCAGCTCGCCGGGCCGTGGCAGCGGTGAGGAGTAATGGTGCATCGCTCTGTGCTCGATCGGCACCACCGCTCTGAGGAGGGCCCGGTGGCTGCGCGGGCAAGCGCGCGCCGGAGACGGCAGCTCAGCACGGCTCTCCTCATCCTCACCCGCCTTCCCCTCCTGGGCCTCCTGACATCGGGCCTAGGCTGCTGCTGCTCCACTCATCTGCCTAGTTTATCAGTGGCCTCCTACTAGGCTCGACACAAAAGCTGGCTTATGCACACTTTGCTTTTCAAAAAGTTTTTTTTCTGACTTTTGTTCTAAATATATCTAAACATATTTTGTTCTGAACCTCTCTTTTCCTATATCTATAGTCACGGGTAGCTGGTCTGCCAGTCCCAGCACAGATTGTTCTGGGCTTTGTGGTTATTGCTGAGGAGCCGTCAACTCTTGTTCAGCAACTCTGATGTAGGCTCAGGACACGACCTCCTCGAGGCGGGAGTCCCTGCGAGCAGCTCGGCGAAGGACTGCGTGACGAACCGCACATGAGGCCGGGTTGTTCAGCATCACTAAGTGTCACTGTTTCCCCAACAAAAAGGGAGCGAGCTCACATCCAGGACACCTCCGTTTTGCACCTGGAGGAGCCTGCCAGCTGCCGGGGGGAAGCCGGGAGGGCGGCGAGCTCGGATCCGCAGGAGCCTGGGGGCGGCTCGCGGGGCCCTGGGCCGCTCGGGGGGCGGCGCAGAGCTGCCTGCGGGGCTCCCCCTGAGCACGGCCCAGCGCCCGGGAGGGCTTGCCGGGGTGGCCCCACGGGGAAGCGGCGTGCGGCCTGGGCGCTGCGCATCCGCGCAGGTAACGCGGCGCGGCGCGGTGCACCCGAACCTGCCTCGCACAGTGGCCCTGCCTGCCCCGCGCTGCTCCGCAACGCACGGCCCGCTCCCAGCGCCATTACCAGCTAACCACAATGACTAACCCGCTCCTAACTCTGGAATGAGTTTGACTGATGGCAGCTCAGGAATTTTAGCCCCGTGCCTATGGCTCAACATAAAATAATCTGCCTGTTTTCCTCAACGTTCTGGTAATGAACGTGGTTGGTTACAGAAACATGAACTGGTTGTCCAGAGGTAGGGGGGAAGGCTGCAGGCAAGATCAGTACTCACTCTCCTGACTCCCAAGGTAATGAGTTCATCGCTGCGCTGCTTGACAAGTTATTGGGTTTTTCTAATCAGCACAGCCAAGCTCCCATCTCTTGCCCTTCCCCTCCTCATAATTCCTTTAGGAGCAGGAGAAATTGTATCTGGCACGCAGGCACCTGCCTCCCTTTGGGGAAAGGGAGAAGGAGAAAAAGAACACTCCTTCATTCTTACACTGCCTCCATTGCTTATTATAGGCACAACTGTAATTGTACACAAGGGCAGAGGTTTAGCTAAAAGTATCTGCCAGATGGATGGTGCCAAAGAAATATATCTTGCTTTCCAGCCACCTGCTTCTTTGCTCTTTTGCATCTTTATTTTCTGCTTGGGATGCATTGGCAAGGTGGAAAATAACTCTGGACAAGCTGCTGAACGACCCTGAGTGAGAAACAGCAAGAGTAGGCAACCACTCAAGGGAGAGAAGTGCTAATTTTCAGGAAAATAAAAGCAGAAGTGAAATATCTGAAAGGGTTTCTTGTTTAAGGCGGTGGGAAAGTGTGACAGGCAAGACGGCAGAGCGTACAAGGTGTTAATTTAGTGCTCCCCAGAAACAGCTTTTATACCTGCACGTTGACGTGTGAAAGCTGGTACGTTTGTAACAAATGTTCTGCTGTGGCAGCGCAGGCTGCTTCCTCTTAGTACAGAAATGATGTGACACTGCTCTGCACTGAACCGTGCGTGCGACTTGAAATAGTGTGACTGCTGTAATGGCTTTAGACCGTGCGCACGCGTAGCTGCTTTAGGCATGAGCAGAAAAAAAAGAAAAAAAAAAGTAAAGTTATGGATCATAAATCCCACCTGCCTGTTGCAGTGTCATTTATGAGTTCCTGATTCAATCTGGGTGCTATTCATTTCCATCTAAGAGGTAGGGATGGGAAGAGGAGAAGCATCCGTGACTAGACAAAACGTGCCCGCTGCTCCCTGACTCTCCGAGGGGATGAGTTGCCATGGCGATCCCGGCTGCGGCGCTCGGAGCCGGGACTCGGGGCAGCTGCCGGGTGTCTGGCGGCGCCGGGTCTCCTTGGGAATGGGCTACCTTTCCCGTAATTAGGCAGACATACGGGCTGTGTATTAGAACAAAGGATTTAAATGATTTCTTAATGCTGCTCGGGGTGAAATAGAGCTTTTGTTGCAAGACAACCAGTTGAGATGCGCCACAGGCTTCTGAGGAGAAGAGCAGTAGGTGCCAAACCCAGCTGGAGCCTGGGGTTTTCCCACATCCCTTTTAACTAGGGCTCTTCCCAGAGGGGAAGCAATGCAACCTTCAACAACAACAAAAAGAAACGGCCAGGTCTTTGCTCTGGGAAGGAGCACTGTTTGGGTGAAAATACTTTTTTCTTCTCTTTTTTGCCCCCATCTCTGTTCACTGCATTAGGCTTCGGTGAGGTCGGCTCTCTGAGCTCAGCCCCTAGGTGCGTGAGCGCTGCTGCCCGCGCAAGGGCAGCGGCTGCAGCGGATCAGCAGAACAGGGAGGTCTGCCCCATGCAGCAGAGCCCCTTGAGCGAGGCAGTGAGTTACAGCTAGGGTTGCTGGGGCTCAGAGCACAGGCAAAAGGAGCTGCTAATAAATCAGGTGCGGCAGCAAAAATGCTGTCCTCCTGACTAGGTGGGAAAGCAAAGTCATTGGAGAACGAAGGTGAAGGGCTGAGCATCCTCCACACTTGGAAAGCAGCTCCGTAGGAATGAGAAGGAAGAGAGGGGCTATATAAAAGGCTCTGACTTCTCCTAGAGCCACTACAGCTGCTGTCCTTCAGGCTGAATATTCTTCCAGGGGACGAAATGCTCCCACTCAGCTCCTTCAAATAGGATCAAAGGGGTCAGCTGGAAAAATCCATCAGGAGGTGGAGCAATTCTGAGGAGAAAGCCCAGGCTTTGAGCAGGAACTGCTGGGGAACGAAGGTCAAGCAATGCCTGAATAACTAAGAGTTTGCCCAGAAGCTCAAAGCTCTTAAATCAGACCCTAACACTCACAAGTGCATGAAAGACAGAGTCCACTCCTTTAATTAAATTCCTGGCCAGTGTGGGAAAGGGCAGTGTTTGCTGCGAGCCGCAAGAGCAGAAAACGTGACTTCCTTTTTCAAAGCTTTTTGCTTATGCGAGCTCAAAACGCCACACCAGGCACCGCAAAACCACTTATCAAGAGGACTGATAGCTCAAAGCATTAATGATCCTAAAAAATCGTGCTGTGTTGGAGACATGGGTGTCCTGCTGGAACGGGCACCCATCAGCCCATTGTCTAGTTAAAATTTTATTAAGGTCATCCTAGCTTGTTTTTCAACTGGTACTTCTGTGTAATCTGACTGGATTTGACCTCAGTTATCTTGGTCACATGTCCCTCCAGTTAAGCGCTTGTGCCTGACTGCTAGTAATAGTTCTACTTTTTGCAATATTTTATTTTAGCTATATGCGAAGTGCAACGGATCTTAAGCTTCTGCAATACGTTTTATCTAACTCCCTGTGCCCAAGTTAACTGAAAGCTATTAAAAACTGTAGATTTAGGTCCAGTTATTAGAAAAATAAAGCTACTTTCTGCCCGTCGCTCTTGCAGGCACCCAGGCTTGCTAATGCGGTGTAAAATTCCATTTAAAATTGTAGGAAACGTGGCTTGGCTAGCTGAAGATCTGAAAACCGTCAGTGCTCTTTTAAATGGAGAGCTCTCGCCAGTACTTTGAACTGCACCTGACTAGAGACCTGCTCCTGGAGGGACAGGTTTGTGACACTGTTTCTGAAGGAGATGGTGCGAAGCTGCTGCCTGCGCAGGCAGCCGGCTCTGCCCTCCGTGGGGCGGCCGGGCCACGCGGCTCCTGCCAGGCTGCCCACGACATGGCACAACACGGCCTCAGCGCCGGGGCTGTCCCTGCGGGGGGACTGCAGATGCGGGGCACTTCACGGAGCCCTCGGCCTTGCTCTGGGGCGGAACCTACAGCCGGGAGCTGTGGCACCTTAGGAGAGCCGAGGAAGAGCTGCAAGTTCTACCTCATTGCCAAGCTGAGCAGATCCTACACCGCCCGGGTGAGGCATCCAAAAGCTGCCTCATTCCCAACCTCTCCTGCTCAAAATGCCTCAGTAGTCAGGAAAACATTACCCTTCTCTGTGATACCTCAAACGTGGTAGCGCTCTGCTCCTTTTGTGAGCACCCTTCTGCTCTGTGTTGCTTGTGCTCAAAGCGGATAGCCCTTCTGCAGGGATCTGGGCGCTCCGTGTCCACCAGCGCCGCTCCGGGCTGACCGAGAAGGCCTGTTGTGAGGCTGGCCCAGGGAGGAGGCTTGATGTGGGAAGTGCTCTTCTTTTAGTGGAGAGCAGGAACCCAACGGGGATGTTTAATCACTGCTGATAGCAAAGTTTTATCCCGGTTATGAAAAGAGTAGTGAATAATCCAGCGTCCAGCCATGCGGACAGGCGTGGATGGAGTTACTCTGAGCTCCTCCTGGCCATGATCCCTTCCTTGCTAACACCGCTCTCTCCTACCTCTCCATTTTATTTCTCTTGTTCATCTTGATGTATTTAAAATTACATGACCGGCTTTCCGAGGGAGGCACCTGTCCACGCTCATAAAGCTTCCAGAGTCCTGTTTGAAGGCCACAAATAGACTAGTTAGCTCTCTCCCATACTTTACGGCCTCTGAAGTTAGAAAATCAGGACTGCAACTGGTGAATCTGGCTACCTGCGGCTCTCCTTCTGCAGTGTATGCTCTGCATTTGTTCTTCTTTTTCACCGAAGCCAGACTAATTCCTAACGTTCATGGATTTTCTTCTTTTGAGGTAGGTAATGTAGACACTGTGGTGGCACTTCCAAGTACAGGTTTAGAAAACACCGCTTGAATTTAATGTTGGTGAAAAGCCTCCTGTTCCAACTCTGAGTCAATGCATCACATGTCAGGCTTGCAGCAGCATTCGTGTGCCAATGCCTGTAATAAAATCCTTATCCATCTGGCCATCCTCGGCCACAAAAAGCAAACAAAAAAGCCCCTAACCACTATCCAGCCCAAACCTGTTTTCTTCCTGAACCAATTTGGATGTGTCGTGTGCCATTTAAAAGCTCATATCAATAATAGCACTATAATTAGTTCTTATGCTTGAATGTTTTCCCATTATGAGCCCTAATTTTCTCTCAAGCCTTTCCTCGAGTAAGAGAGTACCAACTAGGATTTTTTTAATAAGTCGCATGGACAATCAGTGCTTAAAATACATACAAGCACACAAAAATGTCCATCTAACACATATTCAGCAACAGAAACAGAATTTCTATGTTGTTACCTCTTGGTTATTTATTTGCATTCCCAGTGTGTTTCAGCTAACAGCCAAATCTGATGATTGTCTTTTAATGCTGCTGCAGTAGAGATTCATTATAACAAAAAAAAGGGGAGGAGAAATTAAAATAACATTAAAGTACTGAAGGAAACATTTAAAGGTAGGAAATGAGGGGAACGAGCAAGCATTCCCCATCGAGTTTTACAACTGTTTACTAGACAGCAGAGTGCTGAGGCTCAAAAACCGGGTATTCAGCAAATTCTGAAAAGAAAGTAGATGTGAGAGAGGGAAGATTTCTTCGTCTCCCACTTCCATCCTCTTCCTTTCCTCCTCCTTGCTGGCAGCCTTTCCCCCTTCTTGCTCCCGCTATTACTTTTGGGCTCTTCTGCTCTCATCTCTTTCCATCCTTCTTCATTGCCACCCTCTCCTGTCACGTTGTTTTCATTCCTCCTCCTCACCGCACCTGCTCGGTCCCCTCCCTGTTCAAGGGACGTGGAGCACATGCAGCACTGGAGATATTCACTTAATTTATATGACAAAGTCTTATGGATTTCTTCTGAGATGATAAACTGCTTGCCCCGAGCCGCAGGACTTGGATTCATGGAAACTGCCAAAGCCCATCTGCATCATGTCGGCAAACTCAAGAAAACCTGAGGTCTGCTCTCCGGAGTTACTTGGTGTTAGAACTAATGAAAACTGTTTCTTTTGTTAAGTCTTTTTAATTAAGGGGAAGAAATACGCTTCTCTATTCCCTTATTCTGAGAAAAGGATGATCCATTATAAAAGTGAAAAAGCTGAACCTTATAAAAGTCAGACTGCCCACCTGGCAGGAGCAGCTATTTTAATTGAACAATTTCTTTGGAAAATATATAAATCACCAAAAAGTGGTTCCTTAAAAAGGAGAGTATTGGGCAATCAGAACTACAAGAGTTGCTACCTCTAGCACTTGACATGCAGAAATCTGAATTACTCCCAACTATAACAAAGGACAAAAAAGAGAAGAATGAATACTATTGGCAGAACTATGTTCCTCCCCATCTGATGAAAATTCATCTTTTTGCTGGGAGAACATTTTGAAAGGACAAAAAAATTAGCCAATAAAATCAGCAAAATTCTCTTTCTTCATTAACTAAGTGCCCATTAGATAAATGGACAGAGAGCTAGACTGCCCTATTCTATAGCAGGCTGTGGATTAAATGATGCAATAAATTTACCCTTGGGTTAAAAGTGAAGTTTTCTTCTAGCAGAAAAATCATCTTTCAAAGCTGTTGGAAACTTTACAGCATGCAGGCCAGAAAAACAGGGGCTAGCACTGCAAGGTTCAGCATGCTGCAAAATTTCTGTATCTGCAGAAGAGCCCTTTACACTTGGGGAGCCGAGCACCAGGGCTGCAGGCACTTCACTGGAGAGGAGAGACTCCCCACCAAAATGGAAGAAATGGCAGTTGGTCTAAAAATAATAATAATAAAGCTTAGTATCAAGTAACTATCTTCTAAATAAATATTATGGCACATTGCATATAAATTGGTAAACTACTAAAATCAGTGAAATATTTCCAGCACAACTATTGTTTTTTTCCACAGTCATTGTTTTTCCCATATGTTGTCCTCTTCGCAGGGCTGCATATCTTATTTTATATGTGCCTCTTTTCAAATATTTGGCAAGTGTATTTTTGCCTTATGACTGAAAATCTCAACACCAGAGAAGGCAGGTAAATGCTACTATTTGTCTCACTTTTGCAGCTAGGGCGACGAGGGAATAGGCAAGTCAATGCTTTTTGAGATGATATATTGGCATTTTGCTTGCGACTAGCAGTTTCCTCAAAACCAAAAGCCTGACCTTTTGTAAAATGGCACTGCTTTACTGAACAGATGTGTTTTTAATGTATTCTGCTCTAGCTGCTTGCTGCTGTGATTACATGAAACTGAGCTGCCTTTTGCACGAGCTGGCGCTAGAAGGGAGATGGAGGGACTAAGCTGCCTCCAACTCCATCCTCCTCCTCCATGCGGGCTATGCTGTGCTAGTCCCTGTGCAATCATTTTGTGCCATCAGAATGGTCCATTTGGGAATCCGGTACCTCTTCTGGTCAGTAGTTGTCCGGCACCTGTGCGAAAGGAATGCCCATTCCCAGGAATTAGAAATATTGAGTCTGAAATATTGAGTCTCTTTTTGCTGGGGGATATCCTGGAATCCCGACACAGCGCCCTAAGGAAAGTAAAAAACTTGAGCCGCAAAAATGTTTTTGTCCTGTTGTTGGAAACGGTAAGAAGGTTTAGTCAGGCCAGCTAAGTCCCGACTCCTTTGCTTGCAAATCTTGTATCTGAAGCTATGAGCCAGGACTGGCCGACCGCAGGTTGCGTGAGTCCTTTGTGAAGCCCCTTTCTGCAAGAGGTGACCGTGGGGACGGACGGGGACACCTCCCTCCCTTCAGCTGCGGGCGAGGGAATCTGCAGGTCGGATTTCAGCCCTCATCCGCAGCGCTGAGCGCGGTTACAGCTCCTGGCATGGCTGAGCTGGGGGCGGGGAGCGAGGCGGCAGGGGAAACCCAGCGGTTTGGGAGAAACAGGGCAGGGCAGGACGTGCTTGCTGCTGGGAGCGCGTCAGTAGAAGGCGGAGATGGGAGAGTAACTTTGATAGCTTGTTGTTCAAAACAGAAACATGTTCTAGCACAGAATCAGAGTGGTTGAGGTTGGAAGGGACCTCTAGAGATCATCTGGTTCAACCCCCTATGTCATGTGGACGAAGAAAATCTCCAGTCTGTGAATCGGTGTGTGCTGACTGCGATGGTGGGAACTCATTTCACCGGTGGGGACCTCCCCGTGTGCTGGGGGCACTTGTCACGAGCTGCAGCTGCCCCAGGGGCTAACTCTGCAGATGTCCATATTTCAAAGCACTTTGCCATTGCTCAGCTCCATACCTCAGAACTACCCTGTCACAGGCTTGCCCCTGCCCCTGGGTGGCATCCGTGGAGATGGAGGCTGCTGGGGAGGAGCTTCCCCATCCTCTTGTGGAGTGACAGGCACCCCGTCCGGGATGTCTGCACCAGGAGCACTTGTCCCTCGGCACAGGGACATCGGCACTGGCTCTTCCCGCAGCACTAACACAGCACCAGGACAGAGCTCGGCTTGAAGAGTTTGCTAGTGTTGCCTGTCTGGGCTCGTATCTAAGTTGAACACTTAAGGAGTAAGGAAGAAGAACGATCGCCTTATGGTTCAATGTATTCAGATGGCAATCTGGAACAGGGAACTATTTCTGGCTCTGTCGCATCTATGGCCAAGGACAAATACTTCAAAATCTCCAGGTGTTGGGTTTTTCCATCTCTGAGATGAGGATGAACGCCCTTGTGGCTGACTGAACACCTATGTGTTTTGAGTCCTGATGGGAAGTTCTGGAGAAAACAGAAACTCTTGTTTCCAGGGTAAGAGTGAGAAGCGCCAGCAGCGAATGGTTCTGCCTCCCTCTGCTCTCCCTGTGGGGCTTTCCTGCTTGGGGGGCTCCAGGGCTGCAAAGGGAGGAGGAGCTCGGAGATCTGAGCGAGGGCTACATACGTAACAGGAGTTCATCTCCTCACCTCACCCTCTAGGCGCATCCGAATAAAGCAGTTTATCCTATATATGTCCAGGAGCGGCAGGGAGAACAGGGAATAAAGGAGGAGCTAGCCTCCAGCTGCGCCTCCGCGGCACGGTGGTTAATCACAGGAAAAGGTGTGTTTGTTCATCCTGATTTCCTTGCCCTCGTGGAAAGTGATTGCCCTGAAGTCAGTGGCATCTTCACGGTGTAATAGCTGCATCAATTCCTGTGCTGTCCCTTGCATAAGAAAATTAATATATGGCTGTTTTGTAGCAAAAACACCTCAGACACAACAAAAAAAAAAGGCGCGTGGCTCCAAGAGCCGAATCAGTGACCAAGGGCAGAGCTAGCGTCTGGATGAAGCCATGAGGCCATCATGCGCACAGGTTTTCTGCCCTGCATTAAGGCCATACAGTCTGTTTTCATTTCGGGAAAGGGGGGAGCCCCCAGGGAGGAGGAGGAGGTGGAAGAGCAAGCGCAGGCCTCCCTTTCTGCAGGCTGGCTGGCCTGGCTCACCGCAGCTGTGGCGCTGGGGACGCTCCGCAGACAACTTACACCTGATTAGTTCAAGGGGATTATAGTAATGCAACTTAACTGTGCGAGCAGGCCTAAAGCAGCTTTAACTTTGCAGAAACGTATTAGCTCTGCAGCAACTTATTTATTTATTTCCCCCCACCCCCCAAACCACTAGAAGTGTGTCTGCAGAGGAGACTGCAGTGGTTTCGCTGTGATAGCTTAAACCTTTGCAGGCTTTCTAAGCCCCATGTCTGCTGATGCGCAACCTGCTCGGAAAAAATCCTTTTCGCTTCTCAGGTCAAGCCCCGGGAAGATGCCCGGAATAACTGGCAGAAAGAAGCAGTTTTCTTGGCGCAGTGGGCACAGGAAGAGGCACTGCTCGCTCCATGTATCGGCAGACGAGCCGCCTCACTGAAAAACTGAAGAGGAAAGTGCCAGTGCGGAGCCGGCACAGGCAGCGGGGATTGCTTCTAAAGCACGGGTGGAATAAGGGACATGAGCCCAGGGAGCAGCTGGCCAGGCAGGGCTGTGATGCTGGTGGTGCTCAAGCAGCTACATCACCCCTCTAAAATACTGCAGTAACTAAGGACTGCCTACAGCTTAGCTCTCTGCCTTTTCCAGTGAGGAAAATATTACATCTTGCGGCAAGCCATGAGGGTGACATACCCAAGAACATTGCATATTTGATCGCTAATAATATAAAGTAAACATCTTTTAAATATTTCCAGCAACATCTGTCCTAGTTTAACTACTGGTTCATGTTGCATTCCTTCGTGGAATAGCACTCATCCCAGAGAGCAGTGTGTGTGTCACTGCCATCCATTACAAGAATTAGCTTGTGGGATTTTCTCCATCTACTGAAGCTGAATTCCCTTCAACTTTTTAAAAATGCCTCCTTCTAATTTTTTACCATCGCATGATCCTGTTTCTCCAAAAGTTTGGGTGCCTGCATGTGATCTTACATGTCTAATGTTTGGCTTAGCTGGAGAGGGAGCAGGGCAAGATAGTGATTTCACTCTCGCGGGGGGGAAAATTCCAGAGGAAGGAGTTGTACTAGTTTAATGCGAGCTTAACTTTCCTCCAAAATTATAGTTTTGAGCAGATACAAGAAATTTACTGTGCTCTCCAAAGAGGAAAAATTCTATGCACAACTGCAAATAGCAAAGAGGAATAAAGAGTAATGTGGGAAGGACTCCACTGATTGCCCTTGATGCTACTGCTGCCCACACTAGGCACGTTTGTCCTTTGCTAAAGTATATGGATTGTACATGCTAAAGTACAAACCTGCATACTAACCATTAATATATCTTAGCATTTAGGAGGAAAATAATTCATTTTTAATGAAAAACATTGCTTTTCAGTAGAAAGAGAAGGAAAAAAAACAACCAAACAAAACTAGGCATTACATAACTAAAACTAAGGAGTTTTGTCAAAAAAGTATTGTCTTTACAGCAGAGTAGATTTGTAATATATCCTACTTAGGAGCAAAAAAGAGTGTATATGGCAACCGAAATAGTTCTGGTTTGTGGAAATCTTTCTATTAGTTGAGACAACTGCTGTAGGAATAATAATTAAAAAAAAAAGCACCAAAAACTTTTTGCATGGCAGCAGTTGTAAAATCCCAGCACTTTAAAAAAATAAATTGGACATGAATTGTAGGTGACTTTGAATTAGGCAGAAGCCATGAAATACAGACATATATTAACCCTTAAACTAACTCAGAAACAGTTGTTCTTTTTCTTTCCCTGTGTATAATATATGATTGAAAAAAGAGGCAAAAGAAAATAAAACCTCAAATTTTCTTTTCTCTTCTTTTTTAAAAATTACATGCAGACTCTGCAAATCACACATAGCAAGGCTGACCTGCGGATACATAGTTGGTTTCCATAGCAATGAGATCTAGGAGTTCTCAAATTATTCAAGTCTCTAATAGGCTAGAGGCAGATAAAAATAATATGCTCACATGGGGGCATGCCAGATTTTATCCCACAAAGCACTCAATTTTGAGCACAAGTATGAAGCTAGGAGAGCTCCATATGTGCTACAGCATTTTGCCTGCCTGGGAAAGGGATGCTTCCCTTTGGAAATGCCTTTCTGGCCTCATAAAAAGAAATAAAATTCTCCCATTTCCAGTAGTTTTGCTGTAAACTGGCATCAGAAGCCACAAGTGAAAGCGCTCGGGTCAAGTCTTATTCTAACAAATGGTGCTAAATAATATAATAGCTATTGGAACTGATTCCATGAACACCATGTTCAGTCAGAAATAACTGACATATGTTCCTTTTCCTTAGGAATCCCAGCAACGTTATTTAGCTTAGAAATGCTGTTCACAAATGAACACTGATATGAGACTGCGAAGAGTCAGGACTGAAAGATAAGGTAGAGAAAAGAAAAAGGCAAAGGTGGAATATAAATCTCCTGAATATTTCAGATAGTTTATGGGAAAAAAAAAAAAAGACATAATGATTGAGCGAATCCTCCATAGCAGGAGGCAACTAACTTAATTATCTAACAGTGCAGCCTCTTATGAGATATTCCATTAGCTAATCAAATGCATTTAATTTATTTGCTTCCAACGCGGGCCACTGTTGCCCTATCTACGTTCCCGCAGTGAAAAGCAAACACAGCATTCCCCAACAGCAAACTGCTTCTTGTTTGCTCGACAGCCGTTTTGCACAGGGATTACTTTCAAAGTGCTTGATAAGATTCATGTTTTATGAATGCTGCACAAAAATGACAAACCTGCTACAAACCTGCCTTGGCTGCTTCCCGGAGATGCACTGAAAATACCCAGAGCGCCTTTTATTTTGTAGCTTGTGACTGGACTACAAGAGCCTCCACAGCACACGACCGCAGTAACCCAGCGGAGCAGTGACGTTACGGTGGATGCAGCGGATTCCCACCCTGGAGAAGCAGCCTCAGCTTTGGTTTAAAGAGCGATCACGGCTTTCAAAGACCAGCTAGTCCATCTGCTCCTGGTGCTCCCACCATCACTGTCAGGGCACAAACAGGCTTGCAGGAGCTACTGCTGAAGCATTTACTGGGTGTGTACACACACACACATATATATATATATATGTATTGCACCCACTTGGGCTCCAGGCACAACCACTCAAGGTTGTACAAGCAGCAAGGGGATAACAGTAAAAATAATAATAGCAATCATAATAACAGTAAGAGTGTGTGTGCAGCGCCGGGAGCAGGTGGGCACTCCTGGGGGCTGCTGCAGCTGGGGACACTGCAGCCGTAGCCCGCTGCTTTGCCGGCTGCTCCGGGGGCGTTTAGGCACTTCCCTGCTTCCAGTGGAGACCGTAAGATCTTGGCCTCATGCTCTTTAATGTGCCGTATTTCCCAGCGGGATATTGGCAGGGGAAGGATGGAATGTGCCCGGCAGAGCTCCTCCAGCTGCCCTTCTCCATAAATCCCCACAGCTCTTCCCACCACTTTGCGTCTCACCAAGGTCTCCATTAGGAGTGCCTTGGCAGCGCAAAATCCTGGCAAAGCTTCCCGTCCGGATGACACTGACGAAGCCTCAGATATTGCTGGTACAGTATAAAGCTGTCCTCGCAGCTGGGTTTGCTGGGATCACGCTATCCATCTCACAGGGCTTCCCCACCGCCGGTCTCCTAACCCGAGGAGCCCTACCAGGCAGTTTCTGCAGCACAGCCCTAGCTGAAGATGATTACCACTAATTAGCAATGCTTTATAGACCTGGGGTCTCTTTGAAGGCACATTAATCAAAGTAACTGGAAAAAAATAATTCTGATATTGAAAACTAATTGGGGTTCTCTGAAACAGGGCTCCCTCTTCAAAGGGAATTAAATAGTCCCCAGAGAGCTCTTCTAACTGTGTGAAATGCATGGCCGCTCAGCCCTGCAATGCTTCTGTTGACTTACTGCAAAATATCTGCTAAATATTCTATTCTCAGTGGTTTCTGCAGCAGCAGTTGTCAGTGGTAGAGGTTCATTAGATCTTTTCAGAGGATGCCAGTGAGTTGCCTATTCCAGGTACTCTCAGAGAGTATCCTTACAGAGCCGTGTACAGAGAAAATTTTCAAAGATTAGC
This sequence comes from Crypturellus undulatus, assembly GCA_013389825.1. NCBI lineage: Eukaryota > Metazoa > Chordata > Aves > Tinamiformes > Tinamidae > Crypturellus > Crypturellus undulatus. Next base: position 112,853 of record VWPW01011294.1, on the reverse strand, counting down.
AGGTGCTTACCACGGATTTTGGTACCGATGTGTTATTTTGTCTTCAGCAGCCTGTCCAAACGGTCCGAGCTGTAAAGAGAAACAGAATCTCAGTGTTAAGGCATATGCATCCCTCTCCAAAGGTACTCGAGAGGAAGAATAAGTCCATTTCCATCTGGAAGGCATAAAGGTGGATATATGAAAAAGAAAATAGAGAATGTACAATGTACAAGCAAGAATTACTTGCTTGTAAGTGCAAGGATTGTGAGGGCAGTGACCTGGCACCATTTTGACTCCTTGCAATTCTGGGGAGAATTATATAGAGAGGTAACAAAGTATTGCTTATAAAAAAGGACTCCTGCACACTTTTTAAGTAATAGAGCAATTATTGGAAATGTAGGTGACCATTTCAGAAACATCTGAAGGTTACCAAGGGGAAACAGGAAGTGGATAATAGCAAAAGTTTGTGACACACTTGTCCTCCGAGAGCACAGCTCACAAATGCAGCCGGGATAGCAAATGTCACTGTCAGTGAGTCAAGGTTCAGACATCAACAGGAATTTTTGGTAGATTTCCCTTGCCAGAGTTGAACACAGGCTTTGGACTAGTCCATGCCCCTGGTTTCCAACTGTCCTCCCTCTGCTGCATGCTACCCTCTCCTCATCTTCAGCGTTTTCCAGGTCTGTGCTATAACCGTCATGCCTTTCTTGTGGCCTCCACCAATGGCTGAAGAACCAAAAAGTGTCTTTTAGGCTGGAACTGGCCCTTGGCTCCCAGCGCTGTGTTTTCCGAGGGCAGTGATTTCTTCAGAAGCAGCATTTTGCTCTCCTGTGATAGTGTCTTACCAAATCTGTGCTTTAAGGTTGCTTTTTTTTTTTTTCCCCGTCGGCCTGGCTGTCATGACAACCAGCATAATTGCAGAAAGAATAAGCTGGAGTGAAAGAGAAAAGGCAGAGGAAAAGCCCTATTCTGGCCCATACGGCAAAGCCCGCGAAGGCTGCGCCCTGGGACCAGCGCAGGCTTATCGGGAATAACGCCAGGGCTGCGGTAATACAGAGCGCACAGACGTGGGCCTCGTGCTTAATCCTTACTACGAGCAATTCTTCCTTGGGGAACAAGCAAACAAACAAACAGAAGAAAAACAGTAGGGCTTTTGCAATTACTTATAATTTTCCTTGCTATTACGTAGAACAGCGAATGTCCATGATATTTTTATCCGTGATCAGAGAAATCGCTTCCCTAAAGCAACTGCTCAGATGGGCGCAACAACTTTTTTTTGCACTAAGACTGTGCAGTACAAACAAGTGCATAGCCCTTCTGCACTATGCTGATTTTCACTGCCTGCTTATTATAAAGCAGGGATGGAGTGTTATTTTAATAACCTTTTTATTTGCTGGAAAGCAGCTAATCTTATTTATGAATTTCAATTGAATTTTGCAAGCCTTGGTGCAGAAATAGGTAGGAAAAAATATTTGAAATGTTGCCAGAGCAGTTTCAAAATGACTCCTGTCCCCCCATTTTGCAGGAAAAGGAAGTGGTCTGGTTTTTCATTCCCAGAAGAATATTTTTTGTTTTGCTTTATCCGAAATACTTTATTGCCCCATGTTTTCAAGTTCATTGACCAAATATAAATAACAGTTTTTCTGATCCTTTTCTAGGGAGACAAAGAGACTCTCTGTTCTGTCTCACTGTCATTCTAACTAAAGGCTTTTCTTGCATTTATCCCAACTAATTGTTGCTTTTCCTCAGAAGGAATACTATATCCTGTATTTTTAAAAATTCACCGTTTACTCCTTCTCCTCTAAAGCACCCCCCCACCCACCCAAAAAAAGAAAACCATGGCTCTACAAACACTTAAAGCAGCATCTAGGGCATCACGCTCAGGAAACCCAGAGCATTAGTCTGTAAAGGGCGCACTTGCTTGGTGCAATCAAGGAGACATACGTAAGGGCTGTGGAGTGTCATGGCTATGGTGACGTGTTAAGGCCCTTGCTGGGGACCCAAAGTGCTCTCACGCTCCCAGATCAGGCTGTCACACAAGTAAGTAAGTAAGTAACACAAGCCCTTCATTTGAGCTTCAATTTGATAAAGAGTATATGAGCTAAATGCTTTCCTTTTTCTAATAAACTCTTCTAAAGGCTATTTATGCTAACTCTACCAAGTGACTTAAGTTGCTTTTGTTTTAATCTGGATGGACAGCCACATCTGTGGATCAGAAATATGAGAACCAAAATTATTTGATGACTCCTAGATATTTAAGAAAGGGACTTGGAATCCACGCTGGCTATTGGCTTTATGTAAAGAAAATGGTTCAAAAGAATTTTAGTAATGGAAAAGCCCACCTAGAGATACAAAGTTAAATATAAAGGCTGTTAAAAAGAAACCCCATTGTATATAGTGACAGCTCATTCATTACTCTCATTAGAGAGGTCATTTATTAATGGGTTCTGATAAAGGAATAAACCTGCTGTAACAGGCTAGATTTACCTGCCCTTTGCCATTTGCAGAAACAAGCGGAAGGCAGGAGCACCTGTTTTGGAGAGCCCCTGGTCAGCTATGCAGAGCTTGGATTTTTCCGGCCCCCATGGCCACAGCCAGAGATGCAGAATGGGCCTGGTTGTGACAAGATGTTTCAGACATCTGCTTCCTAATTCAGTGAGATGCAAAATCTCCCTTCTCTGCCATTAAAACCCTCCCGCAGTGCTGGCACATGGCCGTGCCCCTGGGCTGCAGGGGCACGTGTAGGACAGCTCCTTCCAGGAACGACTCCTGTTTCCTGACGGTATGGAGCTCTAAGCCAGTGTACCTTAGTGCAGCCCTTCATGCTGCATGTTGGGGCTTCCTAAGAAGCAAGCGGTCCTGCTGCACGGGCCGGGTGTATTGGCACTGTAGAGATACACCCAAGATAGAGGTTACATATATACACAGCCTTTTTTTTTTCCACAGCTTTTGATTCATGCCAGATCCATTGCAGCAGGATTTTCTTTTTTTGTTTTGGTAATAGTAGGAGACACTAGTCAGTGCAATAGTCCTTTCTAGGAGGGTACATGTGTTCAGATTTTGCAGAGAAACAATCAATGAAGATGCAGAGTTGGATCGAGAAAGATGGTATGGAGAAGGGATGCTAAAAGGGTGTCCTTGGGGAGCAGACGAGATCTGTCGAGGGTTTGAAGCCTTTAACTCCTGCATCACGTTAAAGCACAGAGCACCAATTCCCACAAACTAAAAATTTATCATTCAGCACCAGATATCTGTGCCTTTCAGAGGGATCTGATACACTCAGGCTTTTTGATTTTGCTAGTCACTAGGTTAATTCAGACCAGCAGCTTCATGCATGTAGCACATTTCCAGGTGCAGCCACTTTCCTGCTGTGCTACTGAATATATTCCTTTATTTGTGAATAGCCATGGGTAGGGGAAAATAAACTGGGTGAGTTCTCCTCTACCCCTTCTCTGAACCCATGCAAAAGGATCAAATAGGAAAAATCTGCTCCTGTTTCTTGCTTTCCTTGCCATATATTTGGGAGGAGAATGTAAGATCCCCCACAAGGGACAAGAAGCGCACAGATTCGGAGCTGATAAGGTGGGGACCGATCATTGCTCCTGTGAGGGGACACCGAACTAGCTAGAGATCCAGGGAGGACCTAAACCCCTGCTTTAATGCAGAAGTACAAGAGACTGCTGAAGCTCGAGAGCTGGTTTTCCATGAGGCAAATTTTGTACAACCGGAGGAGACTCAGGTGGAAAACAGGCACTAAGAGGTCTATAAACATATTTTACCCTCCTGGGAGGGCTTCCTCCTGACCTCACAACCTTCCAGGATCTTCCTGGATTATGGCAAATGTTGCCCACTGGGTCCCTGGAGATGGTTTCCCGTTAGTGTTTAGACCTTTCTTTTAGCACTTAGACATTTTCGTGTGTAACATGCAACAACGACAAGTGAGATAGCTACTTTCTGAAGACAGATGCCGACTGCCTCCCGCCGCCTGACGTGCGGGACGCGCGGGGCGCAGGAGCCAGCCCACCTGGAGGTGCGCTCCCCGCTGCGGCAGGTGCAGCACGTCGAGGCCCCCCGGTGCGCCGAGGCCCCAGCCCACGTCGCCGACGTGTTGGGGCCGGCGGG
>VWPW01011294.1:88667-108705 GCA_013389825.1 Crypturellus undulatus | reverse complement strand
GCGCGTCGCTCGTGCCCTCGGCTGCCGGCCGCGTGGCGCCCACGTAGTGCGTGTCCTCCGGCCGCCGGGAGCGGTAGTCGCTGACACCGTCCGGGCCTGTGGAGCGGAAGAGAGATTTGAATTACTACGCATATATATTTTTTCTCTATATATTCTCTTATTTTGCTTGTGATGCAGCGGTTTTGTACAGTGACCCCCGCGAGACTTCTTGTAGCTCTCGTCCCTTTTGCTAGGCCATGTCCTGTGGTGAGGGGTCACCTACCAGCTTCTCCATTAAATCATTCCCTTCCACTGCCCTTAAAACCCTGCTTTTTGCCAAAGCAGTACATCACGGAATGGCATTAGACACCTTCTTTGAGTAAAAAGGTGGATTTTTGTTGTTTTTTATGGGGTGCCTTCCCCTAAAGACGATGCTTTCAGTTTATCCGCATTAACCTGCTCAGAAGATGAATATATATTGGCAGAAGATACAAATTTAAAGCAGATTCAGTTTACTCTATTAAGTCAGTTTAGGTATTTGAATTCAGAGTTAGAGTGGCCTTAATTCATTTTAATTGAGCCCATTGTCAAATTAAAATGTAATTGAATGCAAAGTCACTTTACATGATGAGGCCAGTGATTTCGAGCGCCTTGCTTGAGGTCACTCCAGCGATGTGTCTGCGAGGAAATTCAGTATCCATTAAAAGGAGGTCTGAATTCATTGACCGAAGTGCAATTTCTGTTCCTTAGTTAATGGGGCTTAATCAGGACGTCAAGTGGGCATGAAAGGAGTGCAGTGGTCAACCTAGGCTGCTCTATGAACTCTCAGACTACATATAGAGGACCAGGTAGAATAAGTATTTGAGGGCTACTTTTGCAGCACGGATAGCTAGGAACATAACTTGAAGGCTGATGTTCACAAGCTGTGTCCCTCAGATGTGTACACAGGGCAAACAATGTGGAAACTCTTAAGTCACGAAAAACCCTCTAACATCAATTTACAGCCTGAGATTAGTATTGATATTTTTAGAGGCAATCTTGAGGGTAGTTTGAGCATGACAGCACGTGAAGGCAGATTCTGCCTTAATGGTTATTACAAAGCATTTGGAGTGCAAAAAAAAGGTACCCGAAATTTAGTATTAGGAAGGCCTCAAGATCATGCTTCCTCAAGGGAAGAGTCTTGTTACCACTTCTACCACCTCCTCAAAAACTGGCAGCCACCAAGCATCATTTAGCCAGACAAATTCCAAACAAGTTTTCAGCTGAGAAGCAAGTATCGCCCATACATGTTTGGGTTGCAAAACAAAGTAACTGTTTATAAATATTTAATTTTTTTTAGTGGAAGGCAGGTCCTTGGACACGAAGGAGCCTTGGGAGTCAAGATTTCCTTTCTAAGGCAGAGGCTCAGCACCCACCTTTGCCGCAGAGCAAGACTGTGAAGGCTGGTGCGGGTCCAGACCTCTGGAAAAGCCACACACTGTGGTTTTAGTTAAAGCTAGTTTTTAGTTAAAGGGCAAACCCTCACAACCATGCTGACATAGTCTCCTACTGGTGTGGCAGCTGGCGATGCCAGAAGACTTCACTGCTGGTGTAGATTTATACTGACTCCCTGCTGGTCTACTCATATTTATATGACTGCTCTAGCTAATAGAGTTATGTAGATCCTGCCTGAACATGGCGAATAAAAAATAAAAAAAAATCATCCTCCAAATTATCAGAGTGATCAGAAAACTAAAAAAAAAAAGGTGCAGAAGAGAAAGGAGAGTTTTCACCTGGAGTGTTTCCAGAGCAGCTGCTGGAAACAGATCCAACAAAAAGGGAACAAAAAGGGAGCTTTCCCATAAAAATATCTGGGTAGTTATTTGGGAATTGTTGCTATGAGCCTGTGCTAATCCAAATGAACCTTTGAGTGCAGATAATCCCTGGCGCCTTCTCCCGAGCAAGGATTCATTTCCAAGCCACAGGTCTTGGAAGGTGGATCCTTCCCAGGATCCATCAGATTAACTGGAGAAGGATCACCAAGTGCAGAGACACTCAAAACAAAAGATTGCTGCAGTTCAGTTCAAAGTCTGATGGATTTGCTTTCACTGAATTGCACTTTTTAAAGACAGATTTAGCCCCGTTTGGCATGGAAATAGATTTGATGTACAGGGAGCCCATGCACTACTATATCATGTTTGCAGGGTGCTGTTTCGGTGACTGCAGTCTGGGTTGCAGCTCCCGGCCAAGCCTCCTCTCCCTGTTAGCTGCTGGACACTGCACAAAAGGGGCCATGCTCATTTACAAGAGCTTTCATTCCTAGTGGAAAGCCATAGGGAAATGTTACTAAATCTGTTGTGCTAATCCAGTTTACTGCAGCACAGTTGCACCGGCATAACTGTGGGGGCAGCGAGCTGGGTCATAGGTGCAAAAATAAAGAGCAGGAACCTCTTCCATCAACCCTGCTGCCAGGGAAAATATCTCTTGCAATGATATCCTGGGTTTTCCATGGGGCTTATGATTTTTTCAAGCCCATAGTCTGGACTATGGTGTACTGTGATGTTCCATTTTTGGGGGAAAAGCTTTCACTAACTGTGTGTGCTACCGCTTCATCTGGGCTGCAGAGGCAACGATGCCATTGAATAATCTGATCAAACTGAATGGAAATTTAATAGCAAGTCATGTGGCCTCTTAACAATCCCAATCCCCAGCAAGGAGTACAAAAGCAGAGAGAACCAAGTCATTGCTAAATACAGAACTGTTGCTCGAACCTAGAATATCCTTTAGGGAATTAGTGTCCACCCTTTCCCTCAACAAACAACAAAAGTAGTTCATCCTGCTGGCCAAGCAGTAACTTGCAAGTGACAAGAATTTGAGTAGCCAAAGCTGGCACTTAGGATTAATACTCATGGTAGGTGCAGTTAAGCAAATACTTTGCCTAAGTCTTCAGAGAATTAAGGTCAGAAATGTCACCTGGTGATGAGCCACTTGGACCTGACTGAAAATAAATACACAACAAATATCATGATTTGGTTTGAAGGCTGGCATTGCTCTTGGTTCACTTTTCCAAACTGAATGTGTGAACTTGTTTTTTCTGGAACATCAGTATTACTTTCCAGAGTAAGTGACCACAGGCAGTGCTATCTTTGAAAAGCTATTTCATGAAGGTTTGAGAAAAAAACTGCACAAGCAGGCCCAGGATGTGCGTTTGCAACAAAACCTGTTCATCTCCATAGGAGCTGAAGGTATGCTGTGATTTGCAGGAGGTGTTAGAAAACGGAGGGCCACGGGCAGCAGTGAGGGATAAAACTGTTTTTATTCTCCCTGAAAAATGATAAGCCAAATCTGGCAGAGTGCTAAGAATTTAGTTGTGAAAGACAACTGAAATTGAAATTGAAATATAATGAAAAGTTTAAGTTCTGTCACAGGCTGCAGTTTCAAATGTTGTTTCAAAAATGCAAATGTGTATCTGGAGCTGATTTAATGGGCATTATTTTCTTCAAAAGGTGGAGGCAAAGTTTCAGTATCGCAAATTGTATTCTGTCTTTTCTCCTTTAAGTTCACCTCCTTGTGCAAAGCACCAAATGGGAATCAACAAACAGAATTAAGCAGGCCCTGCACCGACAAGTCAGCTCAGGCACTGGCAGGGCCACTTTGTGCCTTTTCCCTAGCTGCCTCTAGGAGAAAAAATAACTTGGCTTTCTGTTTTATTGGGTCTCGACCTCGTGAGTATGCCCATGTGGATGGCAATCACGATGCTCACCTGTCTCCTATAAAAGTCCCCTCAGGGAGAACTGCTCTGAGCTCATCCCTTGGTATGGGGTTGTGGTTTTGTGGCTGGTGTGTATGCTAGTTCTTTGTAGGGACACTTGCTCCAGTTGTTTTGCTTTCCTTATGACTGCCTGTTGGGCTGAAACAACTGCCTCTCTGCCATGTGGTAAAGTGTTTTTTCTTTTTTTTTTTCCCCTTGGTTATTTGAAGTGCAGCTCAGTTTGCTGGTCTTGCTATCTTGTTTTCTCCATGGCCTCAGTGGAAAGCAGTTATGCTGATGCAAAGGGTCTGAGGAGGCAACAAGTCTGAAGGACTGTAGTCATGCACAGGGCCATGCTCTCCCCTGTGCACAAGTGTGCTTACATGGCTTGTGTTCCCCCCCCCCCAAAAAACACCATCTGGAGGTCAGTGGGGAGGGATAGTTTGGTGTTTCCCTACTGAAGTACTNGGCTGAAACAACTGCCTCTCTGCCATGTGGTAAAGTGTTTTTTCGTTTTTTTTTCCCTTGGTTATTTGAAGTGCAGCTCAGTTTGCTGGTCTTGCTATCTTGTTTTCTCCATGGCCTCAGTGGAAAGCAGTTATGCTGATGCAAACGGTCTGAGGAGGCAACAAGTCTGAAGGACTATAGTCATGCACAGGGCCATGCTCTCCCCTGTGCACAAGTGTGCTTACATGGCTTGTGTCCCCCCCCAAAAAATGGGGGGGGATAGTTTGGTGTTTCCCTATTGAAGTACTGAAATCACAGGACAGGTAGTCCATCAGTTGTGAGGCCTGAGTGTCCTTAACAAGCTGATGTGATACTCTTTCTCTAAGAAGGACTCTAACATTTTACTTCCTTACGTATGTGTCATGAAGGTGAAGATAATAAGGCTCTAAGACACAATAAGTAGCATTTCCCAAAGGTAGCCTGTATCTGCTGAGCATAGTGCTGGGAGCATTTAAATCCTTTCATTTCCTCCACTTTTTTCCTCCTAAAGTTGATTCTCAAGATACCATGAGAGCCTGTGGTGGGCAGCGAGCGGAGGCAATAAAGTCTAGCTTTGCTTTTTGGTCACCTGCTGACAGTCATTCAGGCAGTAAATCAGGATTCTCCACAAGACAGGCAGAAATGATCTGGGGAAGAAGCGGCGTTGGGTCAGGTTTATCATTCTGTCATCCGATTTATCGTCTTTGCTCCCTTGCCAAGAGACTAAATGAGAGGGTCAAGCCCCTCTTGACCTCAGGGCTGTCGTTCGGATCAGGAGAGGTGGCTGGAACTAATGGAGTTCCTAGAGCACGCTCAGATGTCCCACAGTGACGCCCTATCTTGGAAATTAGATTGAGGGAAGGGTCGTGGATTTTGTTAAAATCACAGCCAACAAGCTTTCATATCCTATTACGGAAATAAATCCTGCATAATATAGCATTCTATTTTTAAGGGATTATTAAAGGGATTTTTTTTTCAAGATTAATCGCCCAATCCTTATGTTGTAATAAATGTAACGATAATCATAAACCTATCCAGAATATTAGGATATGGAAATATAAGTGCTTGTTTTCTTATATGGAGAGTCATAGGATGCATAAGAACATCACGCTAATTTTGAGCCAATCTGCTAATTTCTAAATCTGTGCTAGCATGCTTGTTCCTTTACAAACAATAGGTAAACATCATCAGGCAAGGCTTACTCTTTGCTTTAAAACATATTGGTGTCACTGATAGCAAACTCTGCATTCTTAATGATGGCAAGTTAATTGCTAAGTTACTTCTGATGCTTTAAAAATGACCTTGACTGCTGCTCCTGCCTCAGGAGGGCCCGGCAGGAGTCATTTAGAGGTGACTGCCCTGGCACTGACTGCCTGTGCCACACAAGGTGCTATTGGATTAAGGGTGATGAGCAGGAAGGGTCCAAATCACTTTCCAGGGCTACTTTCCCAAGAAAAGCGCTTTCCCTGGAAAATATGTGCTACTAATAGAGCCTAATCTACTGTCTACTAAAAGCAATAGCAGCCTTATGGTTGGCTTCATGATATTAGCTAAAACAAGGGCTAGGAAAGCTAGCCTATTTCACAGCCTATTTCACAGCAGCTGCACAGGCTTATCCAAGTTGGCATGTCTCTAAAACTTGCCCTGTTTTTAATGGAGTTAACAATGCCACAAAAGAGCAGAGTAGGTAAGCTGATTTTGCTAGGCTTTTTTTCGTTGTTAGAAGTTTCTTATTCAGGTAGTTTTGCCCCTCCAGGCCCTTTATGGAGGGGACAATGATGGCCTCACGCTGCAGCCTAGTCAGTAGGCACCTCAGCTTGACCTCCGGGTGTTGTGCCACGGAGTGCGTGTGCCTGCCTGGGGAATATGCACTTATCTTGAAAATTAATACTAATTTGGAAGTAAATCAGAAGTCTTGACTCCATTTTTCAAGGGTGTTTGTATATTTGTATACATATATGTATGTGTATATACACACACAGAGATTTTGAAAAAGAAATGACTGAAGAAGCTGAAGTAGAGAACTAAAAATAATGATTGTTGCGAAGAAGGTGAATAAGGAAAATGGCAGCATTTCACAAAACAAAAACTGAGATGAAATTTCTAAGAATAGATTTGAAAAAAGGAAATATTTTTCACACAGAACATGGCTTAATTCAGGTACCTTTTGCTGAATGAGACTTAAGAGTAACTATGAGCAGGCTATTAGGTTAGATGAATCCTTAATCTGACTCAAAACTGCAGTTTTTATGATTCTGTGATAATAGCAGAAACTTCTGCTGTATACAATATGAAGAACATACGTTTCTGTAGTTCTGAATATATCTGTGTATCTATCTCTACTGTATTGTTTCTAATGTCTTTAAATCTGAGGAAGAAAGAGAAGCTTTCAGTAGTTTGTACAATTTTTACTTAATTATTAGGTTGAATCAAGGCACAAGCTATCACTATAATTTGAAAGCAGACTTCAAAGTAAATTTAGATTCGTTTCATAAAGGCACTTTTTTCCCTTTTAGTCCGTTGGTTTTATTCCTGAGTCCCTGCTTCTGTAATGCTTTATTATTATTATTATTTTGTTTGGGGTGCGTTTGAGACGCAGACAGGCCGTGCCGGCGCCGGTGCTGCTGGGCCGACGCGGGGCGCGTGTCCCATCGCTGCCAGCGCGAGGCTCTCGCCCGGCCCCGTGCTCCATCCCGCTCCCAGCCCGCACGTCTCTTCGTTGGGGCCACAGGTGCAGGCGACACTTTCTAAATCACCCACGAGACCCGCTGAGCGGAGCACAGAAACTTTCAAATGGGGCAAATGCCCAGGTCCTGCAGCTGACTCTGCATGTGCATATGTGTGTCTTCCACACAAAAACCTCCTGCCTGAAATAGGTGCAGACATTTGCTTGCAAGGAGAAGAATGTGAACATGTTTTTTTTCCCCCTTCTATTTAGGCAACACGGACTGTGCAAGGAGAATTTAAATATATCCTAGTTATATTTATCCTAGTTTTATACTGCACGCGGGTGCCTGCTCGATCTCTGCTCGGCTGCACGTGCGGCCTACCTGTGAAGAGGACCCTGCCTGCGGCGGGCGCTCGCTGTGGTGCGGGCCGCATGGCGCCGGGCGCCCTCCGTGCCGGCAACGGGCGCCCCGGGACACGGCGGCGGCACCAGGCACCCTCCGTGCCGGCAACAGGCATCCCGGGACACGGTGGCGGTGCCGGGCGCCTTCCGTGTGGGCAACGGGCGCCCCGAGACACTGTGGCGGTTCCGGATGTCCTCCACACCGGCAACAGGCGCCCCGGGACACGGCGGCCCCGCCGGGCTGCGCGTGCACCCGCGCTGCTCCCGGGCCTTCGCCAGCCTCCTCATCCTGGTCCCTCACTTCTGTTGTGGGTGTTCTTTTCTGCTGCTGTTTTGAGGCTTTTGGTGCTGCTGAAAGATATGGGATAAAAGCACCCCAGGAAAAAAAATAAGAGCTGTGCTGTTGGCGCTGCCTGCTCCCTGCAGCTGCTGGGTCCATCTGTTGTCTCCTCTCTGGATTTCCTGTGCGAGCACCTCGGGGCATGGGGGCTGGAAGGTGCATCACAACCCCCCGGTGCCCCTGCAGCATGTGTAGCATCAATAGTACCCAGCAGAGACGCCCAGTGTATTTCTAAGCGCATCCGAAATGAGGAGACTTCTAATTAAGGAATAATCAGAGATGAGGTAATGTTCATTAACGCTCTGTCTGAACGTGCTGCAGGGCTCGGATTTGTGCGCTGCGCCTTGCTTATGGTTGATGTGGGCACTTCATTTTTCCTAGCCCTCCTCGAAGGGCAGCAGGGAGCACCTCCGGGCACCCGCGTGCACTTGGGAATGCTGCTCCGTGCGCGGTGCTGGCAGGGATGCTGCAAGAGAGCGCCCAGACGGTGGCTGCTGGCCCTGGGTCACAGGGCCTCGCTCTGCAGCAGCGCCTGGTCCTGGTCCTGGCCACTGCTGACCCTTTCAGCTGCTCCTCCCTGCCGCACTCGTCCCGTTCTTCTCCCTCTTTCCCTCTTTAACGGTGAGAGGAGAAAATCACCACATTAGCTGTCATAGTTGATATTGTTTTTTTAATGGGAAAGGCCAAAGAAGTCAAATGGGAAAAGTATGCATGCTGGTGAGGCTATATACTAGATGGTGTGATTTCCAAGTTTAGCAGAAACAAGAAAGTTCACTTTGCAGAAGGGTTTGCGAAAGAGTGTCCGGTTGGAACCATCTGCCCAGCGAGTATGGGGACTTCCCCTGGCCACGTGGAAGGGCCGTCGTGCCGGAGGGGCCCTCCGCGCGCGGTGGGGCCAGAGCGGCAGCACCTTCTGCTGTTTGCGCCTGCTGAGGCGTGCTAGTTGTGCTTTAAAACAGTTTTAAAACCCATAGTTTCTGTGTGCACCAGTTGGTGAAGCTCTTTACTGAAAATGACATGTTGTGTTTTGCTTATTGGGATTTATTAGGGGCTGGAGTTGACGCTGCCGTTGATTTGGTAGCAACATCCCACTGTAGGTGGCAGGAAGGCTAAGATGTTATCCCTAACGTGTCATCTCCCTCTTCCCAAGGTTTGGCTCTGAGGAGCGCACCTTGTCCCTCACTCCGTAGGGACTTCGCAGTGACAGTATGTTCACTGGCACCAATGGCAGGGCTGAACTTGACTGGAAAAAGGCCTTGGCGATTCCAGGGGAGTTATTGCCTTACTGCAGAATAAAATACTTGATTGTTTTTATTAAGGTGAACTCCACTATGAGTTATGCTCTAGTGAGCTACGGCGGCGCCAGTCGCCTCTGTGGGCTCGCAGAGCCCCTCGTTGCAGGAAGGCNTTTTTTTTTTTTTTTTTTTTTTCCTCTATGGCAGGAATTTGAATGAGAGGCAAAACATGAGTTATGTCTGGAATGAACTTTTCAGCAGAGATAAGCTATTAGGGTGAAAGGCACTATCTAAATGTAAAGTGTGATTTATTATTGTGATTTATTAAAGGCGAAATCTCTCATGTAAACATTTTAATGGAGGACTGCAAAGCTTTCCAGCTGAAGTCCTCTAAATACGTGATGATAGGTGGAGATCTTTTCGTTATCAGTTCGATCCCTGCACGTTTGGCTATGTTAAAGCTTTCTGCATTTGAGGCAGTGCACAAGGCACAGCAGGAGGGGAAAAAAAGGGAGAAAGAAGCCGTGCAGGAAGCAAAGGATGTGCAGGCTGAAGCTCCGTATGTTTGTCGCAGCCTTGCAACAAGGTGCAGCTGCAGCACAGCTTGGGGGAAGCGGAGCTGGCTGCTGAGAGGAAGTCAGGGGCTGCTCCTGACACTGGATAGGCACCAGGTGACCAAATTTCCTGATGATTCTGCATGGGGGCTTGTAATACTAGGGCAGGACTCGGGCAGCCGCCTCCCTGTGCGTCAGCAGCACTGGCTTAAGTGCCTTTGACAGCGAGATAAGTCCAACCGGGGGGATCGCTGCAGCGGAAGAGGGGCTGCTCGGGCTTCCTCAGCTCGCTGAGCGGCCGCATTGACCCGCAGGCCCTGCGGGGCCTCTGTGGCGTCGCCGGCGCCGGTCTGAATGTCAGTGCGTGGCCGTGGGCCGCTCGAGTGCCGGCGCTGCAAACACGCTGCCCTGGCTGCTGCCCGCCCCTCCGCAGAGAAACCCCTAACGCAAAGCAGACCTGCTCCTCCTGCAGAAACGTGTTTTATTTCAGCCTTTAGTGCATGCAAGCTGGTGTTATCTTTAGCGAGGAGGCTCCTGCTTACTGCCGTTTCTTCCTTCCCTTTTGTCTCACTTCATTTCTTCATGTACCAGGGAGTTGGGGGTATTTGTCTTATTTTTTCCCACCCTTTACAAAAGCTGTCCTCTACTTGCACATTCCTCCCTTTGGAGCCGTTTGCCTGCACGGGCTCTTGGGGCTGGCCAGCTGCCAAACGGTAGGGTGAGCTGCATGAAAAAGCCTTGATCATTGACAGGCTGTCTTACAGTTTCTTTCTTGTATTCAAGATGCAGATGGATGTTATTAGATTTTTTTTTTAATAATTCGAATGTGCATGTTTTTTCCACATGCCTGGGATTAGTGCTCAACGCTTATATGTTGCTTTTCATCCTCAAGTAAGCTTTGCAAGTATGAGTCCTCAATGCCTTGCTGAGGTAGGTACATGCATTTTGTTACATGCTGTGTAACACAGGGTCATATGTTCATGACTTGGTCAAAGATGAATCACACAGCAAACCTTATAAAACAAGAAAATCTTTACACTTTTCTAAAGTTCTTCCACTCTGCTTTTATGCCCGAAAATGGTAAGATTTCTCCAGGGCAGAATATCTTTTCACATCAAGGAAGCGTGGCATCAAAAATGAGAATACATTTCTGGCTGTAGTTAAACTAGAAAAATTTGCAGCATTTCTAAAATTTATGAAGCCAAACTTCCTACTGCAGTGAGCTTCAATTAGTTTTGCATAATGAGAGCTTAAGGACACCATCGAAAATATTGAAGCTTCATATGGAGTGTTTACCTCAAACCATACTTCAGAAACAGGGGGAAATGATATTAGGAGGAGTGATGAAAATGCCTGTACTCTCTGCTGAAAGGACAGAGCAGGAATGTATGGGGTTTTTTTTTTGTTTGTTTTGGTTTGATTTTCCTGCTTTAACTACATGATTTTAAGTAGAACAGTGACAGTAACAGCAAAAATCCCAATATGAGCTCAGTTCTACTGCAAGTTCTTGCAATGCTGCATCTTCTTTTAGTGAGGGGGCTGAAATAAGCTGTGGCTGTGAAAGGCATCTTTATAATGACACATTTTTGCTGAACTTTTACTGGCATAACTACGCTGGCATGTTTCACCTTGCACAGACCAGCCAATAGAAGTTTCAAGTCTCATAATCTGGCTGGGGCCAAGCTTGCCCTGCAAGACAGGGTTTCTTAACTAGGTCAGTAAGACCTTGGCAGGTATCTAATAATCAGCATTAAGGGTCTTTGCATCCTCAGTGAGTGCCTGGATGTGTAGAGGTACCTGAGAGAAATTGGCTTAGAGGCCAGTAGTCACCTTAGCCCCAAAAGGAGCTGTAAATAAGGCCGTGAGATGGTGAGACACTCGTCCTGACTGAGCCACGAGCTTCAGTAGAGCAGAACAACAAGGACTTGCTTTACAGACATACGCCTACTTTACGTTTTCTGCGTGACCAGGTTGAGAATAGGCGGTCTAGCTCAAGTCATGAGAAGTCTAAAGCTAGATATGTTACAGGAAGCATTTACTTTAATTCTGCTCTCTTCTCTGTTTCCATTAAACTTTGTTCTTATTAAACTTCTTGGATTGTGCAAATAAAGATACAGCAAAAAAAGAGGAATGGGGGAAAAGTTGCATTTCAGGAAATATTTTGAGAATTGATTTCTGAATTCTGTGTTGTGGTGCAGAGGCCCATCTTGTGCTGCAGGTTGTAGGAATGGAAGGCAAAAGAGGAATAAACCAGTCATGCCTGTTTTAGCCTAGAAAGGGATCCCAGTTTGTTTTGCAGGATAAATTCTACATTTGTATCTTATTTCCTCCTTGCTGCTCTGGGAAAGGTGTCTGGCCCCAGGCGTTGCTCTGGAGAAAAGGCAAATAAGTGCTCTTTTCTGCTTTTTTTCTGACTGCTATGTAATGTTTCAGATGAAATTGTGGAAATGATGGGCAGAGAAATTCATGAAGAATATGGTATAGGAAATCACAACTGGAACAAGCTATCAAATTTTTATGGATTCCCCATCCACATCCTTTAATGTCAACTAGCCTATTTCACTTTATAATCATGTAAGCAAGTACATCTCAGACAGTCTAGCATGTTTTGTTGTCGTTTTCTAGGCCTTTTAAAGAGTTGCAAATGCCTCCTATCTTGAGATAGAAGACATTGTATGATTTGCAATGAGGCTATAAGGCTGTACAGCACCTGCACAGCTTTGCTGACAAAAAAAAAAACCATGTGTCCTCATGGCAAAACCATTGGTGTTTCAGACTCACAAACGCTTCGGGTGTCTTCAGCACTTCCATCTTTCTTTAAGACACATGAGAGGAAGGAGTTGCAAATGCTGTGGAATGAGTCGAGGGGACTGTTGGACCAGTCTTTTTCATGTGTTAGCTCTCCTTCTACAAACTTGCTTCCTCGTTCCCCACAAATGCTTGGAAGTACCAGGTTTGAAGCTCCCACAACGCGAAGTGCAGCTTGACTTGCACACACACAGATCTTCTGAAGATCTAACCATGGTAAGAAAATACTTCTCCTAGATTCAACTCAACTAAAGATCTGTATCAGTGGTGCTATTCTCTCAAACATGTGAGGTTATTGCTTGGAATTGTTATTGCCTTTGCACTTGTAGTGTGTTAAGTATGTGGTGATGTGTGTTTTTAATCAATTGTTTTACGTTCCCTAGCTGTCAACCTGCAGTCTGGCTCAGAGATTTACCTATACAGTGAAGAAGAGCACCACTGAAAATGTACTAGAGATGAGAACAGGCTAACGTCTAGAGATACCTCACATCAAACTTCAGAGTATCTGTTAAAATATAACAAAAAGTATCCATGCAAACACCTAAGCTCTGTAGCTTTGGGATTATTTTTGAAAAACTGGGAACCAGAGTAACCTTAACTAAAGATGAAATTTTCTCTTGTACTTCATCTCCTTTCCTACATGGAAAGAAGAATCTAGTTTCATATCTAAATGCAGAAGCAATTCAAAGGCTTGATGCAAAATCCTAAGCTGTTTACATCAGTGTAATGAAGTTATACAGCCAACTTCAACTTGAGAGACTTATTTTAAAAGCTCAAGCATTGCTAGTAGACACAGATGTCACCATTGGATGAACAGGGGCGAAGATCATTTTGTTGTTCTTTACGCTCTCCTTCCCAAGTGCACTGGGAAGGTTTGGAAACCAAAAGGGACATACCCATCTTCTCTCATCACTCTGTGAGAGTTCCCAGCAGCTACAACAGGCATCAGAGGGAAGGAGCAGACCCTTAGTTGTTGTAAACTGGCAGAATTTCGTTGGCTTTATTCAAATGCATTGATTTCAACCAGATAAGGAGCTGGCCAACAATATGAAGGTAATTCAGAAGCAGGAGAAATGCTTAGCTCTACTGCCTTCCTCACTTCAGTGCTGACTGCTCAAGGGAAAGGACTCCAGTGCCCACCTTTAGCTGAACTACGTCTGAAGTGTTTCAGGGCTTCCTGATCCCAAGGACTAAATATTTTTAGCTGCTTCCAGTCCAGCTACTTTTGAGGAGTAGCATGCTCTCATCGCAGAAGTATACAGGGCTCTTCTATCAGTCTGCCTGCAAGTTGTTTTCAGGTCTTCCAATTCATTAACAGTATGAAAAAGAGGAAAAATCCCAGTAAGCAACTTCCCTGTGACACAGTCCTTAAGAGTTCATGTGTCCTGTAAATGGTGCTTCTCCTTCTGAAGAGTCATGCAGTTTCCCCCAGACCTCTAATTCCACGTTCTGTCCAGCTGTTCCCTGTTTCACTTTCTCTTCCTTACCTCCAAAATGCATCTACAGGATCTCCCTGGCCGGCTAGAGACCTCCGACCGACAGCTTCCCTGCTCTGCCGAGCGCAGCAAGTTTCGGAGGTTCATGGGCTTGTCCTGGAGGTAGGCTGTGAGCTGCACAGCGTGCGCCCGTGCTCTTTCCTGCAGCGCTACAATACGGTTGCGGTGGGTGTTCTGGGGTGCAAGACCATTGTGACAGAGGCAGGGAAGATGCTTCTTATCACAGCTTGCTGCCACTTTTTTAAAGTGTATTGTAAGAATCAGTTTCATAAATAGTGAGCTCTTCACACGAAACTGAAGGAAAGCGCCCATCTAGCTGACAGCCCTATGGATGGCTGTCTTGAGGACAAGTCCAAGTACCAGGAATAGTACACTGTAAACTCCTCCTCCATGGTTAGTAGGGGTTCACCCATGCAGTGCTGCTTAAGTCTGACGGTTCCTTCATGCTGTTATATTTTCCTATTAATTAAAGATTTATTGCTTCAACTTATTTTAATGTTGGAATTTGTCAGTGTGTATTTGTAGTGTAGAAGCAGCTGGCAGTCCAAATGGAAACAACCACCCCACTGTATAAAGTTCCCCACAAAAAGAAAGCAGTAGAAAGTCTTCATTTTCACTGCTTGACATTACTGATGCTCACAGGTTCCATGGAAAATAAATGTGGCTTAAAACAACCTTTTGAACCCAAATTGTGTTTTTTTTTTTTTTTTTTTTTTTAATGATCTCTCTGTTAGAATATTTCTGGACTATGGCTGTAATGGCAGCCTTTGCACACACACTGGGACATATTGTCATTAATTTGTCAGGAGTAATCGGGACAAGTCCGTGTTAAGCTTGGGTTGCCTTGATAGCTTACCTCTGCTTTGATCTGTCTGGAATATGCTTTCCTGGGGTAAGATAAAGTCCGATTTGTCTCATTCCAGGTGCCAGATGGTTTCTGCCTGGAAAAATCAATGGAACATAACTTGATGGATTACAGCATCGCTGATTGGTAATTTAAAAAAAAATAAAAAACTTTGCTAGTTCTTGCTGAGCTCTAAGTTGGTTCTATCCATTTAAATTGGTACCTAGTGCTTGTCATATTATGATATAGGTGTGAATATACTTTGTCAGATTATGTATGCGTGGCATAAAGACATACACTTAGGCTCACACCCACACATCCCCATATGCTTTGAACAGATCCAAGCGGTAACTAAAAGATGAAGAAGGTTGAACAGCATAAACAGTCTACACAATGGTTATTAATTGCAAAGCAATGGAATAAATTATGAAGGCTATTAGTAAGCAATTGAAATGTAAATGCTGTTCTAATAATTGTGGGTCGCATCGTATTAAAAGCAATTTGTGATGCAATATACTGTGTTAAAGTGAGCAGTGAAGAGCATTGATGAGCTCTATAGAAAATGATGATAAGAGCAAAGAGCTGAAAGATGATGGGTGTGCAGCATGCAGGGATTCATTCCAAGAAACAGTTCTAGCACAAGCTAATTTAGTAGAGCAGTAAACAGTGTTTTGTAGCTCACTGAGAAAGGCAATATCTATAATAATGAATCAATATCTTATTACAGAAATTTAATTCGTAGCACAGAAATGGAATAATTATGGATATATTGATATTTTTCGAATAGATAGTATAGACCGAAGTTAAAGACATTTTATATAACTGGACACCTTTAAAAAATGATTATACAGGGTGAAAATTAAGCAGTCATTACAGAATCTTCATACTGCAAATAATGTATTTTCAATACCAAATTATTTTCATATTGTATTTCTGTATGTTTCATTTTCCTGGAAGATTTTCATGTGATTTATTTAACCTTCTGCATGATATATTGGGTAGCTTTATCAAGGTCTAATGTTTTACAAAAAGCAGTATCATGGGATGTTAAAGATCATTTGACTATCTACCTTTAATAACTGTGAGTTAATTTGCTTTAAAGATTGGGTCAGCTTTGAATAAATAGTAAAATATCATATAGTAATAACTGGCTTCCAGGCCATTTTCCTTTTTTATTCTTCAGCACAATTATGTAATGTTTGGGTTATTTCAAATGATTATTTTAAGCAATTCAATTACAATTATTTTAGAGAGAGTAAGTTGTATGCTTGATTTTTAAGGAGAAATATGTTTTCTGGAGTGTGCTAACAGTGAAGCAGGTGCTTGCTGGGGTGTGCTCAATGTCCCCCCACTAAAGCAACCTTTATTTTGCTACACATCCCAATAACGACAAAAGATGCTATTTGACTATCTTGGCCTGTGGTCAATTTTCTGTTCAGAAAATCTCAGAATGCTATTAGTGCAGGTAGTGATAGCACATTATGGTGCGTTCCGTGTGTCTTGGAGTGCTCCACGGAAGAGGTCACGTTGGGATAACGGAGTGGGCCGCCTCTTCCAGACGGACAAAGAGGTGGAGTTGAGGTGAGCTGCTCTGCATCGCTGTCCAGCAGGAAGGAGCTCCAGGACAGAAGACCCAGCGCTCCTGGGGCTCAGGGGAAGCCCCAGTCACCTCGTGGGGGCCCTCCCGCCTGCAGGAGGCGAGGGGCACCCCTGTGTCATGGGCTGGGTGTGAAGGCAGCCCGGGGGGCATGCGTGTGCCTGCCTCAGCAGTACCGCCGCGGCCTCGCGGGGCTGGCGCTACCTTGCCCTGCGCTCGCAGGGCACGCGGCACGGCGGGCCCCATCCGGGGGGGTGCCGGGCCCCATCCAGGGGGTGCCGGGCCTCCTCGCGGCATGGGCATCCTTGCAGCTGGGCACCCCTCGGCCCCGCACGGTTATCAGCGTGGCGGCAGGGAGCGACGGCGCGTGGGCCCCGAGTGCCCAANCGCTGTCCAGCAGGAAGGAGCTCCAGGACAGAAAACCCAGCGCTCCTGGGGCTCAGGGGAAGCCCCGGTCACCTCGTGGGGGCCCTCCCGCCTGCAGGAGGCGAGGGGCACTGCTGTCTCATGGGCTGGGTGTGAAGGCAGCCCGGGGGGCATGCGTGTGCCTGCCTCAGCAGTACCGCCGCGGCCTCGCGGGGCTGGCGCTACCTTGCCCTGCGCTCGCAGGGTGCGCGGCATGGCGGGCCCCATCCGGGGGGTGCTGGACCCCATCCAGGGAGTGCCGGGCCTCCTCGCGGCATGGGCGCCCCTCGGCCCTGCACGGTTATCAGCGCGACGGCGCGCGGGCCCCAAGTGCCCAAGGGAAGCAGGTAGGTGTGTGGACAGGCGGTTTATGCTGGTCCCTGATCTGCTGCTGCTAGTAAGGAGCGTGGTTAAAGGCAGTTTAGATACGTTTGCACCTATACCAGATACCAAAGGATAAATATTCCCAAAGGTAACCATGCAGGTAATGGAGTATCTGAATAAATGCATGAAATGTATCACAGTAGTGTCAAATTCTTCCTCTTTTTGTCTTTTCTTTGAAGCAAAAGACAGCTTTTGCTTTTTGCCCCAAACCAGGTTATCCTTTATGATATTTTGAATTTTACACAGCCTTTCAAGCACAAAAGGATCATAAACCTTTGGTATACATTCCAGAATTATTTCAACACTGACTGTTCTAGCTCCTCAACCTCCGTCTACCCCGTGCTTCAGGGAGTGCTTCAGCACAGCACTCATACTGTGCCCGTCCCAGCTGGCAGATAGCTGCACAGTCAGAGGACCTGCACACTGCTGTCATCTGTGCTGCAGAGAAGGCAGGTTTAGTGCATCGTCTAAGACATTTATACTTGAAAAACTTTTTTTTTTAATCTCCTCATTCATATTACTGCACTCTACCTAAGGCCTTCTAGCATCACAATTTCAAAACCATTAAAACTAAGGCATATTACCAGCCATGGTCTCACACTGTGTGGAACTAGTTGTGACAGAAAACATTCTTGATGTTGTTAAGCAGGATAACCCCCCCACACCCAAATATTAGACGCTGCATTCTTGGAAATATTGCCATCCAAACAAACTGCGTGTAGAAGCTAATCCAGTTCAAAGGGGATATAGACTCCCCTTGGTGGTGGCCTTGCTTGGACCTGAAATCATTCATGTTTGACTTAAAACCCAATGAAACGGCCGCTGTTCTGAAGGTGAGCTGAGGAGTGTGCGCCAGCTGGATGCCTCGGTTCTCCTTCACTTTCTGGCTGCACGAGGAATTATGAAAGTGACTTTTTATGATTGCTGAGAAGGTGCCAGGAGAGAGCCGGGAGGCAGACGGGGAGCCTGCAGCCTCGCCGAGCAGACCTGCCTCCGTACATCAGGGCATGTACGAAAATGAGCCTTTCTCCAAAGACAAGATAAAAGGAACCTCCAGCCTTGTGTGTCCTGCTTACCGTGTAAAACTTACCTCTGCAAAGGCTGGGCCTAGAAAACACCCGGTGTTTCTAAAGTACTTCAAAAAGAGTAGTGCTTAATTATAGTTATCCAAAGGGATATTATGTTGTGGTGCCATGTTTTGAGATGGGTCTTTTTCATACTGCTGAATGTAGCAATACAGTCTGCACTCTACTTGGTGAGCTCATGATTTTCTAGTGTAATACGAGGTAGGAAACCTATGTAACATGATAACATGACTTGTTCAGAAAAAAAGAAAATGTAAATCAGGTAGTATAATGCACAACAAGAAGTATCCACAAGGCAATTGCAAAATGAATGGCAGATTGTGATATCTGAGTTTATTCTAAAAGGTATTGATCTCCTGTTAAACTTAGAAAATAGGAAAGATGGATTGAGACTAGCTGGATGTGAAAGTTGAAACACTGACACTGTAAATTTCATTTTATTGAATATTTCGATGAAAATTAGTTTTCTCAGGAACAATCAGATGTATTTTTAATATTGTCACTTCATAACTTGACAATTGTTTGGTGTTGTTTTCTGTTCAGGTATAATAATTCTAATACTGACAAGAAAAATCAACATAAAAGATTTACATCTCAATTAATATGTTGTTTAAAGGCACTGAATTGTAAGGTGCAAAGAATTATTGTTAAATATTATTCAGAAATGGGTGAATGTATTTATGTATAACTTTCCAGCTCTCACATGTTCCTGTCTCCAGTAATGTATTTTACTTTGACGTACCTCTACAAGCATTAAGACCTGCTGTACTGATGAAATGATCATTGCCAAAAAAGAAACCCAACAGCTGAAATTAAATACCAGAGTGAGTCACAGATACTGCCTTAGCAGATAACGCAACAGAAATGAATTGGAGTGAAACATTTCACCTGATGCTGCTGAAGCAAATAGGTCTGAAATTAAGGATAATTGCATATTAAAATAGAGTGGGTAGCTCTGTTTTGATCTAGAGATAGCAACATGTCAAGCAAGCTCCTGGCTCCGCAGCGGGAGCGAATGAGTGCCCTGCAGTGATTCGGGAAGAGCCCGGCAGAGCATTCCTCGCATTCCTGCGGCACCCGCAGCGTGCGCGTGCCCCACAAAAAAAGAAAACCCTAACGCTCGGGGTTGGTAAATGGATTTTTAAGAAAAGCTGCCATTTACATACTGCTGTAGGCTTGATTAACTTGAAACGATGCTCTCCAGTACCTAATGCGGCATGTACATAAAACGGTTATTTCGGGGGCAAAGGACAAGGCCTATCAGTTCAAAAAAAAAAAAGATCCCCTTATATTGTTGGTGCTGGCTTCCATGTTTTGGTAAGACTCCTCGGTATTGGCCGCAAAAATATTTTACTGGCGCACAGAGGATTAGCCTGGTTATCTCCGTTAACGAACCATATGTGGCGATTCAATAGGTTTAGTAGATTACAGGCTGCAGCAGAGCCTCTTTGGCAGTCGCCCGTGCCTCAAAGCGCAGGGCAAGGGCTGCCGCTCTCGAGGCCGAAAAGAATAAAGCGCGTGCGCGTTCTCCTTCGTGTGTTCTGGGATGCGCGCAGAGGCAGGCGGCGGGCAGCCCTCCGCAGGAGCACGGCGTGGGGCAGCTGGCCAGGGCCCGGCGGCGCTGCGGGCGCTCACACCGCGCCACGGGGCCGCCGCGGGGCTCCCACGAGCAAACAGCTCACGCCTTGGTGGTGCGGCGCGGCCACACGGTCAATGTCACGGTCGGCCGTGTCCTCCCGGGCCCCCGGACCCTGACGTGGCGGGACGGGAGGGAGGACGCAGGCGGGAGCTCCCGAAACGGCGCCTAGTTGAGCGTTTTGCGCTTCATTTTGCTCTGGCCGCGCTCCCCTTCGCGCGCCGCGCGCGGCCCCCGCGCGGCTCCCCGCGCAGCTGCGAGCGCCGGGAGAGAGCTGGAAACTGACGAAACCGCCCCGAAACTCACGGGAATGTCCGGGAAAAAAAGAAAGGAAAAAAAAAACCGCCAACAAAAGCCAAGCCCAGACTAACGCCCCGTCGGGAAGCCGC
>VWPW01011294.1:64864-88304 GCA_013389825.1 Crypturellus undulatus | reverse complement strand
CCCGTCCGGCCCGGGCACCTTCCCCGCGGCGGGGGGCGCCTCTGCGCCCCGCTCAGCCTTCAGCCCGCGCGGCTGAAGCAGCAGCAACAATGCACATATATTTTATATATATATATAAATAAATGTGTGCGTCTAGAGTTGCTCCTGCGGCGGTGGGGGTCCGCGGCCGCCCCGCCGCCCGCCCCTGCTCCGCGGAACTTGGGGCCTGGTGGTGGCTCAGTTTGCCCTTTTTTTGCTTTATTTTATTTCTTTCTGTTGGGAAGGAGTGTTGTTGGTGCTTGTTTGGGCGCTTTCGGTCGCTTTGTGCCGTTTTGGGGGGCGTTTGCGCTGTTTTCGAAGTGGCGGCTGAAGGAGAAAGCGTCGCCCTGCGGCCCGCGCCATCCCGCCTGCCCCGGGTGCGTCACGGAGCCGGCGTTATTTTTATCCGGGCGCCCATGGAATATGTGCGAGGAAACAAGAGCTCCCGTGGAAAAGAGGGAAAAATCCCCGGGCCGCCGAGGCGTTGTGCTTAGCGTGCGTTCGCTCCCCATCTTCCTCTTTTTGTTTTGTCCCTCTTTCCTCTTCCTTCCTTTCTTTATGTCTGTCTCTCTCTCTCTTTTTTTTTTTTTTTTAAACTTCTTGGGAATGTCTTTTCCTAGTGCGGATGCCGATCCCCTGTCCTTGTTTGACCTTTCTTCCCCCAAATGTCCCCCTGCTAGAGCCGGCCCTCTGGGTGGGATGCGACTCTCCCCTTCCCCCCCGCTGCCGGCCCAGGGATGCCGTAGCGGCGGACACAGGATGCCGTGGACGTGGGACGCTGCGGATGCGGGCGGCTCGGGAAGCCCAAGGGCAAGGACGCGGCTCGCTTGGCCCTGTGAGTTAGGCTAGGAGCTGGGGAGGGGGAAAGAGAGAGAAGTAACGCGGTAAAAAGAGGTTGGGAGGAGGAAATATGTTTATCACATCCGTGCCAGTGCAGAACAGAGCGGGAAGGAGATCTGCGCTAGCAGCGGGAGCTGCTTCGTGCTTGGTTTACAGTGTCCCTGGGCTCGCTTCTGCCCGTGCACGGGGCTGTAGAGACGCTTTCGACGCTGCTGTTCTGCCCTGGGTTGCGCCATGCGGGTTCAGCGACGTGACCTCACGGGCGGCTCAGGTGGGAGCAGTGAAGCCACCGCAGCGTCGCCGGCCCTCATCCGCGCAGCCTCGGTAGCCGCCAAGCGTGATGAAGGTGGTGGCAAAGACCAAATTTAACTTTTCCTGAGCCACTTCCAGAGTGCAAAAGTTTACCTGTAATTTTGGAGTAGATTGCTTTTTCTCCCTTCTTTCCTGCAAGTAGGCTGGGTGTTAGTTGTTTCGGAAAACCCTCTGCTTCGTCTCTCTCTGTGTCCTTTCTGTGAATTGCGGCACTGCTGCCCCTGGACTGAGGAACCTGAAAATGTACGCGGAGTTACGAGGCTTCCTAACGCGCGTAACCTGTGCTGAACGCGTCTCTTGTGCAACACAGCGCTTCCCTTTAATTGCTTTATTAAACTGTTCGCCTTCTCTTTGAAGGCTTTAACTAGGAAGTTAATTTAACTTCTTTGGGGAATCTAGCATCTAAATGTTCATAAATTACAAATGGTTTTATGCCCTTGAGCTGTGTATAATAGTGATCTATTTTTTTTTTTCCACCAACCCTCTTTTTATGTGAACTCTTTAGCTTAAAGTCTGTTTAAAACAGCTGATTGACTTCAGAGGTCAGATTGGAAAGCGTGCAGCTTTATACTCGTGCATCTAATATGAAAAAATAGGCAGGGTTTTGTTTTCAAGTAGAAGAAAAGCTCCGAACCCTGAACTTTATCATAACAACTCACTTGCATGGTATGTTACATGAATAACTCGAAACTGCACATACTGGTTCACTGTTTTCGTGCCAGGGAATGACGTCTGAGGGAAGACTTTTTTTTTTTTCTTTTTTTGAATGTATTCCCTAAATATGTTAGATGCCCAAGGATTTCTCCTGGAAACTGTCAGCGTGGCGCATGCAGGCCATGCAGTACAGCAGTAACGAGCAGCACGGAAGCAATGACATTAGACCACGTTTTAAGCTGTGGGGACGACAACTGTGTAGTTATTCTTGGTTTGATGCTAGTGCGTCATTTAATGCCAGAGCACATCTAAACAGGATGCTACTGTTTGGCAGATAGCCCCTTCCCAAGCACTTGGGAGAAGCAGTGGTTTGGTAATCGGATGTACCTATGCCTTTTCCAAATAAACTTTCAGCTTGTTCTCCAGCGGTGGCGTTTTAAGCTTGCGAGCGCTGGTAGTCTAATCGTGGGCAGCCTTTTAAGATAAGGCAGAAAAGCACACTTTTTTCCTGATCTCAGGGATCTGCTGGCAAGTGAATATAAAGCAGTGTAGTTTAATGAGATCGTAGAAAATAAGTGCGAGTCTTGAGGCTAAAAGCTTACAGTTATCTTTAATTTCAGACTTGGTTTTTGTTTGTGCATCAAGTTTGGTGAAGGCTAAAATAAACTTTTTCAAAGTGCTTATTTGATATTTCTTGGGAGTTGGAAAAAAATAAAACTTTTCTTAGGTTTTGGTAAATGTAGCGTTCAGGTTTCTTCACTGCCAACACACTACTGTGTTGCCATCTGTTTCACACTAGTATTTAAAGATGAGCTTATCCCCCACTGCCAAGCTGCTAAGAGACAAGGTATGTTGGGAGCTGGGCCTGTTACCAGCTCCTGTGCTCGGCCTGGGGACTTGAGTGAAGCGTTAGACTGCCATGGCAATGCGCGCCCCGTGCTTAGGAGTACTGGACATCATTTTAACCGTGTTTCCATCACGGATCTTGGAGTGCTTCCTACCATGGTTATTTTCCACCCCTGTAAGATTTGGGACTCCGCTTTGGCCAGGAGAAGGAGATGTGGCCCCATTCCTGCTTACACTGCTGTGGACGTAGTGGTCAGGCATTCAGCTGGCCATGTTAAGTAACACCAAAGGGCAGGTGTGGGACTGCGGAGGAATCCCATGCTTGACGTTTTGTGTGTGATCAGGAACACCACTTAGTGAAGAAAGGCAATTGCATGGTCTCGGTCCCGATGCTTTGCTCTTGGTTGGCTTGAAGTTAAAGTTGACCTCATAAATTCAGCTCTAGCTCTTGTTGGTTTGAGGAAAAACAAGCAGAAACCCTCAAAACCATCCAGACATTGCAGAATTTTGGAAATATGTTATTTAATGTCCTTAGAAAATGAGCTTGTCTGATGACTTGTTAGGGAAGTCAAGTAGTGCTTCTTGGACTGTGTATCCCGTGGCCTATAACTGTGTGGGAGAGGTATAGATACCTCTCATATAGATATATGGAAAGATGCACCTTTGGCCTGAGAGGCTTTTCCTGCCATGTTTCAGGATTTCACTCATAGATTAAAAAGTAAAGTAACTATTTGGAACTAGTGAGGTGTTTAATTGACAAAGTAAGTGATATATTTGTTTAGTATAGAGGGAAGGAGAATACAGAATTTCTATGAAATAAATATATATATCATAGAATCACAGAATGCCTAAGGTTGGAAGGGACCTCTAGAGGTCGTCAGGTCCAACCCCCCTGCACACGCAGGGCCACCTAGAGCACGTGGCACAGGGCTGCATCCAAGCGAGTCTTGAAGATCTCCAGAGAAGGAGACTCCACAACCTCTCTGGGCAGCCTGTTCCAGTGCTCTGTCACCCTCACCGTCAAGAAGTTCTTCCTTAAGTTCCCGTGGAACTTTTTATGCCTCAGTTTGTGGCCATTTCCTCTGGTTCTGTCTGTGGCCACCAGTGAAAAGAGGCCGGCCCCACCCTCCTCACTGCCTCCCTTGAGGTACTTGTACACACTGCTCAGGTCCCCTCTCAGCCTTCTCTTCTCCAGGCTGAACAGGCCCAGCTCCCTCAGCCTCTCCTGCGCTGGACTCTCTCCAGCAGCTCCACATATATATACACACACTTTAAAAAAAAAATTCTTGATATCTTTTTATGATCTAGTATTACCAGGCAGCCTAATTTTGTCTCATACAGGCTTACACGTGTAAATATGTCTTTGTGTGCCTGTTAACTAAGCCTGAAAATCCTCACGTAGCTCAGATTCTTTGTTGTGACCTCGCTAATCTCAAATTGTCAAAAAGCTCTGGAATGAGAGATTCTGAACTTCCACTATAAATTTTCATGCAGTTCCTAAAACTATGGCCTATACATGCCCTACCCCAAGCCTCTTGGTGTTGTACAGAAAGGAAGCAGAAAATATTTGGGTTTGTGTCCCAGCCTGTCTGAAGGGGGGTGCTTTTTCCCCCTAGCCGCTTGCATCTTTGCTACTGGGAACGTTGAGAATGGTGAATTTTGGGTTTCTTCTGCAGTGTTACTGCCGTGCAGTACGTGTGTGTGTACGGAGGGGTTCCTGCACTGTGAGATTTCTGCCCCCTCCACCAGCCGAGGCGTTTTGAGGTTGGCAGCTGTCGCCTCGCTGCACTGGAGGTTGCAGCTGGGCTGCAGATTGCAGGCACCCGAGCCGGTTTTGGAGTGGGTGTTTTGGAAACCAGCCGTGGACTGCGACAGTGTTGAGCGCAGTGCGAGTGCCCGCTCGGTTAACTACCTGTTTCCTAGGGCCGGCTCTGTTGTCTGCGCTGGATCCTGGCCCACTGTGGCAGCCTCGCGGGTGCGCTCTCCGTGCTCCAGTCTGGGAGCGGAGCGCACCGATGCTTTCCCCTCTTTGTTTCCTAGGGCCTTTGAAGTCTCTTTGCTTATGCAAATCATTAATGAGTGTTAGATCCGCTCTCATGAATTACTGATTTGATTTTGATAGCTTTTTTTCTTTCCAAAATATCTTTCTAAACAAAAATGCAACCTTCTAACTGGTGGAATGTTCCAAGAGTAACCGTTTTGAACAGTCATTATAAGAACTCCGACTTCCTTACTTAGGGAATTGTGTTTTTTTTTTTTTTTTTTTTTTCCCCCTCCCTCTGCGTCCTCATGAGAAAATACATTTTGGCTTGTCTTTTGGGAACTTTCCCACAGTAGGAGGTCTAATTTTTGCAAGGTATTGTTTGGGAATTCAAAAGGAGCGCTGGCCGAAAGATGGGCCCACAAAGATTCTTTGTGCGGGGCGGCCCAGCCCGAGGATGCTGTTTGCTGCAACCACTGTTGTGGATTTAATGTGCTGGGTATGTTTTGTAGGAGACGTTGTGTTTTAATAAGTCTTGCAGTGGACGTGGCCACTGGAAGTGCCACTTCTCCTCTGCTGAAGCTGCTTTTGCATGAAGGGGGTCTATGCATTCCTTTGTGCATCTTTTTTTTTTTTTTTCCTGAGAAGTTGTTTGATGCTTTAATTTTTCAGCAGTCCAAAAGATTATTTCTAACAGTATAATAATGAGCAGTATGTATATCATTACTTGATTAAAACAGTGAAGGAATAAAAATAGTATATTTTATGCTCTTGGAGAATAGAAAAGCATGAGCTTACGTTTCATCTGTGACGAAAATCTGAGGGATTTGGTTGTATTAATGCTTCTCTAGTTAGGAAGATTTTCCCCATTTTTTGGCCTTATTTGTAGGTACTCTAATAATCAAACACTTCAAATAAAGTAGTAGAAATGCATCCAATACCAGTGTAAAGTATTTGGGAAAGTGTGTTAAGTTTCATGGGAGATATGCTGGTCAGGTGTTTACTGGGCTGTTTGTTTCTGTTTATGTCCTTGTTTTTGTTTCTTAAATAAAAAAAAATAAACAAACTTGGCTTAATAAGCAAAGAGAGTTTATGAATGGGAAGATATATCCTGCTGCCCACGGGCTGATGCGCTTACATTTTAGAGGCTTTTTTTTTTTTTTTTAATTTCAGCTTGCATTTGCAGTTCTGCTCTGTTTTTAAGAACACTTTACCTCCCACCTTTATTTTACTTTTTCTATAGTGGGAAAAATCGTGCTACAGTTTTCCTCAGTTGAAATTAATCATTTATTTAGACTTCTGGTTCTATTGACCAAAGAATAAATAAAAAGGTTATGGGGATTATATCGCAGAGAGGATGTGGTTTATAAGCAGATGATGGAAAAACGGTACCACCAATGCAGCTGCAAGAAGCTTCTGCTTGTGACTTGACTTGTCAAAATAGAAGGCTTTTTTTTTTTCTTTTTTCTTTAACAATACATCATTGTATCTTTCTATCAGCAAAACTTGTTTAGGAGCCTTGTTTCCCATGCTGATGCTTTCTGCAGCCTCATTTGTGCTGCTCCAAGTGTTTGTGTGGCTGCAGTGCAAACAGGATAAGTGATACGATCTCGCTAGCAAAACAAAAGAGAAATGACTGACTTTTGGGAGCACGTGGCTGCTGCTTTCTAGAGCTGCGGTGATTTGGTAGCTGGGGCTGCGTTGTGGCCTAGGCGGCTGGTGCAGCTGGAGGTGTGAGGCTGGCCGTGGGTGAGAGTTTGTGGACACAAGTGAGGGTCTCTGAAGCAGCTCAGCTTCCCCGGCAGCGTGAGATGCTCCGTTCTCAGCCACTTTCCTGAAGTATAAAAAGAACAAGCTGGGTGGAATATTACAAACTATTATTTATTCTGGATGCGTTTCCTAAAATGAGATGAGCATGACACATGAGACGTACAGTAAGATTCTTCTCGAGAGAGATGAGTCTTCTGTTTTGGTTTGCTGTTCGAAGGATTAGCCTCAGAGGAAGCTTTCGTAATACGTAGCTCGTTCCAGTGTGGTTTTGGTTAAAATCTAGTGCTGGTAAGAGCAGTAGCACTTGTTTGGCATGAAATGCATTGGGTGGCTAAGACCTCATGGACTTCTGTACGTGTAATTGCAAATCTCTTTTGTATCTGCGTGGCTGGGTTTGGGAAGCTGGAAGTGGATTCTGGTGCTCTGGTTTCGTCGGGGCGAGCACGAGGTGAAGCTTCACCTCAGTACGCAAATTCCGTGATGTGCAAACGTTCCCACGTGTTATCTGCGATCTATTGGGACATACCTATGCTGTGAGCCCTGTAATAGTTTTGTTTTGGCTTGGGGATAGGTTTCTGCTCAGTCTTGTTGGGAACTCTCCTGCCTTCTGAGCAGCTTTCCCAAAATACCTCATCGTGCTAAATCCGGGAGTACCTCACAGTTGTGTACGTAGTCATCGCCAGTTTGAGTGGCTGAGTAGATTTTGACTATTTTAGCCAAGAGAAATATTGGACTACCCAACATCAAAATGTATCCAAGTAGCTACTATTTTATAAGTGAAATGGAGAGCATTGGCCATGCTCATTTCTTTGTATCCCTTTCCAGGGTATCCTCGGGTGTCAGGAATGTCCTCCTCGACCTGTGCAGGCACAAATCACTTGGCTTATTTTTGCCAATGTGTGGTAGCTTGTTCTCTTTGTGAAGGTGGCATAGCTATAGTAATAAAATAATAATAAAAAAGCAATTTTGTTTGTGTACCTGTGTCAATGTTTGGAAGCCATGATATTTTACTGTATTTGCGTATGATGATACTTAGTGTAAAAGTAGCTTAAAGTAAACAGCTATAAAATTAAAACAAATTGGTTATGTTGTTATATCATCCAGGAAGAGCAGGCTCTGCAGCGAATGAAAGGATGTAAAAATTATCGCTAGATTTTGTGCTAGGTGATTAGAGAAGTGATTAGCTTGGAGAACCTGCCTGTGCCTGGCACTAGTGGTTGTGCTGTGGAGTTGTGTCTGGGTAATCAGAGTCCGCAAAAGGATTCAAAAATTGAAACAAAAGCTCAACCCTTTTTATGGGAGATTTGCAGAGCTGGTGGTACTGTTTGGTAGGGAAGCATAGAGAGGAATGCAGGTGCTGGGCACTGCTGACTGGCAAGGCAATGTGTGGCCAAGATGTTTTGTGGTGTTGGGCTATTTTTACCTCTTCACAAGGTCGTTAGGAGGATAGTTGCTGAAAGCTGAAGCACTAATGTAGTCGGTCTTGATAGAGGATGTGATTTCCCAGTCAGGAGAGGTTAAAGCTTGGGAGCTTCTCCAGCGAGGGCAGCAAAGCCCTCGTTGCAGAAGCATGGAAGGGCTGTGCCTTCCTGCAACATTAGTGTAGCTTCTGGGGAGAGCGGTGTTGAGCCCGAGTGTGGTTGTGTTGGCCCCGTTCTGGCCGTAGGCTCAACACAACAGGAGTCAGCTGTATCTTGAGGAAACCCTCAGAGAGAGCAGCCGGGGGTGGTGAGCAACCAAGCCAAGTGTCTTTAAGCCTTCATGAGAGCCTGTGGGTCTCACGCTGAGCTGAGCTTCCTGCTCTCAGCCCGTACTTCTAGATGGCACCTGACCCGCTGGTGTCTGTGCTGCGTACGTGCCCCGTGCTGTGTTCGTGACCTGCCCGGAGGTGACCCGTGTGGGAAACGAAGGCTTTGACGCGCAGGGTCTGGACGTGCAAGTGGCTGTGCTGGCTACGGGCTGACCCTGGAACCAGGGAATCGGGTTTCCAGCCTCCTCCTTGGCTGCTCTGCTGAAAGCTACTAATTACACTAATTAGTGCTCCTGCCCTGATGTCCTCGAAGTGATGCAGCCTTTGAGTGCCAGCTCGGTGGCCATTGGCCACCAAGCACCATCCCGTGGCAGCACCGCTCCTGCTCTGGGGCTAAGCGTGGCTTAGGGAAGCCATGTCCCGGGAAGGAGGGGGGTGGTTACTGTGCAGCAAAGGAGCATGTCCTCTCTCTGCAGTCACTTGGGTCACCAGCTCTTTCAGTGTTCCCACCTCTTACCTTACTGTGCTGGGTATTACTGCCGGGAGCTGGTCTCGAGCTTGTAAAACTGTGTTATTTCAGGTAAATTGTGAGGCGCGTCACTGCGGGGTTTGACACATCTCCAGCAAGAGCATGTTGTCTAGAAAATAATGATCGCGCGCCTGATGAGGCGGGCAGGCCTTTTCTTAGTGTTATGGAGCAGTTCTAACGCAGGTGAGGTAAGACGTGCAGCGAAATCCTTGCTGGCGCTGATTCACCTGAGAAGACAGCGCCTTTCCGAGCGCCCAGGGAGTCCTTCTGCATTTCCCCCTTCCCTCGGCCCTTATTTCTGCCCAGCACTTTGCCTCTCTTCTTTTACTACTGCCCTGTGAACTTGAGCTCTGGCTTCTTCCTTTATAACCCATGTCATTCTTAGTGGTGGTTGGGTTTTGCTTCTTTCTATTTATTTGTTTGTTTATTTATTTATTTTTATTTTGTGTCTTTTAGTGTTTTCCTTAGGAGAGCAGTCAGAAACATAGAGATAGCTTTGGCTAACCTTTTCCAGATGTTAAAGAGGAATTTTAATTCAGAAATTATTTACAATTTGTGGCACTGTACATATCATATAAGTAATCTGTTACTCTTAAAAGAAAAAGTACAAATATCCCCAGTGTGTCATCATCTGACCTGACATATTTGAAATGTTTGACTTAATTGGATTGCTAAAGCAGTAGCTTTTAAGGTATTTTTGATATTTGTACACAGTTCTTGAATATCTGTATTTGTACACAGTTCTTGAATATCTGTGTAGGAATTAATATTTTATGCAAAGTTAAAAGATGTCACAAAATAATGAATATTTTTTTCTCCATCTTAGCTTGAAAGTAAATGAACAAATAAATGAACTGTGTGGGGGAGTAGCACAAGTTCTTGGTGGCAAACCTGTATAAAACCGGTTAGATTTCCTATTGACATTGGCTTGCACTCCAGAATATGAATTACCTTGAATTCCTTTTGAACGAGGAATAGTTTATTTGAAATAGATGTTGTAATGATTATACATAGTATTTTAAAGAAGATCGTGTTTTTTTAAGATGAGTTATTTCTTCTGTTAATCTTGGGTAACTCTGTAAGGATCTTGGGTTTTTGTGTGAGATTTCAGTTTTAAAAAATTATCTTGGCCGCAGCGTTGTGAAGTTTATTCCCTTTAACACTGCTGTTTATTTTTAGACCTCGCTTGTCACTGTTTGTCAGTTAGCCAAATATTGGCCCATTTGACCATTAAATAGTTTTTAAAATGCAGTCCCAAGGTGCCTTTTTTCCAGTGCAGATAGTGAATTAATACCTGTCCTGGCTGTTCCAGGGAGTCTCAGTAGGCAACATGCAGCTACAGCTTGCCAGCCTCCTCAAGACCCATGAAGTGCTTAAGAATAAGAGATACTCTCTTATTAAATGTTGTAGCCATCACATAATGTACTGAATTGAGTTAATGGGCTAAAGTGGGTGTGGGCGTCTCCAGTGAATTTCTTTGAACACATTGAAAGGTTTGGAAGGTGTTATTTATCGTCAGCGGGGGAAAAATATTTCTGAACGAGTACTTGGTGGAAGGAGCCAGGAGCTAGCGAGGAAGCAGTGAGTGCAGGCAGCGCCGGGCTGCGAGGCGGCCCAGCGAGGCCCTCCGTGCGCGGCGGCGTGGCGCCGGCAGGGTTTCTTTCACGGAAAAGACGCACGTTCTCCTTCACCCGAGTGACATCTGATCTCTCCCGCCTGATTTCCTTTTCCTATTTGCCCTATTTTATTTATAGATGTCTTGGGTTTGGGATTTATATGACAACTGAGATCAGGAAGTGCCCCCATCCAAAAATACCACTTGCTGTGGCCTTCTGGTAAGTCCCCTCCCCTCCCTTCCCCTCTCCTTCCCCGGAGTTCCTGCACGGAGAGGATTATTCCACAGGGAGACGCAGTCCTCGGCTGCGGCATGGACGGCTTTGCCTCCCAAAACGTGGACGTTTTTTCTTGCGGTCGTGTCTGGTCCCCATCGGTTAAGCAGTTTGGTTAAAGTGCAGAAGGTGCGTTTTGTTTTCGGATCTTAGTGCTCTGAAGAGTGAATTCTTCTGTTAGATGCAAGAGTCCGGTGAGATCTTACACTCCTGATTAACGTCTCCTGAGCAGCGCTGCAAAGTGGTTATAGTTTGTGCGGCTCTGCTCGTGCTGCGTTGACTCAACTTGTACCCTTCTCGTATGACCACTTAGAGCAAGTGGGTGCCCTGAACGGCTCTGGAGGAATAGCTCTCGCTATGAGCAATTTAAAAACGAGTTTTGTTTGACAAACAGATTAAAATAATCCTTGACTAAACAAAGTCCCTGCCCCCAAGTCATCTCATCTTTCCACCCTCTTTAATTTTTAGAATGTAGGTACTTACTGGAAGTATTTACTGATGGCTGCCAACATCTTTTCTTGTGTTCCTCATTGCTATGACTCTAAAATAACTGGGGGCATAGAATAGAAGTTAGTGGATAGTGAGATTTTTTGGTCTCTATGCCTTGTTTTCCAGTCATAAAATTAGGGGATGGTGGTTGTAATATTGCCCCTTTTCAGGAGTCTAGTGAAAGCTGCCTTTCAAACAAGGTCAAAGTATATGTAGAAGTGTGTTGCTTTGCACACAGTTTAGTGGATAGACTTGGTACCCATTAAGAATAGTGAAAAGCCATGTGTGAAGTGCTCAAGACAATCTTTGTGCATTGACTGCTGTGTTTTGTAGTTTGAGAAGTACAAGCTTGCTAAAGCTGAGTGCTTAAAATTAGATCCACTTTTTCCAGGAAAGAAATCAGACTAGATAGTTACTATTGGTGATCGCAAAACCGTGATGCAGTTGTTTCATGTCAGCTGTTACTGCACCCACATTGAACGTGGCAGTGTGTAAAGGCCAGAACGGTGCTCGCCGACGAACTCTTGGTGCCGCAGCGTTTGAGCAAGGTCGGCTTTGTAGCACAGCCCAGAGGACACCTGGGCTGCGGCTCGTTTGGAAGGATGGGCATAATCTCAGGTGCGTTCGCAGAATGGGAGGATGCTGCAGTATGGAGTTATCCAAGAGGTGCTGGGGAGGAGCCTGCGATTAGAGAAGTACATCTGTGCAGAGTAGCATTTCAAGTGGATTCAGGATTTCTTCACGCGTGTCAGGTTATTTTTTTCCGAACTTGGAGAGTTTTAAAAGGAAAGAAGTGATGTGTCAGCCCTGTTAGCTGGAAGATTGTGTCTTTTTATTCAAGATAGGTACAGAAAACGAGGGAACAAGGGGACTCCAGATGGGGACAACATAGTGACCTGATAAAAAGACAAGGATGGGAAAGCGTTGGAGAGTTTAACATACCATGCTTGCCCAGGTCCCGCTTGCATGGCAGTTCTGAGGGCACTGGGAGCTTGGGCTGCCCTGCAGGTCTTCTCAAGACAGAACTTGTGCTGAACGAAGCACCTCTGCTTTCAGCTGCCTGTGTTTGTGTTGGACGCTTCATCCTGTGCTGCTGTGATGGAGCTCACGGTGGTCACGTCTGGTAGGGTCCGAGGCAGCTCAGTCCCCCATCCTTTTCTGTGTCACCTGTGCTCATAGAATTGGAGCAAGGAAGATCCTAGCCAAGTTTCTTCGTGCTTTCGAGTTTCTAGGTAAAACTTTTTCATTGCAGGCTTTTCTGGGGGTTGTTTTTTCTTTCAGATTGCTTTGTCTTGCCAGAATTCAGTATTCTGAGAGTCCAGATTTATTCCTTTTTATGATGAATGATGCAAGGAAAAAATGCTCTAGTGATAAATCGGAACTCAACTGCTAAAGGGCTTTTGTGGCTTGTGGACAGATTCCTTCCCCAGCCTCAAAAATACCCCTCTTGGTAGTCTTTTAGTGTGGCAAAATCTGAAGGGTGAGATATTGATTGCTCTGACATCTCTTTGCATGCTAAAGAAGAAAATACCACTAGTTTTCTTTGTTTTTGGCTTGCCGCTTATGAAGTTTCAATTAAATCAATAGTCTTCGTGACTTACATCGGCCTTATTTATTTATTTATTTTTTTAAAATGAAGTTCCTTGTAGTAAGAACATGACACTGAGATGACACACAGTGGAAATAGTTTCTGACTGTGTTTATGTTAACAGAAAATTCAAACATCTGTTTACGCTCACATAGGATCAAGTAAATGTACTCGCTGTCCTGTGTGTATTAACTTAACCACACATAAATTTGCTTGATGGACAGCGCGAAATGTACTTGGTGCTTTTATGCCTTTTATGTTGTCTTTTTCAAATAAACTTGAGTTAAAGTTGCTGTTAATAAGGATGTAATTTCTACATTATTTCTGTATTCTCAGTTTGGACAATTAAAAATGTGCTTTTAAAAACAACAACATCGTCTCCATGCTGTGTAGGAGTGCTGTAAATAGCATAAATGAGTGCAAGGAAATCCTTGCTATTTGGGGCTGTGGATAGAAGAGCAGCAGTTTCTGTGATGTGCGATGATTCTTTTTGGTTTGGTTTTGGCAAAACAATTTTTTTTTTTTTTTTAAAAAAACAATTCTGTAATCACTATCTTGTGGATGCTACCTGTTTAACGAGGCGTATCTTAAAGCTCTTCTATGTTCTGTTGCTTGGTCTGGTGCAGGCTGCTCTGTGCAGGGACTTTCTAGCTAAGTTGGAGCCATTTACATTAGTTTAGCCTTTTAAAAAGTTCCTTTAAAAACACTCAAGTCACTTCATTGGACCCCCAGGCTTTCTGCTAACCTCATTGCTGTCCTTCTAACACCCCCAGGAAACAGAGAGCCCTGCACATCTGGCTCTCCAAGGACACAAAGTGAAGAAGATGCTTCTCACGTGCAGCTCAGGTTCTGCTTGTGGGGCTGGGCAGCGCAAGGTCCTGCTCTGTCCACCCGAGGGCTTTGGGCCTTGTGGGAGCCCATAAAATACTTAAAATTGTGTGGCCGAGACAAAAACTCCCTCCAGTTCAACCCAGTAACAGCAGAACGGTTAGTAAGGAAATAGTCATTGCACTTTTTTAAGGCTGAAACCTGGGTGGATGATGTAGGAAGAAAAATCAAGTATAAAAATATGACCAGCCTATTTTTATTTTTATTTTTATTTTTTAATCTCCAATATTTTTGTTAATTTAATTCAGATCATGTAGAAGTGTGTGTTAACTAGAATCAGGTTGTAGCAACTACTTGATTTTATATAAAGTGCATCGGCAAAGTTGCTTACATAGTGACATTAGGAAATACATAGCATTGGAATAAATTGCATGCAGTACTGTACCTGCAGGAGGTTTTTGTGCCTAGCCTGGGAGCATCTCAAGAAAGAGAAACTTCTCTGATGTTTCCTTGTACAGCAGTTCTGGAGTAATTTATACATCCTGGTTGCTTTTATACCAGCAAAAATGCTTTTGATCCTTTTATAGCTGCAAAAACTCATTTTGTTCTGAGAAGTGACATAAAATGGTACTGACAAAACAGCTTTTGCAAATGTCTCCACCAGCATCAAGGAGGTTTGTCAGCTCCCCCAGGCTGCGGAGAAGGGAGCAGTGATAAGGGCAGCTTTCGTTTTCTTGGGATTTAGCAAAATGTTTGCAGGCTCTTTGAGAGAACCCAAAACAGTCCTCCCTCGCTTGGTGACAAAGAAAATATGTTGGAGCTTGTTGTAAACCTTTCCGGAGGGCAAAAAGGGAGGGAGAGAAGTGCTAAGATTATGGATATCGCTGTCCAAAATATGAAGCCATTAAGGGAGGCTGGCTTAAGAGTAAGGTTTGGATTGGCTCTCTTGTAGCAGTATTTCCAAACTTGCTTGTCTGGCCTGTCCTTCAAGGAGAAGGTTTTACTGCAGCGAAGGGGGGTGGAAAAAGGCAGCTCGTGTAGGTTCGTCATTGGATGCTTATTTTGAAAGGCTCAAAAATTTACTTTTTCTCCCTTCATTTGGGTGGTTTTTTTTAAGTTTATTTTGATAAGATGTATTAAAATTTATGTTTATGCAGGAAACTGCATAAATCATCCTCAGCTTCATGCCTGGATGAGGAACCCTGGGGGCCATCTCTAAGCATGTGGAGGACAGGAAGGTGATCCGGAGTGGCCAGCATGGATTCACCAAGGGGGAATCACGCTTAACCAGCCTGATAAGATGCTGTGGTGGAAAGACTGGCTGGGTGGGTGAGGGGAGAGTGGTGGATGGTGCCCACGGTGACGTCAGGAAGGCTTTCGACACCGTCTCCTGTGACGTCCTCATGGGCAGGCTCGGGAGGTGCGCACGGGCAGTATCACCTCCCACCTCGAGGGTAACCGAGCATGGGCACAGGCTGCCCAGGGAGGTAGTGGAAGATCTCCTCCTCTGGAGATCTTCCAAACCTGCCTGGACACCACCCTGTGCCATGTGCTCTGGGTGTCCCTGCTGGAGCAGGGGGGTTGGACTAGATGATCTCTAGAGGCCCCTTCCAACCTCAACCGCTCTGTGATTCATGAATGAAAAATAAGAGCTGTCTTTCTGTACTAGTATTGCTCAGCTTACAGGACCGTGCCTCTTGGTGGGTTGGGAAAAGGTGCAGCTAGATAAGCTTTGGCCCTCCCTGTTCTGGCAGTGTTTGTGGGTTAATGTATGAGGTAGTGCTTGTTGCTTTAAATATTGCTTGCGACAGTTGGAAATCGAAGGTGACAGTGCTAATGTCAATTGAGAAAGCTTCAAATTGCTGATGCCGTAGGCTTATCGGGAAGGCCTGTACTCCTTTTTCTTTACTTAAAAACAGGCAAACCAAAACCAAAACTGAAAGATTTATTCATTCGGGCATTGGTGAATACACTACTGGCATTAGAGTATAGAATAATTCAAAGCAATGAGAGAAGTAATGCTAAAAACTGGTTTATGAAATAAAACATTTTACTAACAAACAAGAAGCAAATTAATAATGCTTTGTATCTACTCAAACCTCTTATCTCACCCCACACTGAATTCTTCATTTATAAGTAAACCTTATGTTTTCCTCCTAGCAGAAATGCTGCTTAAAATCTAACAAAGATAGAGCCTCTTTGTCATTAAATGGACTGTTTCTAAGATAGCCAGGCAGTTTCTATCATGTTGGATGATTTTGCAATTATAAGTTGGATTCTTATTTAGATTGGGAGATGCTGGTGATCTCCTTAAGTGTTTATCACACACAGTGCCTTGGGAAGAAAAGACTTGTAAATACTCAATGCTTAAGAAGTTCTCAGTTTCTGGTGGTGTGAGCTGACCTGCAGAAGGACGTTGTATTTTGATAACCTAGAAACAGATGAGTTTCTGTTACAGCCAAACAGTCCTTTAGGAGACAATGATGGTTGTATAAATTATTGAGGCAAAAAATAGACTTCCAGTAGCCCAAGGCTTATTTGTTTTTCATAGTTGCATCCTTGCTTATAAGAAGGTTTGCAAGTTGTTTCCGTAAAACTTTTTCTGCAAGTGAAAGGAAAGGTTATCTTCCCCCCCGCCCCGCTTCCTACTTGATGTTTCTTTTTATATCCCTTGCAAACGGGTGTGCTGACTTTGGCAGCAGAGCTGCAGCAGAGCAGTGTTTTGTACACTGGTTTGTTTTTCCCAGCTGAACTTAAGGAATAACTTTAAGCAATCATAACCTGGATCTGTCAGATGTAAAGGTGAATCATTGTAGCTGCTCTGACAGCGTGGGTTTGACAGCACGTGTACTGTGTGGCAAAGAGAGTAGCAAGTAGATGAGTGGTCCGTCAGCAGTCGCCAAAACTCTACCCTGGATTTAAGCCATGGCTATTAATCAGTTCTGCTATGAACAGGAAAAAATGCATCAAAAGCCTTTGGGCGCTGGGAGGGGAAATTCTTTCTTCTACTACATAGGAAAACATTCTTTATTTAGGATACAGCAACCTCTTAAATAGTCTGAATTAGCAGAGTTGCCTTTAAATATGTTTTAGTGAATTTCAGTTTTTGCAAATAAAAGCTGTTTCTGAAAGCTTAATTTAAGCTATCAAACATGCATGGAAAGCAGCAATGATTTCATCTATGCACTTTTCTATAAACATGAGTGTTTCTGCAGAGCATATAATGGAAAACATCGATAAAAATTGGTTCTACTACTACTTGCAGGTCTTGCCTATAGCGATGCTTCCTCCGTATTCCTGCCCCCAATCTGTGTTTGAGGCGCAATGAAATAACACTGTTGTATTTCTAAGTTATAAACTGTGCCATATTGAGAAGTACTGAGGCTTATTTTACTCTTGTGCTGTAGCTAACAAAATATATATTGTGCTGTATTGAAGGCACAACTCTAGAAATGGATCTCTTGGTGCAACCTGAAGAATATTTCTCTCATTTTTTTTTCAGATTTACATAAGCTTCTTATACTACTTTTTCAAATTTAAGGGATGCGTGTAGCAAAACCCCCCAAATGAGCCACCTTTCTCTCGGGAAACACTGAATGCTACATTTCAGGAAATGGAATATAAATAACTTTCTGTAAGAAGACTGAGAATTCTCTAGTTAATATAAAATTTTAGTGGTAGAAACTGAACAGCAATATTTCAGGGTCCAGAGTGAATTTAAGTGTGAGTCACCAGTACTGGTACCTCGGAGGTTTTTGAAAGATATGTTTTGATTTCTGATGTATTTCTAGATAACTCATGCTAGAAGAGCTGTAAAGATTGGAAGCCAACACTGCTGCTTTGCAGGTTTGGGTGGAGCTGGCAACAATTGATAACGGTTTATTTAATTATTTTCTTCCATCTGGGTTTGGTGAGATATACTTAAATGTTTTCTTGACATTCTGCATTATTGCCAAGATTCTTAAAGTTTCCAGCTTGCATAGTGGAATCGAGTATTGGGGTGCATACAACTATCGTGCCATGATTTTTCCCTGGGAGTAATTCCTCAGTGTCACTGAAAACGTACATTGGTTTATACAACTGTAGTATTCCGGGAGAAATCACCCGGCATCTTGTGGTTAACATCACAATTTGTATAAGCAAGAGATGCACATCACTTGGAAAAGTCGTTGGTATTTTTCTTGATTATTTGTTTTGTTTTCCTTTTTTGGATCTTTTCTTTTTGTCTGCCACAGCCTAGACTGTTTATTTAAATTCTGATATCAGAAAAAAATAAACCAAGATAGGTGAGGGCTGAGGTGGATATGAGTTATAACAGCTTTCTGTTTGGACTTACATCTTTGAAATTTCAAAGCAGTGGATCAGTCTATTAAAAATGTTAATAAATGATTTAATATACCCCAATATTCTTTATTTATATTTGAATTGATTGACTTGAATTCATTTTCTTACGAAACTGTTCTGCCTAAACTGCGAGGTGGCCTGAGGCCCCGTCAGGAGCAGCTGCCTGCCAGTAGCTGCGGTGTGCTGTTTCTGTTGCAGAACGATTTTGAGGACCGTCCCGTTACGGAGTGTGTCGCAGCTGCAGGAGAGCCCCCGCAGCGCGGCGGTACTGGCTCACTTACCCCAACCTCGAGCCAGAGCGCCCGTGCTTCACACCACACCACGAGACCGTACAACTTTTAANCCGTTACGGAGTGTGTCGCAGCTGCAGGAGAGCCCCCGCAGCGCGGCGGTACTGGCTCACTTACCCAACCTCGAGCCAGAGCGCCCGCGCTTCACACCACACCACACCACGAGACCGTAAAACTTTTAAATCAGTTTAGGCAGAATAATGCACGTGTCCTTCTTCTGCCCAGACTTTTTCTAAAATGTGCTCTTGATGAGAGAGTAAATCTCCCTCCAAGCAGTTGCTGATAAAGCCTCTCTCATGGCAGCTCCCCTGTATCAGGCGGCGTAGCTAAAATCCCACCGTGCGGCCGTGTTGCGTTGTGCGTCCTGCTCGTCCCGCTGCCCTCCCATCCACGGAAGGGTCGGAGATGACTTCCGAGGGCATGGGGCTTGTCCCACATGTCCCGCAGGCTCCAGGCAGGGCTTCCAGAGCCTGGTGT
Organism: Crypturellus undulatus; assembly: GCA_013389825.1. NCBI lineage: Eukaryota > Metazoa > Chordata > Aves > Tinamiformes > Tinamidae > Crypturellus > Crypturellus undulatus. The sequence goes on along the minus strand of VWPW01011294.1, from coordinate 69,699 downwards.
GAGGATTCGCTTGGGGTCTTCGTGCACTCGGAGCGCGCTGGCCCCAAGCGTTTCGTCTGCTCCCGCGTGTGCCTCGTGGGCCGAGCCCTGCAGAGGCCTGTACTTCAGTGAGGTGCCCAGAGCCTCTAGCTCAGGGTCTTGGCTTTCGTTGCCTTACTTTATAGAGACAAACTGTGTAAGTGTGAATTGCTCCAAATAAAGTAAATGAATGTTTTGTGCTTTCTAAGTGAAATCAAGTTCCCTTTCTCATTCGAAGGCCACTGATCAAATACCTAGTGCAAGGGCTGCTCTTTGCCAAGGGAACATTTTCATAACATTGTAGGCTAAAAATAGAGTGGTCGTATCTCTCCCTCTCTCTTTTTTTTCGCAATTCTAAACAGGAGCACATCCTGTTGATCGTGTAGATCAGTAGCCAGTGGATGTCTACTTAAAAATAAAAAATGCTGTTTGGTTTTTGAGAAGATTTATAGGTGGGGTCCCTGATCAGGAAGAGACGTTTTCAAGCAGGAACTCCAATATGTTTTTGGAAACAAAGGCCTGCCTTTCGAGAAAGTGGATTCCTTGCATGCTGTTTATGTTTATTTGACCCTAGGAACACTGAATAAACCACACTGGAAAGTAATCCAGTAGAAAATAATGGAAGCTATGTTCTCACAGTATGATTTATCTGGGAGGAGAAAAAGAAAAAGGTAGAAATGATGCGTGTTCCTCATTGCCGGGGAAAAGCCCAGCAGTCAGGAGCGCAGTGTGCCCAAACAGGACGTGGTTCGTGGCAGCGGTGCCAATGTTCTTGAAGCCGCAACCTGCTCTAGGGTGGGCTTAGGCTCAGTTTTATATGTAGCTTTTTACCTTTGCTCAGATTATCACTTTTTTCTTTTCCAACACCCAAGGATCCTGGCTTGCGTCACTAGGTGTATTTGCTTGTTTTCCTTTATAATAAAGGCCTAACTTCCAGTATTAATTTCCTTAGTTTCTCAAGTCAGAGCAGCTGACGTACTGTTGTGACTGGTCACCACAGATGAGCCGGGAGGAGTTTCCCCAGGGATGTGTGCCCCAAACAGGCGCATTGGTAAGAGTGGCAGGGCTCAGGACACAACGAGGAGGCAGCAAGCAAAAGGCGGCAGCCTCAAACGCGCCGCAAAGCCAGCTGCAGTGTGAGAAGGGGGAAAAGGCAGCGCCCGTGAGGTGGTGTTGGACGTCTACACTCTGAAATCTCGCAGTGTAGAAGAGCTGCTGGTGTCGAAGAGAGTAATGAGGAAGGTGAGATGCACCACTCTAATAGTTCACTACACAGGAAACTCATCTGCTTTTCAGGTTTGTTCTGTTGAAGCACTTTGCATACGTACAGAGAAGTGAAATTTTATGGAGTAAAACAAAAATGACCGCTGAGTTTTGGCTCACTTGTTCTGTTGGAGTATAACCCTTCCTAAAAGTAGCTTTCCATGCCTTGTCTCGCTTGTCTTGCAAGCCTGTTTCATTTCCCACCTCCTCTTTGCCTTTTTTGAGGGAATTTACGTTGGGCATAACCTAGCTGGTTATTGTTGTAAGCTATCCAGAAATTCCTTCTTTTGAAATTGAAATCCAAGGAGGTTAAACATGGAAAAGATTAACTTCTCTGTGCTTAGATGTTACCTTTGCGTAGCTCAATGGGGTGAAGTGAGGAAGGAAATATGGGTATGACTTGCAAGTGTTCTCGGGCCCTGAATGTGGAAAATACTAGCATGTGTGTGTGAGAAAGAGAAAAAGGGAAGAAGATGTTATTGGTATTGTAGGGGCTTCCTACAATTTCTAAGGGGGCTTCCTGAGGGAGGGAGGTCGGAAAGCAGAGCCTCCTAATGCTCGCCCGTGCAGGGTGGTTCAGGAGATGTGGTGGAGCCCACGCGCATGGGCGAGCTAGCAGAGGACCTGCCAGTTGGCTCAGTGATTATCTTAATTCTTCTGATTCACTCTTACAGCACAGCTGCTGTGTGGGACTAGCTACTCTGCACGATAGCGGCCTCGTTTGTGAAGGGCAAAGCCTCAGGATTTGTCTTTGGTTGCAATGAGATATGTTAGAGACAAGGAAGGGTAATAGTTTGGGTAACAGCTTGCAGGGATGTGACTTTTGTAGGCTTTTGTGCTGCAGTAAAGGACAGCTTTCATGTAACAGAAAAGGGTGGTGTGCGGAGATTATCTTTACACTGAATAAATCCTAATGTGATCTCAGGCTGAAGCCCAAATCCTGATTCTGTCTGTAGCTAGAGCAGCAGTTCTGAAGTTCGGAAGTGCCGGCTCACAGAGTAAGATGCGTGAGCTCTGCACGCACCTCTGTGTGCTTCTCTGCCATCCTGCCCTTCCGTGAAGCTTTGACCTCTTGTGGGAGTGTGAGTTTTTTGGTTTTGTTTTTAAATGAACCAAACAGTGGTGTTTTTTCAGGTTGTAGCAGAACCTGGGAAAAATGGGTTGATTCTCTTTGTTGCAGAACTACTGGTTCTGGGTAATGGGGATTTACCACTGAGTAGCTATGGAAAGGGTAAACGTTATGCTCTTAATGTCAATATTTTTAAAGCTGGGTTTAGTGTGGACACAAGTAAATGCTGAAAACTGAATTTAATACAGGAAATCCTGCTTGGATGCCACGGGGAGGATAACAAAGGAATGGAGCTTAGAAATGAACCTCCTTGGCAGAAGCAGCGCCTGGTTTCGGGTCCTGTTGGCCAACATTTTGAGAGCTCTAATTGGCAGTGGTCTGTCTTATTTTTTTCCCTCCCCAGTTAATGTTGTTTTCTTTGTATTGGCTTTTTTTTTCTTTTGGAAGGCCATTTTTTATCGGTGCTACATGGCACAACAGCATAATTGAGCCCTTAGGTTACAGATTGCAAACCCTGTGAAATTGGGTGTATGAGAATAACGTTACCTTATAACTTTGAGTTGACATTTTTTCTCTGTCTCCATTCCAGCCTGTGGTCGTTGGGTGTGCTGATCGGAGCACATGAAGGAGACACACAAGTAATACTACTGCTGATAGACGTCTGGGACTACCCAGAAGGTGTTCAAGGAGGGGAGGAGGAGAGAGCTGCTAGTGGGGAGTTGTAGTCCCATAGACCTGAGTATAGGGAGACAACAGGTCACAGAAATGTAAAATCTGGGTAGTTTTAAAAATTCGCTTCTTAAGCATATGATAGATATTGTGCAGAGAAAGAAAACATATCTAAGCATTAGCTGGTCTTGTGGCCACAGCTCCTTTCTATACAGTGAACTTCTTGCCTCTTTTGAACAAGTGTTTTGGTTCAAGGGTCTGTGTGCTGTATGAAACTTCATTTAGGTTTACTGGTGGCACCTGGTGAACCTGCTTTAGTTGGAGTAGTGCATTTGGCAAGGCTGGGTGGCAAGAAGAGATGATTTACCTCTTTGTAACTAGTTGCTGGTTAATCTTGTCATCTTCCTTCTTATTCATGTGCTGTAAAGTAGGAGTGGTGATGGGGAGGATGTGTGCCACAGCTGAGATGAGTATCGAAGATGCCTTTCAGAGAATTCAAATTACTGTTTTTTGAATCCCAAAAGCAATTAAGATGCCTGGCCTGGTACTTAAGAATGAGGAACTGGGGATGTATCTCCTCTCGGTGATATTAACTTAATAAATGTCAGCTTGACACTTGAGTGTGTCCCAAGTGCCTGTCACTCGTTGCTCTGCGTGTCCTACTTCACGCGCTGCCAACGAGTAGAGCAGCTTGGGACAGGCAGGAGCAGGGCGCCGTGACGAGCGAGCGCCGGTGCCGGGGGAGGAACCGCGGGAAGCGGCCCCGCAGCCGCGCTCGGTGCCGTCCCGTCCTTGGATAGGCTTTAACCTGTCACCGTTCAACAGAGACGAGTGGCTGGCTCCAACCCCTGTGAGTGAAACCCAGGGCACTGGTCTCCGCTGACACCACAGTGGGGGTGGATTGACTTCTGCTTGCACAAATACTAGTTCTGGAGGGAACAGCATTGCCCGAGGGAAAAATCCTCATGCATGTTCCACTCAAAGTGGCCTTTTTTTTATTATTATTTTATTTTAAAGATCTTTCTTTGCTTCTGATTCCCGTTAGAATTTTTAACACTTTATTTAGTTTACATTAAGAAGTAATACAGATTTGACTACTTTTTAGAAGTCAGTAATCCATAAATGATTTTTAATCACTTATGCAGATGTGCATGTGTAAATTATAATTGTTATATTTTTGCTGACCTGTACACAGTATTGTCAAATCTAAGCTATCAAAAATCACATGTCAGGCCTCACAGAATATGAAACTGGATTATGAAGTAAAGGGGAGGAGAAAGTTTCTGTTTTTCTAAGATAATAGCCCTCGGCCCTATTTTAAGAACGTAATAGAGGAGACCTCTGGGTGAGTGAAGTACATGTTTGCAGTTGCAGGTTGTTATGCAGCCAAACCTTGTGCTCCTTTCCAAAATTCCTGGGTAACGGTGCTGCTGTTGTTAGGCCATTTTTGTCTTTTAGATTTTTGTATTCTGCTTACTCTTTATTATTTCCACTGAGCTGCAGTCACCATAAACCTCTTCTGTTAGCCTAACTAAATCCTCAAAAAAAAAATTTTGGAGAGAGGGCGTTGTTCCTCTCTTGTTAAACAGACTCTTTTTTTTCTTAGCTTTACCTGCAGCTATCCAGATTTTGAATTATTCTGCCTGAATGAAACGACCAGGTTGGATCTCAAGGGTATTTTGATGAATGACATCGTCCTTCTGTTATCTTACAATTTGCATCTCTTTCACAGCTACATTAGGGCCTCTGAAAACCATCATTTAATTAGGCAGAAAGCAAGGTTTTTTTTTTTTTTTTTTTTTTTTTTTTTTTTTTT
>VWPW01011294.1:0-64853 GCA_013389825.1 Crypturellus undulatus | reverse complement strand
TTTTTTTTTTTTTTTTTTTTTTTTTTTTACTAGATCATAAATATTTACTTTCCATTGTGCATGACACTCTTATGTAATTAAGTTTCAGCTGTTCATGCAGACTTTATCTGATGAGCGTGCCCTCGCAGTTTTGTACGTAAGATTGGCTTCAAATTCAATCCAGAAAGGAGTTGCAGTGGGTCCTTTCTACAGTATCTTGTCTGGTCTTTTAATTGAACTTTAATTGAATTAAAGTTCTCCAACTTTAATAGGTTTTTGTATAGCACTATTCAAAATGCTGTTCATAATAAATGATTTCAGGTCTTTCAGGATTTATTGTTTCCATTGTCAAAGAAAGCACAGGCTTTGGCTCAAAGCAGACTTTTGATTGTATTGTGTGTTGGAATGACCTCTGTTCTTCTGTTTATAACCTTAAAAGAAGGTGAGAATACCAGTTTGAAAGTCTGCTTTTCTGGATTTCTTCTTTCAAAGGTGCTACCACAGTTGCTATTCTGGTGCATGGATGCTTCCTGTCACTTACTGGATGTCCTGGCAATCCTTGTGTAGGTGATCTCTTGTGTTTGAGTGCAGTGGGATGAAAATGGACCGTTCCTCTGAACTCTTGCATTAACCTTTTTCCCTTTTGCGTGTATTGTGTGGTTTACTTTTTCATTCTCTGTGTTTTTTTGCCATTAATGATTCTGGTTTTGCCTCTGACGTCGAGTGGTGCATTTTACTCCCTGCTGTTATATACAGAGACAGGTCTGCAGGCAGCACCTCATCTCCACTTGTAGTCTCCCCAAACCAACTGCTGTTGTGGGGTGGGCAGCCCTGAATTCAGAATAAGCTACAGGTTACCGAGGAGCAGGGGAAAGGAGGGGGAAAACAGGCCTGGAGAAGAGGAGACATGTGCTCGTGCATGTGGTAGATGGTAAAGATACGTAGTCTAGAGAATACCCACCAGGCAATACTCATGTTGTGCCGTGATTCTGCGGGTTAGATGCCCCTGTGCGTGACTCGTGCAGCAGCGCAGATGCTCTCTGCATGAGGAGCACTGCTTGTGTCTGACCTTATCCCGGACGTTATCAGAGGCAAACGATGCCCATGTCGCAGGGCAAGCGTTGTAGAGTAAGCTCTCGTGATGCCGCTGCGGCACAGCGTGGGTTTGTTTGCACAACTCTACCTAAAATAAAATCGTTCGTGGAGGTATCCTTTCTGCAGTTCCCCTGGAAAGTGCCCAGCTTATGGTTGGGTGGGTGAGCAGGCTTGTGTGCAAGTTACTTGTTAAAATACATGTTGGTGTCCCTTGAAGAGAGTTAATGAAGGTCATAGGCTTTGCTGTGAAAAAGGGTAACTGCAGTTAATGTGGTGAATGTAATGCAGTTTTAATTTTTGCAGTTCCAGACTCAGAACAAAACCTCAGATTAGCTGAGCAGGAAGAATTTTCCTCCTATATAAGGTTTTCCTCACTTTTATCAAACAACCTTCTACCAAAAACCACTCCTGCAAAATAATAGCAGTTATAAATTCTAGCATTTTTTATTTGTAATCCATGTTTCAGAAGAAGAATGGAATTCTTAAGATGTGCATAAGTCTGCTGGGAGAGAATTTCTTTTCTGCACAAAAATAAAGAAAATAATTTATTGTCTTGGTAAAGGAGTGAAAGAAGCATTTTTTTTGTTTCTCCTGGAATAAAATATTCCATTGAATAATTTTACCCTTCAAGATGAACTTAAAGCTATTGCCAAATGATAATTGCATAAGGTTGTAATAATTGCAAATGTTTATTCATTCAGCATAAATACAGTGAAGGGTTGTGGCCCTGGCAGTCATCTGTATGTTTTGTGCACTGTTAATGCATTCACATCTCAAATGCAAGCACAGAATAAATTTGACTTCAAATGTTGCTGTTAGTTTAGACGCTATAGAGCAGTATATGAGCTTGTTTTAAAGCAGCAATCAATAAAAATATGTCAACTTGAAGAGTTGACAGTTTGAGTATTTGTCAGAGGGGTGAATGTGTGTGGAGGTAGCTCGATTTGCTGTAAACAATTTCTATTACCTCCTTCTTGAAAATATTTCAACATGTTTAAAATCTGAGTGTGTACTGATAAGGCAGGCAACTAAAATGAGTCTTCATGAAATCTCAGGTTCACCCTTTTCCATGGGTGTTTCAAACTACCTTGGACATACTGAAGTGGTATGACAGCTATGTAAGACGATACAAATGAATGTTAAAATAAAAACCCCGGACACTGTTTAGTAGCATCCCTGTTGTTACTGTCTGGGTTTGTGTTATGTATATAAGCCGGAGCACCTGGAGGTGACTTGCAGCATTGTCTTCTTTAATGCACTTCTCTCCTGGTGTTTGGGGTATTTTTGTCCTTTTTAAGGTGGAGCACCCTTTGGTTCCAAACAAAAAAAAAAAAAAAGAAAAAAAGAGGGGAAAAATACACCTTGACCCTTGCTTCTAATCTTCTCCTGTAGCCCAAACAATAGCAGCCCCTCCAATCCAGCAACATCCTATGTAGAGGTGGAAACAGCTGCATCCTCCCTCTTTGCCTAGGAGGAACCCAATTGTTTTCAGATCCGCAGGTTAATGAGTCTTTGGGAGGACGAAAGCCTGCTCTAAAAGTAGTCTTAAAGATAGCTGTTCAGCAACCAAAGGAAGGGGGAACATTGGCTGATCTGCCTTACTCCTAAAGCTGGCTTAGGGGTGGCCTTAGTGCGGAAGCTGCTGTGAGGACTGACAATGTGGGCTGTAGTTTAGTCTGGGGCTTGCTAGCGGATCCTTGTACCACACTCTTACCTGGCTCCCGCAGGGCTGGAAGACGCTCCCGCGGGGCTGGGGCACAGCCGGCCCTGCTCCAAGCCCACGCGCGGCATCTGGGAGCTGTCATAGCCTCCTAATCCCCCGCTGTCATCCTGCTATGGCCCCCGCTCTAGTGTCCTGGCTGCAAGGAGGGATTTCTGTCATCCCCTAAGCGCCCCCACGGGCTAGGCACATCTTGAGCATCCCTATGGGTCCCTTGGCGTCCCTGCCGTTGCACTTGCTTGTTCAGTGATGCCCACTGGGAGTGCATGAAGCAGGGAGCCAGGCTCTGCGCAGCCACTAGAAACCAGCTTTGCTTTTACTGTGTTTTTTTTTTTTTTTTTCCCAGTTCTTCCATCCATTCTTGATACTTAGCTATACTAAAATCAGACTTATTTTACCCAGTAGCTTGTTACTTGGGTTATAGCATAGTGCGTTTGTAGTACTTCTAGCTCTTAATCCAACTCTTCTGGATGATTAGTTTCTTAAATGAGGCAATTACTTTATGAAAAAAGCAGCAGGGTGATATCTTTTTCCCTTAGAACATATTTTTTTCTTTAGAAGGAGCTATTATTATGGAAATTATTTGCACTCTTTAGTTCTCCTGACCCTTATCTTGTTGGAAATCTTTTTGTAATTAGTAATCTTTAGTAATCTTTTAGTATTAGGCTCTTTGTTGCACAGGTTCTTTGGTAAATAGATTAATCTCTGGGTCTTGTGACTGTATTAAACTTGCTCCGTCGCTTGGGTTTATTAAGGGATTTCTAATAATTAGGGCATCTTTGTACTTGGTCTGAAAACACTTACTGTTTTTCTTGGGGTTTTAATGGTGTAGGAAACAGTGTAGACAACCAGATGTATTAGTAGCAAGAGTTCTTTTGTAATTTCTGCCTTCTGTGTTGTGTAAAAATCTTATGAATATTTATAAGTAGTTTTTGAGAGATACTGACCTTCTGACACTGAATCATAATAACTCAGCAGCAGTGTTAATATGTTGGTGCGTGAGTTGAGGGGGAAACAAAAAGGATTTGAAAAAGGTGCAGACATTTCTGTGAAATGATGCTAGGTTAAGTGAAGTATTTTCTCTTTAATTCAAAAATTCCTTTTTTATTTTTTACACTAACATTATTATGGAGTGGCATCTCTTGCTTTGGACAGTCACACGGTATGATATCTTGCTGTAAAGTTTCTCATTCTTCACTTGAGCTGCCTCCTCATACCTTTCACTGATGTAACATTCCTGATAGAGATTTTGAGATGGGAGGCAGTTGTGACGAGGCAGTGCCACACTTCTTGTGGGGGAGTAAGAGTTATTGGTTCTGTATTTTGTTGGAAGCCTGTTTTGGCATATCTCTTCTGATTACTTAGTTTTCAAAATCTTACTCTTAGTCCAAACTCTGAAAAAGTGGAGTTTAGTATTAAAGGAAGCTCAGGAACCCTTTATTTGCTGTGCCTACTGCTGCTTGCCGAGCGTGGTTTTTTTCTTTCCTTTGGGTGAGCAGTGTCTTTGTAAACCTTCCCACTGTGTGGTGCGTGCTGGTGTTTCTGGCAGCGCCCGTGTTCAGCCACCAAACGCCCTCCCGGAGTTGCTCACGTGAACGCGCGGGAAATGCCTCTTAGACCGTCCTCTGCTGCCCAGGGTCGGGAATGAGACTTGCTCGTGGGCATAGCCGCATTAAGCACTCAAACAGCAGACTGTCCAAGTGAATGAAATGCCATTTACCAGAACGGACAACAGGAGCATTTTTTTGGTTTTAATTTGCTTAAGAGAATGAGATTACAGCCGGAAAATTGTCTTGTCAGGCAGCCAGCTATCGGCTTCTTGGGCTTCCATTGCCAAATGATCAGGCTTCTCCTCCTTTCCCTCCTTCTGCTAGCTCCGTGTAAGAGCCAAGAGCCAAAGTCTGGGCTATTGATTTCTTTTTGCTTGCTGGGCAAAATGCTATCTATCAAAAGATAAAAGATGAAGGCATGACTTCCTTTATTTCTTTTTTATTTTCTTCTCTCCATCTGAGAATTTGAGTAGGCCATTTTACTCACTTCACCACCAAGTCATCCTTTTATTTGGAGGTGATTTAAAAGTGTATTTCTAACATGAAAGTGGGTAGAATATTCTGCTTTACTACCCTACAGCTTTTAGTAACTAAACGAAAAAAACCTCGCCATTAAATATTAACTTCAACTCGGAAAGCCTGGGAAAGCTGGACTGTTGTTTCAGGTCACTTGTTTTGCTATGAAGCACTTGACAGTTTTTAATCTTTTTAAGAAGCAGTTATTCTCTGAGTGTAAGAATGTGTGTAAATATTTGTGTCTTCAAGGGTTTCATGTGCCTAGCTTGTGCCCTCTGTGAATTCCCGGCTCGTTTGCTCCTTGCTTCGCACTTCTTGGCATTTCTTGGTATCTTCCCTTCCTGCTGTAAATCTGGTCCCTGCTGTCAGATTGGGTTAAAACCAACCAGTGGCCTCAGAACTGAGGGAAGACTTGTCAGACGGCTGCACCGTGCCCCAGAGCCTCCTTCCTGAACCCAACAGGGCAGATGTGTGGAAAATAAGGCTGGAGTCTGTGATTCTGTCATATACATGCTTTTGAAAGCCTAGTCCTTTCTGCCAGTTTTAACTGTTAACTCCCTCTTTTTTTTCTCTAAAGACTTTGGACTTTTCTGGATTTGTTTTGTAGGTTTTACCAGCTCTTCTAGAGCCCTAAGTGGTGTTTTTTCTTCTGCCAGGTCATAAAATGCAACTACAAAGCAGGTTGTCTTTGCTGATAAATCATCATTTTACTGAAATTATTTCTCTAAAATCCTTTGCCCCTTCTCTCCCATCCTGTCCTGAGTTCAGCTGAACCAAAAAGAGAATCGCAAGAGATTTTTTTGGTAAGTCTGTGTGAAATCAAAACTCTCACAACTAATCTAGTTTGTTAGTCAGACTTGTGGTGGTTTTTGTTTGAGTGCGTCTCGTAATCAGTGCTCGAATGGCATTCATTTCATTCCTCTTCCCGCCGTGCCCTCAGGAATTTAAAATCACTTAAAAAAAAAAAACAAAAACACAACTTGGCTCTGGGTCCGTTTCCATTGTTAGCAGATCAGAACATACTGGTATCACAAGGTATTCAGCTATTGCCAAAACCCAAAAAGGAGAAATACCAAAGGATCTATTACACAACATTCACTGCAGCTCAAAAGAAAATGGTTTGTTCAAGTGCTTGGAAATTCCCAGAGGACTTGGTGTTCTTGAAGCAAATCCAGGAAGCACTCTGAGTATAGCACAAAATTCGACCTATGGGCTGTCTCTGTTACTGCATGTGTGCATGTGTATCCTTTTAGCCCATAGTAAAAGCACCTAGAATTTCTTTGTTTCATTGTCGGAGATCGTTTTCCCCTCCAGGCTGATTCAAGAAAGGGCAGACAGTCCCTGTAGCCTCTTCCAGGGCTAACTGTGCTTCACCTGTGCACTGTGTGCTTGTCGCTGTAGCCTAGTGAATAGCCAAGCTGTAATAGCCGGCTTTTCTCGCTAAGCTCCTGCCTTCTGTGTGTTCACAGTTTAAGTTACTGATTTGAGGGAGTGTGCATTCTTACTCTTGTTCTTAAGTCTTTTTTCATATGCCATCAGAAGCAAAACTGAGATATCTCTGGAAGGAAAATGCCCTGTAATTTCTGTTTATATAGATGGAATTCTTTGACTTCTTGACATGCTAAAATGAAAATGGAGTATTTCATTGCTTTAAAAATGTGTTGCTGTTCTTGATTTTTTTCCCCTAAATTCATTCATAAGTCTTCCCCTAAAAAGTCACAAACGAGTACAAGTCAATGGCAAGAGAGTGCGAAATCACCCTCTAGGTGAGACAGCTGCACTGGGTGAACGGAATCATGCCTGTAACGTTGGAGAACGTCTGGCAGACCTTCCTGGGGAAATCCGAGGAGCTACTGTGCTCCATCAGCTCAGGCCATCACTCATGCAGAGCACGGGGCAACGTTTGCCCGTGCTGTGTTAGCACGTAGGCTGACATCTCCTGTGAACGTAGAGTCAAGGTACTCTGTGAACTGCTCCTGCCTGCTGCTTGTGGCAGGGATCCAGAATCCCATCTTGTCGTGTCCATGCAGTTGTGAAAGAATAAACACCACGGATGAGCCGCACAGTCGCAGTGTTCTGCACTCAAAGCAGGGCAGAGAGTGGGAGCTGTGGGATCCCCCACTTCTCCGAGGGCGGCCATACAGCATAAACATAACTCTCAAGGAAAATATTCCACTGCTGATGGCTTTAGCAGAAGCATCCAGCTGAAGTGCTTGTTCTAGAGCTCCAAAATGCTGTCTGTACCTTCCTCAGTGCCAAAAACCTTTAGTTAAAAGTACATCTGGAACCTGCGTGCAGCTTTTACCAGATTTGCAGGATTTTGCTGAACATAAAATGTGTGGGGCCTTGGAGCTGCTGTTCCATTTACTCAGTCTTATTCTAGCACTGTAGACTGCCAAGAGAGGTGACATTTTTTTTCCCCTCTCTTCTGGTAGTTATTTCAGCCTTTATGTGTTTGCTCTGTAGCAGCTGCTGGGAGGCCACTAATTCATTTTTATGGTGGCCATCAACTGTTTTTTTTTTGATTGTTGCAGCTAAAAGCTCGTATTCTTCCAATTACAGAAGGGAAAGTAATAGAAAGTTAATATACTTAATTCTTTGAATTAAGGATGAGGAAGAAGAACACATTAGATGTACCTGCCAAGGTACAGCAATGGCCAAGCTCATGAAAGGGTGAGATAGCTCCAGTCTTGGGAGAAAAAGTAGGTTTGGTTTAATGGGTTGAAATAGGGGTGGTGAGAAAAAGGCAGAGGGACAAACGTGACAAATTCGAAGCTTCTTTCGGGCACAAGTGTTTGATATAATGCACAGTTTGTGTGCTTAAAGGCATACATTGTAACCTTGAAGTGCGGGAGTTGTGCTAACTGTTATGCATGGAAAGTTCACGCTCCATCCACTGTTTCTTGAACTAGACAGATTGCCTGAGGTCGCTAATCATTTAAGTCTGTCAGGCCAGCCACCCTTCGGGTGTGCTGAGCGCTAGCAGTGACAGTAGCCGAGCAGTGTGTGAAATGCGACAGATGAGGTGGTTTCACGGGGCAGCAGTCTCAAGCCTTAAGGACTTGCCTCTTGGCTGCGTTATCTGCGTGGCTCCTGCTGGGATGGTGCCTCGGAGAGAGGTCGGGTCCGGTGGGATGCCTGAGCGGACACACGGCACGTGGCAGGAATGCTCCATGGAATGCCTAAGGAATGCTGTAAGGAATGCTCCGAGGCAAGCTTGTGGCGGCAGCGCGGGGTGGATGAGCAGCTCAGGAGCCATGTTTCCAGCCCTGGAGGCCCTCGTAGGGCTGTGCTGCTTTCGTGTCACACTGTCACCAGCGTTCCCTCTCCCCCAGTGCCCAACACACAGCTAAGCTGGTGACCCCAGTGCCGCAAGTCTCACTGGGCACACTTGGAAGAAGCCTGCAGGGCTGCTGCCACCCTTCTGGAGTGATGCTCCCTCTTGGGTCTCCCGATTTTCGGTGGGCTGCCCCATCCTGAGCCAGGAAAAGTTTGTTGGTGCTGCCAGAACCTGCCAGGCCTGCACTCCTGCGCGGAGAGGGAGTGGTGAGCGAGGTGTTTGTCTCTCCTCCTTGTCGGATGACGGAGGCCTGTGCGAGCGGGTAGGTAACGTCAGTTAGGCCGCCCAGCAGCGCGCTCATGCTTGGGCACTGACGTGGTGCGGGGGCCTCTCCAGCTTCCAGGGGTGGCAGCATCACAGGTGTTTTTGTAGGGCACGATAATGGGGTTGCACACACCTGTCCTGGAGCCGAGTGCTTTGGAGAGGGATGTGGTGTTTCACTGGGATACTTTGGCTAACGCATTCCGAATTATTTTTAGTGTTAAAAAACAAATTGCCAGACTTGATAGTAAATGAGTGGCTTGGCAGGTAAGAAGTGGTCTCTAATGAGGGATGTGCTTGCTTTCGATACACCCAGTTCTGTTTGTTGCTGGAATGCACAAATTTGAGCTCTGATAAAGACGCATGTCCTGGGTTAAAATACTAGTTGCTCATCAGTTGATAAGCAGCATCTTGTTAAGTAATTTGGTGACTGTCATGTGCTCAGTCTAAACTGATTTGCAAAGCAGCTGGTAGGCTTTTTCCTACAGAGATGTGATTTAAAACTCTACTGAGCTGGGTGAAAAGATGCTGTAATGAAACTGAGGGCATGTGTTTAATTACAGGCAAGAAGGTTAATGTTATCTAGCTCCGTTTAGTTAAGTTACACTATGCGAAGAATGTGATGTGTGATGCCACTCTGAAAACACTCTGAAGTTTTAAGATGGGTTTCCGTTTAGCGTGGATTGGATGAAGACGCTGAGAGGCTGCTCGCTGCTGTCCTGCCGATGGGGTTTTCAGATGTCCAGTGCTGAGGGTCCGTCCCACCAAAGTGCCCATTTGTCCTTGACAGCTGCACCAGCTGCCTCGGAAATACCAGGGCGAGCGAGAACCTGGGGCCCCGTGGTGGGGGACGCTGGTATAACAAATGGGATGTCAGTTGTGGCATGACAGCTGGATATCTTGTTAAGAGTTGTTATAAATTAAAGTCTCTTGCTAAGTAGAGCGTTTGTAGAGCAGATGCAGTCGTTGCGAATGGGCTGCCTTATGCTTTTAGCTAAGAACCCTACAATGCAAAACAACAGTTGATGATATCTCCGAGTGAAAGCTATTCCAGGCAGCCAAGTGTTTGTACACAGAAGTTGCCTGTGAGCAAAAAAAGAATCAAGTGACTTACTAAATGGTTGAGCTTTAACTGTTGGTCAGGTTATTAGACAAAAAAAATCTGAAGCCGGCCAAGACAGAGCTTAGCAGAGCAAGCCGCAGATCAGCTTTATTCCCTGCCTCTTCCTTGCGAATCGTGTGCGAATACGTGTGACTATCCTAACCTGTGGTGTGAGTGCAGTGTTTCCAGGCAGTGAAATGTAGACCTAAAGAATATAGCTGTGGGGCCTCAGTTTTGAGCTGTGTGACACACACACAGGTGAATTTAGCTGGATTGCTCCAGCGGGCATGATGAGCTAAAGGGGTTTCCAGGGCTTGTTCTGAGCACAGAGCAACCTGGGGCTGGAGCTGGGCAGTGCCAAACACAGGGTGCTTCCAAGCAGAGGTAATACAGGCAAACCAGTTTGGGTGGCGTGTTCCCCACAACGGGAGTGCTTGGAGGCTGGTGGAGTATTCTGGTGCTGTTTCAGCACAGTTTCTCTTTTCCTTCCTGCTGGTTTTCCCTTTTGCATAGTGCCAGGCACAACTGGAATCACAGCAGAGTGGAAGGTAAGGCAGTATCCTACGTTTGGACAAGCTGCTGCGTTGGCTGGTCTCCGTGCGGCTTCCCCGCAGAGCCGCGTGGCTGAGCCCACCCCGTCCGGCGGTCGCGGGAGAGGGTGCCCTTGCTTCCCATCGCCCCTGTCTCGGCCTCTGCTGACTGAACGCCGCTCCAGATGCGGAGCATTAGCCCCAGGAAAAGAGGGTATCAGCAGCTTGAGCTGGCTCAGTGGGCAGACAAACTCCTAGGGCAGTGGAGAGCAAGAAGGTCCAACCTGCTTGGCAATGGGAACCTTTTCTTTTAATGTTATTTTATTGTTTTTTTTATAGAGCTCTAATTAGGTCACGGAACAGGAACCTGAGAGGGCTATGCCTAAACCCCGCATTAAGTTTATGGGTGTCTAACCCCTATGGGTACTTCCCCATTTGACTTGGGAAAACTCCCAAGGCGGTTGCCTTCTACTACCAAGAGTATTCCCACAAATCCCTGGAGACGAGGAGACTATTCTGTGCCAACTAGCTCAGTGTATTTCTGTGCATGCCACACTTACATAGGGGAGCCTGTGAGCACTAGCAGCCTCTGGTGTAACTTTCTGGGTGAGGCTTGATGTGATGCGCAGACACATGCTCCGAGGTGCGGTGGGTGCTGTGGGTGAAACGGGGCCGCGGGACCCTGTGTGCAGATGGGCACCCGTGANGCCTTCTACTACCAAGAGTATTCCCACAAATCCCTGGAGGCGAGGAGACTATTCTGTGCCAACTAGCTCAGTGTATTTCTGTGCATGCCACACTTACATAGGGGAGCCTGTGAGCACTAGCAGCCTCTGGTGTAACTTTCTGGGTGAGGCTTGATGTGATACGCGGACACATGCTCCAGTATCATCATTTTCCCTTTGGAGTTGCTGAATCAGGCCAAACGCTCCAAAACCTGCGCTCTCCGAGGCGCGGTGGGTGCTGTGGGTGAAACGGAGCCGCGGGACCCTGTGTGCAGACGGACACCCGTGACCGGCTGCGCTCCAGTGCCTCAGCGGGCTGCCCTGGGCCAGCCGCGTGCCGCTCTGCACGGGGCCCTCGCTGCCGCTGAGTGTATGAGCTGGTTTGCAGCGACAAGCTTAGAGCCGCGCGTGGTCCCTTAGCACAGAGCATTGGCAAGTAACAGAGCTCTTTAATGTCACTGTTTGCTTGTGATTTTTATTTAATTATCTATTTTGGAGTAGCTGCATCTCTTAGTAAGTTTGGTCTACTGCAAATACCATGTACACTGCACAGTGTGTGTGTCTGATGGCTTTTAATGATGCGTTTGGAGAAATAATATTGTGTAGCTGCAGTTGCTACTTGGTTGTAATGTTAAAGTACTGTAAGCTGAGCTTTGTAGCAGTTCTGGCCTCTCATAAAGTAGATTGCGTTTGCCTGATGCCATGAAAATTTTGTCAAGCTCTTGCCTAGCTCCAGCAATGCGCAATCCTGAGCAATGTGCTTCCTTCATGGAAATTTGTGGGAAACTGTTGTTTAGTTAGGCTTAGGTGATCTGAACTGCAGTTCTTGTGCTTTAACTGGTATCACATATGTTAACCCTGGCTGCTTTGAAAAACACCTGTGGACTAATAAAGCACCCTAAAAACCAAACAAGCAAAAGCATCTGAGTATTGTTGTGTCCTAATCTCCCCTCCAGGTCCCTGGAAGCCTCTCAGCAGGGGTCACGAGCAGCCCCATGTCTCACACAGTCCCTTCCCCTCTGTTACTCTCCTTTCCCTCACAACCCGATTTGCTTTTATTGAGTCCTCTGGCTTGAGGTCTTATTTAAATGTTTCCCTCATCCTTCTTTTGTTCTTAGCACAGGGGAGCCCAGCAGGAGTTACCTTGTAGTTGTTTACACCAGGATTCTTGTGTAGCACTTCAATTTCCCTGTTTGGATCTTGTTTCTGGTATTTGGTACAAAAATTACCTGTCCTTGTAGCCCTCTATGTTTAGATGCATTTACAGAACATTCATCTCTTGCTGCAAATAGTTGTTCAGAAATAAATCCCGCTATGTTTAGTGGCTGATATAGTTGTTATCCCTAGATTGATGTGTTTTTTCTTTAGTAGGATATTGGAGTCTTGCTCCACAACTAATGGAAAACATGGGATAAGTAACAGGCTCCCTCTGAATGATCTGAGATTCCACTTAGCATTAAAACAAAACAAAACAAAAAACCAAACCAAATCCCACAGGAACTGGCAAAATCCTGCAACAAAAGATGTGTTTGTGCAGTGAATGTGAAAATGGATAGAACAGATTTAATACAAGTTTCCAACTGTTGGCTATAAATATTGAAAAGGAGGGGAAAGGCAATTATGTATTTTTTTTTAATGGTGAATAACTTAAGTGCCTTTCAGAATAATGGACTGTGCAGTCTGCAGGCGACATCTTTTAGAGCGAAACCATGAAACCATTTTGTTTGCTTTTGGACCTGCGACCAAAGGCTGCATTTCTGACTACAGAACCTTATGCTTTTGTGCTAAGCATTTAATTGTCTGACTTCTGAGAGTCTTGAAGGCTGACAAGAAATGCACAGCACTACCCTGTAATTTCCTCTGTTCATTAGCTTTTTTTCAATGACTTCCATGAGATGGCAGGCTTTAATTTCCCATCTAGCCTCTCTGCGTTTATCCCTATCTCATAGGATGATTATAATCAGGAATGTCTTGATTTCTGTGCTTTATTCCGCTAAAGGCGTTATGAGCAGTAGGATATGCTGAATCAATTGTGCTAATTTTGAGTTAGTATTAAAAATCTGTTTGTCTAGGAGGGACAGGAGGGGCTGTTTGAGCAGGTTGTACTGGCAAGATTGAAAATCTCCAAACAAGAGCTCTTTGTATTATTACATGTAAATCTGTTGAGGCAGTATGGAGAAGTGGAGACTTTTAACCCATTTTCCCATTAGGAAAATAATAATAATAAAAGACTTCTAGTGAAATTTTCTTTCCAGTGAAGCATATTCTCAAAATTCTGAAACCAATGAAGGCACAAGAAGGCAGAAGAATCTTGTTTCCTCATAGCTGTTTGCCATGATCCAGTGATATTGCTCTGGCCTTGGTTATTTAGAGCCAGTAACGTAGTTGCAGACTTTGGGGAAGTGTGTTTTTGTTCTGTACTGCGGCAATTCCCTGTTAAGGGAAACCAGGAAAATGGGATTTCTTTGTAATATTTACAAGGTTTTGGAGTTGTTCCTGATTAGCGTTGTTCGTGAGTACTGCAGCTCCAGATTAAAACTGCCTGTTCCTACTGTCTCTAATCCGAAATTCCTGTTGTAACCCAGAACAAATGTCCTCTCTTCCCCTCATGCCCCCTCCCAATGGAGCTAGTAATAACAATTTTAGCGTGTCAGCAAGTCTTAAGATTATTTTAATTTCCATATTTTTTTCCTTGCTTAACTGCAGCAGAGGAGGTGAACGCTTGCATTGGATTGCTGCTCTGTAAAGTGCCTTAAAGGCTTATTCCCAAGCTTAGTGATGGCCGATTCCTGTGGAGTAAAGTTATGTCACATGCATTTTCTGAAATAACATGATAATGTGTGCTAGGTGAGACAAATTCAATATGGTTTTAAGATGCTAAGAGTATTCAGAAGTTAACGGAGTTAATTGAACTGCTAAAACAGCTAATTTGGCCTGTGATGGGTTTAGCGGATGCTGAGATTTGAGAGCTGCCTTTTAATCCCAGCCCAATTTTGCAATTTTGTCACCTGCTTTGAGTATGGATGCTAAGGTAATTTCAAAGCAAAATCCTGGGATAGGAGTTTTTATCCCAAAACTGAGGTAAGCCAAGTCGCTGCCTGCGAGAGGCGGTTTATGGCAAGACGGGGCAGGCTGGTGGCGTGGGTGACGCACAGGAGGTAGCAGGACCTGCCTTCTGCCAGGCGTTCCTAGCCTTGCTCCCGAGCGGATCCCCTTGGATCTGTGGCGAGTGAGGGGCGCTGTGAGCTTGCAGTCCCTGTCTTGCAGCATGCCTGGCAGCTGGTGCTGCTGCCCTGCTGGGAGGGAGCAAAACCCACCAGTTTGGGCTGCTCGGCACACGTGACGTTTCTGCTGCTTTTATTCATTTCATTTGTTTCCGTCTGGTTCCCAGTGTACCAGATTGGAAAACTTTCCCCAGCTTTGGCTTTGTTGTTTTTATGCCACAGGTCTCCCTCTGGAAGGCTGTGCGCCACGGAGGACGGCTTGCAGCAGAAATACCCCGATAGCCTTCAGCTGAGTTAAAAAGTAACAGATTAAGTAATTTATCTTCAATGTGCTATTTTAGCTTGGATGCTGGCAGCCTGCCCTCCCCTTCCCTCCCTTCGCCTTGAAACATCCTGACGTAAAAGACCAAAATAAAACATCCAACTTTGCATTGCATGATAAATACTTCATTTTAATCCCCTCAGCAAATTAGTTTTGGTTATGGCTCCCTAATGAGCCAGTGCATACCAGGGCACGCTCCTGCACAGCAGTTAGGAGCCTGCGGGGTTATTTTTCCCTCTGCTGGGAAGCTGGGAGTAGACCACTGCATTCCCTTGGGGCACCACAAGGTCCTTGGTGTCAGCACTGCTGGCTCTCTGTCTTTTATCATAATGGGTGTTGATGGGTTTTGTCCTGTTTTTTGACAATCTAACCTTTGGAAGAGGTGACTTGCCTGCCGGCTGAGGCTTTGGCTTTGGAGGTGGCCCTGCCGGCGGTGCCTGTGGGAGCTTCCAGCCTCGGTTTGCCCTGTGTTTCTCTCGGAGGTCGCGGCCTCGCGGCAGCTCCTGTTGGAGCCGCCCTGTGTCCTCCCTGGAACTGCTGTGGGCGCATAAGTTCCTGCAAACGGGAACCAGGAGCAGGTCTGTGCTCCTCCTGTGGACACCGAAATTCTGGCAAAAGGGTTAATGAGAAGCGAAATGTGGCTGCTTCAGCTAAACTAACCATGAAATTTATGTCAGCGGCTTGACTGAGCTTCTGTCGCTGTAGCCGGATGAACTGATGTTCCTGAACTCTGCTCTCTTCCTTTTGGCAGCCCTGGCATTACTTTGGCCCTCGTGAGCCAGTACAGGCAGCTAGACAAGTGGTAAATGAATGATACAAGAAATGGGGGGAAAAAAATTTGCTTGGCATTGCTACCGGAGCAGCTAAGGAGCCAATGAGCTCTAGTGCTGCGTGCCAGAAAGAAAAGGAAAAGGCTGGGATCATGCAGCTCCAAGGACAGAGAGCCAAGAGTGTAGCAACATTGGTTCAGAGTGGAGTTTTTATCCTTCCTAGGAAGAAAAATGTGGCCTCGTTGCTCTTGTTAGCGTACCATGGATTGAGCAAAAATGTGTTAAGATAGTTAGGAAGAGAAGGGAAGGCTCCCCTTATGAGACTTCTCGAGCTCACCAGAGGTTTACTCAGCCGCGTTAAACCAGTGGTGCTGCCTTCCTGCTGGTGACCTCATGGCCTGTTTAAGCCAGTTCGAGACTTAAGGTCCCACCTTCTCCAGCCGAATGACCTGCCGCCTTCATAGCACGGACGCAAGAGCGGCTGCGGCCGCAGGATGCGATGGACCTAATGTGTGAACGAAGCAGTGGTGGCTCTTGGTGCTTCTTGCTGCTGCAAGAAGAGGTTTGAAATCGCTCCACGCTGTGTGACAGAGCCAGGGCTGTGGCATCCTCACAACCAAGGGCAGAGCAGGACAGGGAGGGAGCTCGCAGCCTTGTCACCCCGCAACTTGGCGCAGGGGTGCGGAGAGCTGCATGGGCTGCGTGGGGCCCCAGACACGCTCCGGCCGTAGCTCCGGCTGCCCTGAGGCGGCCTGGAGGAGAAGAATCATTTTAGTGACGGCTGCCTTGCAAAGTTAGCTGTAGAGCGGGTAGTTTTCAGGTGAGCATAGGTGCTTTGAGAAGCTTTTACTGAAGACAGAGAGTTAAGGAATTAACTTACATTTTGTCCTTTCCCTTTCACTTAAAATAATATCAAAGAAAGCTACTGTAAGAGGAAAGGGAAAACTTCTTCACTCATATGCCATGCTTTGAGACGTGAGCAAGTNCTTTTACTGAAGACAGAGAGTTAAGGAATTAACTTATATTTTGTCCTTTCCCTTTCACTTAAAATATTATCAAAGCTACTGTAAGAGGAAAGGGAAACCTTCACTCATATGCCATGCTTTGAGACATGAGCAAGTGGTTGAAATGGCTGAAAACAGTCCTAAACAAGCAGAAATGTCTGTGTGTAGTTGCAGGCGGACTTTTTATTGCAAGTAAGAGCCCGTGTGAAGTTGCAGGCAGATGTGTTTTTACAGATCTAATTGAAGCTGGGCTGTGTTAAGGCCCAAGTCTTGCTGTTATGTGCAAGAGCCCTTGCGCTGAGTCTGTGGGCACCCTGAATCGCCCCGACAAACAGTGACACATTAGGCAAACTCTTAGTGACTCCTTGTGCTCTTTTTGTTGATATGGCTTGTGGCAGAGTGTTTGATCAGCTACAGCAGTTAAAATCAGCTTTGCTGCTCCTGGCTTCTATAAACCTCTATAAAGGTGTGGGTATTTTCAAAAGGAGAGGAGAAAGTGTGTGCAAAGGAAGTTGTCCCTGAGCTAGTGGTGTCTCAGCCTGCCACCTTGTGGTAACTTGAGTGAAAGAGTTACGGAAACTAAAACCGCAGCAAAAGCGCATCAGGCTGCTGCTATCGCCCACCTGCCCTCCCGTATCCTGTGGGTTAGGGCTAAAGGCCGCTCTCAAGAGCGCTGCTATCCGAAAGCGCTGCAGCCAGGAGGTGGATGAGTTTAGTTGCTGGTCTTGCTCACCTCTACTGCTT
This sequence comes from Crypturellus undulatus, assembly GCA_013389825.1. NCBI lineage: Eukaryota > Metazoa > Chordata > Aves > Tinamiformes > Tinamidae > Crypturellus > Crypturellus undulatus. Next base: position 47,971 of record VWPW01011294.1, on the reverse strand, counting down.
TAATCGTCAAGACGAATCGTGTCATTTTTGAAGGACAAAATTCTTTTCCTGAGAACTGGAATTTCTTTAGCCTCTTGGCAGAGGTCTAGAAAGTCACTGGAAATCGCATAGGTCACATGCTTAAGTTTGGTAAAATGTCTTTTATAGCTTCACCGTTTAAAGCTGAGTTTGTTAAGGATGGTGCAAATATTTTTTCAGAATTTTTGCATTACAGCAACTCATTCTTAATTAAAGAATTTGAAAATTTGAAACAGCTGTAAAACATTTATGTTCAATAATGAATATGTTAATGTTTGCTTTTTTCTTTTTTTTTAAGGGTTTTCTGGGATAAGTGGAAAACTGACGTGCCTCCTGAGATAATTTAGTGGGTTTTTCTGCTCTAGCCTTCTACATTTTGCAGGTTTGGGAATTTAAGGAAAGGAATGATGCCGGAATTTTTTACTTAAATTTCAATCCCCAGCTTTGAGTGCTAGAGGGAGCTGTTTCCTGTTAAGACACTTCACCCTCTGGAAAGGCACAGAGCGTCTTGGAGGAATCTCACATCCCATGTAACAGATATAACTGATGTAATGTGCCTAGTGTGCACTTCCACATCTGGAGAGAAAGTCAGTATCTGTGATGACTCTCCAGTTAGTCTTTTTTGTCACTCGTAAGCCCCTGCTCGAGAGCAGCCTCGACGCGAGCCCTGGAGCGGAGGAGGTGGGAGCGGGTTCTCCTGCCTCCTCTCCAGTGGGTCTGTTGGGAGCTGGGCAGGCTGGTCGGAGAGGAATTACAGCAGCACCTCCTGAGCAGCCTCTTCTCCGTGTAATCCAGGGCACTGGCCACCTGCAGATCTGCCCTGGTCCAGGATGTGTGTGTTTTTTAATCTTTACAGCAGTGTTGTTTTCTGAGCAGGGTATCTGAGGTCCTCAGGAGTTGTTTTGGTTGGATTTTAGTCTTGATTTTTAAACCTTGCCATGTAACTAGCATTGTATTCATTTTCTTATTGTTATCATAGTCATTTTCTGTTCATGGGAAGCACTTTTTTTTCTCGTTTACATGTGTATGTTGTAATTTAGTTACTCTATTTGCAGAGGATATAGTTTGGGATTTTTTTTTTTTTAACCATGAGAATTTTATCAGATTTCTTTTCCCCTGAACATAAAAAGACTACTTCCCACTCCCGCAAGCTTGCTTTGCAAAATAAATTGAGACACTGGGAAGCAGGACAGTAGCAGCTGCAAAGTACCAGGATTCGGGACCCGTCTTGTTTACTGAACCTGAGTAAAGACAGCCAAAGTCTAAAGGTTTTCTGTATTGGTATTTTATGGTGTGGACAGCATCGTTTTTCCCCTTGTAGGCTTCCAAAGTATGATCCAAGGTTTTCATCTTGTAACTAACTCTTGTAAATGTGCTATTTCCAATGCTTATGTTGTCCATACTAGCAGAACTCCAGAAGCTTAATATAAACAGCATGTTAACAACTTGTGCGACTTTGAGGATTCTAATAAATATTTCCTATTTGTTTGTAGGATTTGGAGATTGTGTATTCTTATTTACATGGAATGGAAGCCCTGTCTAATCTGAGAGAACATCAGCTAAGGTATGATACTTTATCAAAACATTGCTGCTTGTGTGTGGAGAAAATGTGGCCACGGTTGTGTAGCAATATGCATCTCTTACAGACAGGACAGTCTTAAAGTTTCTGTTTATTTATTTATTCTTATGATATGTGGAAGTAGCTTTTTAATCATCTGTTCATCACTTGCGTGTTGGCCCTTCCATCAAAAAGGCCAGGTTGGCTGCAAACATCTTTCATTATACTTAATATTTAATTAAATGATAATTTCATGGTATATATTGATTAACTAACAAAGGAGAAGAGTGGAGATGTCTATAGTGGTATTCCACTCTTCTCTGCCATACCTCAAATTGAACAGCTATGTCCCGTTCTTCTTTTCTGTATTGGTTTTGTTATGCTAACACTTTAATATTGTTTGTGTGCGTGTGTGTAGCCTGTTGCTTGTTGTTTCTTTTGTAATTACTGTTATGAATGCATTTTGCTCTCTTCAGGCTTTCGGGCTAGCAATAAATACTGTACATACAGAGTACAAGTTCCAGGCCTGAATGAAAGTCCACTTATAGCCCTAATCATTTATGTACTGCAATAGCAGAATCTGTTGTTCAGGTTCTGTGTTACCTTGTGCTTGTTGTTGTGCAAAAGTTTTGGACATATCACGTACTACACATGCACTTGATACTCACAAAAACTAGTAAAAATTTTTTTTATTAGTTTAAGCCGTGATGTTTTTGTGGCTTAAAATTCAAGGAAAGAAATTCAAGTAAAAGCTTCTGAGCTTTCTCTGTTTTAAAGATGTGCACGCGTTTGACTTCAATGCATTGTTTCAGTTGCCCTCACACATATGTGTGTTACCGTGAGAAATCTCAAATTTGTGGTATTAGGACATCAGTGTGGATCTGGGAGGTAGGAAAGGAAGCTGGCCCACGTCCTGTTCGGCCTGCAAGGACAGGGGCCTCATGACTTGGGCCCTGGGCCTTGCCAGTGTTTGCCCTGAAGGAGATGCTGAAGGCTGAAAAAGCTGACTGGGGCTTGAAAAATGCCACTTTAGGTTAGGCTAATTCGTAGCCTCTTGCTTTGCCATTCACAAGCCACTATTTGGCAAATTTGAGAAAATAAGATTTCCCCCGTCTCCTGGAGTGCTTGAGACATATTTTGCAATGCGACTGTTGACTTAAAAACTGTTTAATTACATCTGCTTTGGAAGGAAGCTGTGATTATACCCTGCTAGCGTTTTCTCCTACACTCTCACATGCAAGACTCTTAATATATCCAGTTCTGCATGGCTGGAGCAAAAGTGACTTTTAACTTGTTAACAGAGATCAAAGTCTGCACATATGGTTGCGCGCTCTGTTGATATGTGGTTTCTGGCTTCCTGTCCAGAATGAGATTCTTGCTGAGGAATGTGTGGAACTTGTGGAGCTCTCCCAGCACAGTAAATTCCTAGAAGAGAGCTTCTGTTTACAGTACCATACATGGGAAAAGCTGCATTCCCTTTGCAACTGTGGGAGAAAAAGGTTTCTTAAAATTACTTAGGATACAGCATTTCTCGTGGCAGTGAGATGCCAAAAACCCCTCAGGGATGCATTAGAACTAGTGTATTAAATATAGCCCTTACTAGTGAACAACTGCTGGTCATACAATCTTAAATTTATTATATTTCTTAGAATCATTACGGTTGGAAAAGACCTTTAAGATTGTCGAGTCCAACTGTAAACCCTTCGACCATGCTTGCTAAACCCTGCCCCTAAGGTTTGGACTAGAATCCNAGCTGCATTCCCTTTGCAACTGTGGGAGAAAAAGGTTTCTTAAAATTACTTAGGATACAGCATTTCTCGTGGCAGTGAGATGCCAAAAACCCCTCAGGGATGCATTAGAACTAGTGTATTAAATATAGCCCTTATTAGTGAACAACTGCTGGTGATACAATCTTAAATTTATTATATTTCTTAGAATCATTATGGTTGGAAAACACCTTTAAGATTGTCGAGTCCAACCGTAAACTCTTTGACACCATGCTTGCTAAACCCTGCGCCTAAGGTTTGGGCTAGAATCCCTTTTAGGATTTGTTTAGGTTTAAGATCTCTTGGACATAGATCATATTCTAGTGAAAATTAAACACTCGAATTGGCCAAAGCTTATGCTATTTTCTAAATATTTAAAGAGGTAATAGAGTTTCTACTGTTCAGTCACTTTAAGTTTTAGCTGTTGCAGTTTAATATAGGATTGAAACACTTGGCTCTCTCATGTAAGAGAGGCTTTTCCTGCTATTTATTACTATCCATTCATATTAAAACACCATAAAACTCTCACGCAGTGCCAGGGTGGAATGGTGAACTTGCTTCACTGAATCAAGAATGCATTTCCTTTGCTCCAAATTCACAGGGGAACAAAACTTGCTTGTGAAATAAAGTGATTCTGTTTCCTATAACCCCTACTCCTAGATGGCCAGTTGCCCAGAATCTTTTTTGACCAATGGGGTATAGATTATCCCGCGTGTTCCTTGAACAGTATTTTCATTTTTAAAACTCATTTATAGCAAAGACTTCTGATTTTTTCTTCTTTTTTTTTCCCTCTAATGCCTTTGATGGTTTTGTTACCAATATCCTCATGTCCACACTCAAATTCTCTCCCAAAACAGAGGATTGGGGAGCGAGCACGAAGCCCGTAGGGTTTGAGGCAAGACAGTAGCTTTTCCAGGCCTGTAAGGACTTCTGGCAAGAGTTGACCCTCTGCTGCTGAACCTTATCTCAAATTGAGAAAGCCTGGGGTTCAAAAGCTTGCTCGCTGTGCAAGGAAGCACAACGTTCTTCACTTGGTACAAATGTTATGTGGAAATGGCCTGTCAGAAAAGTGCTCAGAATTGGCTGACTAAGTAACTGGGTGGGAAGGGGAAGGCTACAATACGATAACACAGCTGATTCTTGAGGAGATGGGTGAACAGCTCAGAATTTTTTCTTAGCTGGTTAGGAGTTGCCAATAAGGCACTCTCGTTGAGAACAGAAAACACGTTATTTCTTAGTGGGCTGAATGCATTATTTCTTAGTGGGCTGAACCAATAAGTAAAATCTTGGCAGAAGTGAGTGCTAAGGTAGTTCTCGTGGCAGCACCTTGCCTGCTGAAGTCGGTGAACTTGGGAAGTGCTATGGCAATGGCAACATGAAGTCCTTAAGATTTCCACCAAGCTCGGGCCAAGTGTTTAAGGCCTCAGATCAGCTTCTCTGCTCCTTAGCACCTCAGAACTTTTTGTTTCCTTCCTGATACCACTGGAGTCTGCCCCAAGGTGCTGGGATGTTGAGGTTCTGGGGACAAACCCTGCAAGGAGTCAGGATTTCTTCCCCAGATTTACACGTAGCTCCTTGGTTTAATCCCTCTATGAGCCTCCTAGGCAAATCTCGTGTGTGCGTGTGTCTGCCAAAGAGCCAAGGTGCTGGCGGTCTCCTTCAGTGCCATCCAGTGTGCGAGGGAGGTGATGGGTTTTATTTCTTTTATCCCTGCGCAGAGCTCTGTCGTGAGCGTTTCCCTGAGAGAGTGGAAAGAAAGACTGTGGTGCCACGGTCAGCACAAGGTTGACACTGCGTTTCCCTGTACGTGCCAAGCTCTCCTGTAGCTGCTCTCTATTACTTATTGAATGCAAAAAGGTTTAATCCTCCTCTGCAGCCAGGGAAGATTTTCCTGCAGAAAATTCACTCTGCCTCAAGCTCACTGGGAACTCCATATTAACGTCTCTTAATTTTTAGGTTTAGCTTCTTCAGATCAACGTGTGACATAATTTTTTGTTTTATATATTGGACCTGACTTGGAAGTTTTGCTTATCATGGTGTCTTTGATCAGTATTGCATACTGTAAGCTCTCATCCATTTCTAATGGATGTGAATTGTTTCATAATAAAGCAACTTGTTTTACCAGACCACTGTAAAAAATGAGACCAGTATCATTTTACCCTTTTTATACTTTTCTTTTTTTAATGGAAGTAATTACATCCAAGATTCTAAATCAGATCTCATACAGGATGAGCTAATAACTTTAGTACTTAGACTTAACAGTTTTTTTCTTGAATTAAGAATCAGCTTAGCTTTAAATTTATGGAAGTTTGTGTGAGTGCTGGAGGCAAATGTGAAAATGATGACTAACTTTAGAATAGTGAAGTCTTTTGTGACAATGATATGAATCATAATTAAAAATGACTTCTTTCCTTCTCTTTCAGACTGATGTGTGAAACTGTTAGATATGAAAGACATGAAGCAAATGAAGTTCTGTACTAGTAAGTGTTCTTCCTTTCATAAAGTGTTCAAAGAATTAATTCATTCTGAAAAGTGTTAGAGTAAAAGGGTCCACTGCCAACTCCCTCACCCAGTGCATAGTCTGTAAACACAAATGAGCTGCTTCATTTTCATAATCCGTCTGTGGAGAAATTCACTGCTGTCAGCAGGAGAGCTAGCAGTGACCCTTGCTTGGCAAAATATCTTGTATAAATTTTTGCAAATTTTTATGAGATTATACAGAGCCAGCGATGTGGGATGTCTTCTCATTGGAATAAGTTGTCGTTTGGTCTTGCAGCAATTTTGTCAAAGTAGTAGTGACCAGCTTTTTGTGCCAAAGCTGACAAATCTAACATGGCTTGTGATTACCAGGGATGTGATCTAATGTCATTTCAGATTTACAGTAGAAAACTGAGGATTGCAGGTTTTTTGTTCATACAAACTGCTTGCATGTTCTGAGGCAGGTCAGAATTTTCCCTTACTGCAGCTAAGCTGCACTCTAAATGCACTTTTTTTTCTGGATTGTTGAATATAATCTGTGTGCTTATATACAGCATATGTACAAATAATTAGTGTGTATGGCGTCCTTTATATGTGAGCAATGCTTTAATCTGCTACAGTTAGATTGCTGTAGATGGGAGTGTGTTAGCTGATCAGTTGTGCGTGGGAAATGCACGAAGCCGGAATGCAGGTGGGTGGATGGGAGTGCAACCTCACTGCCACGATCTGCACTCATTTTGCATATACCAGTTTATACTAGTGAGCACTGTGTTGATGATTTGTCCTTTTGTAGGTACCCGCTTTTTGTATCTATTATGTAGTGTTTCTTTCTTTCTTTCTTTCTTTGTTTTTTTTATCTCATATCTCCTCTTAACTGTTGGTTAAAATGTGTATTATATGGTGCGCGACTAAAGACTGCTATTTATGCACATGCTCAAGACAGACAAAAGTTACCTGGAATTATATGTCTAAGAAAATGGACTGCACAAACAGAAATTGTGAAATCTGGGTTAACCTCAAGTGCTTCTCGACAGTCTTTTTCACTGATCTCCTCTGTCACTCCTTTCATGTGACTTCATCTTCACCTTGGTTGTTTGCCTGTCCTTCCTATTTACTCACTTCTTGACAATTTTTCCCAATTCAGTAGATTTATTAGGCAGTTTGGCAGTTTCTGAATATAGATGCTAATGCAAATTGTGCTTTCCCTACTATTTTGCCTCTGTGATTTAATGTTTAATAGGATAAACCTGAATACTAACACTGATATTATTATATTATGTTTAAAGAATGTTTTAAAGTTGCACATGAATTAGATCTGAGTTGTAGCTTTATTTTTTTAATTGGTAAATGAGATCCACATGGTGAGAAAATCCTGCAGAATCTGTGGTCTAGTTTCAGTGACCTTTCTAGTATTTTTTTTTTTTTTTAGACTTGGGAGGATTATCTTTTTTTGTCTCATAAATTCAGCATACATTCAAGAAGATACTCTTCTAAACCACTGAATCCTAATTTTATAGTTGTACATTTGTTTTGAAAATCACTTTGAGAGAAGTGATATACAATAGAGATGTTAAAATCGGTTCCCTCTGTTACAAACCATAGGAAATGAACTTATATTTTGAATATAAAGGTTAAAGTTCTTTTTAAAAAAGCATTAAAACTGAATGCCAAGTCACATGAGAGGTGATGTGACTAGCATTGAAATTTGGAAGCCAGTGCTAATCTCCTGCCTTCCTTAGAAAAAAAAATCCATTAAAATATCTGCCCCTGCTAGAGCTGTTAAAAATTGCCCTGTGCATGTATAACCTTCCTGAGGTGCTACATCGTGGGTCAGTATGGATAAGCTAAATTCTTATATTCCTGCTTGTTAATTTGAAAAGTAATACGATTGCTCTGTTTATTTGATCAAAGTTTGTTCGTTGTGAAAATTTTCTTCCTGCCTTCTTCCTCTACGGTGCTTCTAAAAAGGTGATTTCATTACTTGCAGGTAGTGCTGAAAATAGTTATCCACATTCTGCAGAAACGTTGTATTATAAATTTGTATTCTCCTTTTAATAAAAAAAAAGAGATGTCCATAATGCTATGTTTTTAATTTTTTTTTAAGGTCAAGGGAGTAAGATGGAACATGTTGTTTAAAATTGGCTTATCTCATCTGCATTTGCTATCAGCGAGTGTACATGCTAGTGACAAATTCTCAAACCCTACGGCCATCTCCCTGTTTAAATGGAAACTGGGTTATTAAAAGTGGCAGCTCAGCTCCAGCTATTCTTCATTTGCCAGTCATCTTATTACTTTCATTTGATGTGAAGTTAATGGTAAAAGGGCTTAACACCTTGGAGGCAAAATTTCAGAATTGAGGTTTGCTCGCCACAAATACCTGATTGTCTTGCCTGCTCTTGGGCACCTTCATCTGAATTTTAGGGGATTAATATTTGCATTTGGGAAAGAAAAATAGTTTTATTTTAATATGTTGTCATGCTTGTGTCATTTAGTTGTGTAACCTTGTGTGTTTTAATGGAGTACAGCATTTTAAGAAATGTGTACAGTGACCTGTAAGAGAGAAGTGGAGTGTGTGCACATGAGCTGCAGATGTGAAAGGGGAAACGTTACATGTCAAGTCACAGTGTTAGTGCAGCGAATGCCCACAGCTGCTGTTGAAATGAAAAATGGCAATCTCTTAGTTTCTGAGTTTCTGTCGAGGTGGAGAGGTGTGCTAACAAATGGTTATATTTGCCCAGTGAGGTGTTTTCTTGCTGTTTTTGTCCTTGCCCGCTTGTCAAGTAGAGTTGTGCATGCTGGCGTGAAAACCATCCACATGTGCTGAGGCTGTAATGTCTGTGCTGGTGATGCTGCTAGTGGGCTGGGTGTTTCAGCTGATGGATCCAGTTTTGATCTGGGATAATAAAGCTTAAAAGCAGTTGTTGGCAGGAGGAGGGAAGGGAGGTGGAGGTGGAGAAGGCTATAGAAAAGATAAAATTTTGAGCAGTCGTCTTGCATATCTCCATTTTAGAATGAAATTCTCATGTTTGGTAGCAGTAGCATTGCCATCCACTCAGAGACTGGTACTTCGGAAGATTTAGCTATAGGGAAATAACTTATTTCCTGACCATTGTGGGGTTCTGCATATCTGCTTGTCCCAGTCACAAAGCCTAAAGTAAAAGAAATCTGGAAAGGAGAGAAAAGAGTAGGGTTTTTTTTTGGTTGCTACTCAAATGTATTTATTTTTTTTCTTCAGCTAAAGATGATGTCTTTCACTAGAGAGAAAAAAAGTGGTGGGAAGAGGCTGGAGGTGTGAGGCTTGCACCCCTGGGGATGAGGTTGTGTTAGACTGTGGACTGAGGGACTTGGGGCCAGGTCTGAGGGGGACCCTGAAGAACAGGGGCTCGAGAGGAGAGCTGCTGTGATTTGACCATCTGACTTGTATTGTACGAAACGTTGAGTAGAGATTTTTGGACTCTGTGAAGTGTCTGGGTCTGTCTGCAGTTTTTTTTGCAGCTCTATGCAAAGACAGGCAAGAAACAGATCTGTGAGTGTCCTTTGAGGATGGACAAGAGGGGAGATCACTTTCAAGTCCTACCATAAAAGTGACCCTTTAAAAAACAATGGCTTCCACACTAGTGTATTGCCCTCAAGATCTTTCAGGACAGAAGCACTGTATATAGAGAACAAAATTAATGCCAGTGTGATCCCACATTTGTGCATTATTTGACTTTGTGCAAATGATATATGATAAAAACGAACTAAAGACTTGTTCTTCGGAGTTGGTATGTCATTTTAAACAGAACAGCCCTGTCTGGCACTGAAGTTTGTCTTCTGGCACATCCATCAGTGTTACGAGGTTGTGCCTGTATTCTGTATGTTCGTGAGATGGCTTCTGAGGGCAATTTTCTAACAAACGTGTTCTGTGCAGATATGATTTTGTCAAATCTAGATATAAAACTTGAAACATAAATCATTACCAAAAGGAATTAACTAAAGTAGTACACGAAGTGTCGATCTGACATTTCCATAAAAGATATGTGAATTATCAGCAAAATTTTCTTTGGCATTCTTTAATGCTTTACCTTTAACCAGAGCTGTGACAAGGACGTGCTGCTCAAGGAGGGTTTGGCCTCACTTCGGCACTTACTGTCTTTGTTCACTGAAAGCACTTGACTTCGGAGAGCTTCAATAAAACGTTTCTTTCTTGATCCCCTTGGAAACAGACACTCTGAAAATGTTTTAAAATGCCTCAATACTGAACCTGGAATACACCTATTTGAAGCATGTCTCTGTATCAGAATGCTAATTTTCAGGTGCACCTCTTCAGGCGATGCATATTTATTCTCCTTGTGCGCTGTAGGTTTTTGTGAAAGTCATCCAGCAGAATGTTCAATAATGCAAAAAAACTGCTGCAGCAGGGCTGCCTTTCCTGCGCCCTGCCAAGCTCTCCCGATAGGTGTGTGGCACCTTCTGGTCCCTGAGCAGTTGCCAGAGTGGTGTTGGGCTCCCGCCAATTCTGCGTCGCAGTAAAGCAGGTCCCCTAATTCACTTTTTTTGGCAAAAGTATTTTCTAAGCACTGGGTCTTAGGCAATGAGTATCGTTAGAACAAATGCATTCAGTTGGCTCAACATAGACAAATAGGGACTTCAGGCTTCTTACTAGTGTCGATGATCAGTGTTAGGATCTGTGGGCATCGCACTGGCGGTCCCAAGTTTCTGTGTTATTTTTCAAGATTTCAGAAGTAAGAGTAAATTAAGACTTTTAAAAAGGCTTTAGTTTGCAGTTTTCTTAACACAAATGTTTTACTAAAGGTTATCATCTTTGTATTTTTTTCATAATTCTGAAAGTAAAATCCTTGTTTCTGAAAGAAACATTTTAGAGGGTTTGAACTTAATAGCTGAATTGTCTAGCTTTAACGACCACAGAATATTTTGGTTTTATGATCATACTACTTTTGCCATCGTTTTCCTAATAATTTGCAAGACTAAATTTTTCACACTGAATGTTTCCTGTTTTCCCTCAAGGGCTAACTGTACAAATTTGATATCAGCACTTCAGTGGTAATAGATCAATTAGCTTGCATATAGGCACCCTTCTATTGTGTATTTATTGATTGCCTGTTTAATCAGCTAAACCATACAGTTTTTACTGACGCTGTGCAATAATCTCTGATTTGACTGACCCTTAAGTTGTACGTTTTATTGATTTTTTTTAAAAAAATGTTTATTTATTTAATTAGTAAGGAAGGATACATGAAGTACCTTAAAGGAAAAAATGCTTCTGCTTACTTTTAGTGTATACAAAAGAATTGTTTCCTGTGGTGGAAAGCTTAATATATTCTGTATTTCCGTCTCTTTCTTCTAGGAGACAAGATATCAGTCTGTCCATCAATAAAACTTAACTGTGGAAGTTAGTTGAAATATGCACTTCAAAATACTCATTTAGTGAAAGTTAGGAGCTCTAATTTTTGAGTTTATATAGCTGACACATTCAGCTCCTAGTCTGTTCTACTTTTGTGTTTGGGTTATGCCTCTTGGTGTCCCCAGGCCCTCTGTAGTGGTGGCAGATACCAGGTGACTGCTCAGCTCGGTCATTAAGGAAGGTTATGGGGGGCAGCAGCAGCAGAGCGTCAGTAAATGGTTTTCTGATTATTCTGAATATCCCGCTAATACTGTGATACTGGACAGGATCTTCAGGCAATAAGGGATCTACCTGGGAGAACTGTTAGGCTTAAGAGACGTTTGCCTTCTAAGCCGCTTCAGTGCTAATGTCTAACTCTGGCAATAGTTATTCAATTGAGCAAATGATAAACTATGTCTGGTTTTCAGCATGCAGAAGATAACCAAAATGAGCAGAGGCAGAAAGAGAGATTAGTCTGCTGAAGCAAAATCCTATGGGGAAAAAGAAGCCTGTAGAACAATTTCTTTCTAATTTCTTGCGAACAATATCTGTTCTAAATTTTTCTGTGCTTACATTATGAGATTTATTTGACTTTCAACAGTATTGAGCATGAATTCATGAAAAGTTAGTTGTCCCTATAGCAGCTACATCTTGGTTTATACTACTTTAAAAAAAATCAAAATAGAGTTACTACTGTTGTGGCTGTGGGAAAAGTACTATGTACAGTTTAAAGATAAATCCTATAGGAAACCTGTAGTGTTTGTAATATTAATGATTTATGGAGTTACTAATTTGAAGCAGCTTTTTGACACTCTTTTAACTTTGATTAGCTCTGAAACCTCAAGGAGCAGTGATATGCTAGAGAGCGTGAAGCTTAAATCTTACCATACTGTCTGACCTTACTAGCAGTGATGGCCTTGTGGTATCATCAAACTAGTTTTAAAGGTGTAAGAAGTCTGCTGTCTGGCTGCAGGTTGGAGTTGCGTAAAAAGGAGTACGTCAAGGAAGCCGGGGAAGGAAGTGTATAATGGGAAGACATTAAAATCCAGTCTCTGGATTTCCTTTTCTAGTTCCCAAATTTCCATAAATTACAGCTTTGTATATTCTTGGAAATTAAGTGTAGATTCCTCAGGAAATCCCTTACTCACAGAAGAGTGATGAAATATAACACTCAAGATTTAAAGTAGGATTATGTAAATTTCGTAAGACCAGTTTACTGAATTAAGGGGAAATTATGAATAAAGTCTACATATTGATAACTACTCAATATTGACTTTTTTGAGGAACTGCTGATAGATGTGGGCATCCTGAGCACTTCATCGGGAGATAACTGCATCCATCACAGAAGTTGCAAGAGGAGAAGGTTGAATCTTGGCATCTAAGACCTTTTTGTTCGTGTCTTCACAGAATAAAAAACTTATCTCAATATTTCTACCAAAGAGAGTTTTCCTGCACTTCATATTTAGGCTCTTTCCCCACCACTGCAGTTGAATGTTTTCTAGTGGGTGTAGATTTATGAACGTAAGTCTGAATCTAGTGCGTTGGCACAAGTGAAGATCGTGGCCTCCTCGTGATCTGAGTGTGCCCGTAGTTCTCTTGGTTCTGTACAGCCTGGATGGAAATATGCATCACCAAGGATTCACTGAGGTTTTTGTTAGATTTAGTAGAGCCAGCCACAATGGCTGTATGTATTAAATTAATCTTTTTGACTGCTCTTTAAGATGTGACTTTGGAGTTGAACTTCTTGTGCTTCTCTGTGTCATTTTTCTTAGTAATAAATCTCGCTTTCTCTGACTCTGGAAAGCTGATAGCTGTACTGTGTGAGTGAGCAGTGAAACTTAGAGCCCTGAATTTCACTCCCATGAATACCCAGAATGACCCAGTGGCTGAGATGGATTTGAGATTATGGGCATGACTGAAGGATGCTCTTCACTGCTCTTGAATATTGGAGGCAATGTATTCCATCTCTGGGGCAAACAGGTGAAAACATTCCTTGCCTGCAGAGAGCACTTTTGGAGATCTGCTGGAAATCACAGCTGCCAGCGGCAATTTCCAGCATCTCCTGCAGCCTTGAAAATGAGGGGGAAGAGAGCGGGAGGGCAAGGATGGGAAGGCCCTCCAAGATGAGCAGATGTGCTGCAGTCCGGCTCTGCTTCCAGCCTCCTGGTGCCTGACAGCTGCAGCTCTGCTGACGGTCACTGCAGTGGACGGCAGGGCACCCTTGGAGGGAGAGCTGTTGAAAAGCTCTTACCTAGGCAGATGTGTCTGCTCTCTGCAGTGTCTGCTTGACTGACGGATGCTGCTGGACCCGGAACGACTCCTCACTCTCCTCAAGCCAAGTCTTTTTCTAAGGATGCTTTTAGGGGGCTCTCACCCATGTGTATTCTGCTCCAGCTAGCTGATTAAGTGCTTGCACACATGCAGGTGATATCCTTCCCCAAGCCCAGGCAGGTGTGTGCTGCCTTCCAAAAAGAGCCCCTTCAAGGATTTTTTTTATTGTGATCCCACTGATGGGAAGCATTTTTGGAAGGATGAACAGTTTCTAGATACTTTTGCAGACTGCTAGTGGTTGGAGGTGATCCTGCCCCTCTACTCAGCCCTGGTGAGGCCACATCTGGAGCACTGTGTCCAGTTCTGAGCCCCCCAGTAGAAGAGGGATGTGGAGCTGCTGGAGAGAGTCCAGCGCAGGGCCACGAGGACGATCAGGGGCCTGGAACATCTGCCCTGTGAGGAGAGGCTGAGGGAGCTGGGCCTGTTCAGCCTGGAGGAGAGAAGGCTGAGAGGGGATCTGATCAGTGTGTACAAGTACCTCAGGAGGCAGTGAGGAGGATGGGGCTGGCCTCTTTTCAGTGGTGGTCACTGACAGAACCAGAGGAAATGGCCACAAACTGAGGCATAAAAAGTTCCACGGGAACTTAAGGAAGAACTTCTTGACGGTGAGGGTGACAGAGCCCTGGAACAGGCTGCCCAGAGAGGTTATGGAGTCTCCTTCTCTGGAGATCTTCAAGACCCGCTTGGATGCAGCCCTGTGCCACGTGCTCTAGGTAGCCCTGCGTGTGCAGGGGGGTTGGACTAGATGACCTCTAGAGGTCCCTTCCAACCTTAGGCATTCTGTGATTCTATGGTTTGCAGTATTCCAGCAACTCAAGTTTCAAGGTTTCATAATTAACTATGAAACCTTGAAACTTGAACCTTCTTGTTTTTTAATAAAGTGTGATATGTGATTGCAGAGGAACCCTTTTAGCTGTAATGGCTCTGCATCTGATAAAATGGTATTTGTGTGAGCCCTCATGTGGCTTGAAAAGTGCTTTTGTAGTTCAGTATAGCTGCTTGTGTTGTTTCTTCCATGGTTCGTTACAGACACAAAAGTCCTGAGGAATTTGAGATGTATTGTAATTAAATGAATGTCAAACGCAGTGGAGAATTAATTGAAAACCACCTGATGCATGAATAGTGTTATGAAAAGTCCTCTAACCTTAAAAGAATTTTACATGGTTTGCATAACAGCACTAACGAAAGAAAAATAAGTTGGCTGCCAAAGTGGCTGTGCTCTTAAAACTTTAATTCTAAACGAATGAAAGTACAGCAAGTGTTGGGAAGTGTGGGAGTTGAATATGTCTTCATATAAAAGAGCTGGATCGAAGTCTTGTGTTATTTTGGAGGGTAGCGTGTGTGTGCTGAGGAAAGGAATGCATCTTCTATGCATGTGGTTTTTAAGATGTGTTCTGTTTTTTCCTATGTCCTCTTGTTTTTAGGGCAGACTTTCTTAGTGTGGGCTGTTTCAGGATGAATTTTGGGGAAAGAATGTCTAAAGTTGTGACTTAACTGAGGTGCACGTTTATGCTTTTGAGAACAATATTTTTTTTCCAAGTTTTCTGGAGTTGATCTGCTTGAACTCAGTGCTCTGTTTACATCCCACATTGATTTTTTTTTTTCTAGATGAGCAAGTTGGATGAGCCTGGTGCAGCTCCATGTGAGAAGCAAAGATGTAAATAGCATTTCCAAAAGGCGGCCTCGTGCGCTTCGTTATGTAAATCACAGTTGTTTGTTGTCTCAGCTCTGCTGGCTGCCAAGTTACTGACTCATTTGCTAGTGACTGTATAAAGCAGTCTAAAATATGCTTTATATTGTCGGCTTAAAGTAGTAGTAGTGCCTGAGGTCTTCCCTTTGAAGACGCTGAGCCGTCCCCGGTGAGTGCAGTCTCTCCTCCTTGCAAGTCCAGGTGACCCAGTGCAGCAGCTCCTCTGGGAGAGGCGCTGCGCCTCCCTGCCTTGTGCAGCGCGGCGCGGAGCCACCGGCACCGCTGGGGCATCGCGTGGGTGACGCTCGTGCACGGACCGGCACGAAGCCCTTGACGGAGCCTGTATTGGGATGGGTGCCTTGAAGATGACGGGCACTGGGCTTAGCAGTGGTTTGGAGGAGCTCTCGGCTGGGGTTATTCCGGTTTATTCTTGAACTGGCTTGCTAATGTAATCTATTTGATAAAGCTCACATATCAAACAAGCAGAAAAGGCTTACAACAGGAGCCTGAATATACCCGTATAGGTATGAAGCAGCTTTTTGTTACTTCAAACGTTATAAACACCAATCTGGGGTGGAATGAGTGCTCGCATTCCTAGGGAAGTACAGTTAGGGTGTGCACATGTGCAGAGGTCTGTTGTAGGAGAGCATAGAGAGAGCTGTAGTTGACAAAAATGTCCAGTGTTGCTTATATTTGCAGTCATTTCTTCCAGGAATCATAGGTGATCGTTAGGCAGGCTTCTCTAATGAGCTTCCCCATGCTTGAATTTTTGGTGAGAAAGGTACCTACTTGCACAGCAAATCTACTTGCAAAACTTACTCAATCTTCTACAATGAACTTTTATGATTTTGGATTAAATTTATGTATATATTGATAAAAAAACAGTTTTATTATAAACTTGAAGGTACCATATTAAGAGCTCAGCTCTGAGGGTGAGTACTTGCACACTTAAGTATTATTACTCGAATGCTCGAGTTTGTAATTGAAGCAGCATCCCACAGTGTTGGCCATGAGCCATCTGCAAAGATCCCACTCTAGTCTCCAAAGTAAGGCGTAGGTGAAAGGAGCTTTATTTTCAAGTAGAAACAATGAGAAAGATGAGACAAGCTTAACTGTAATTTGTAAGGACAACAATTTCAGTGCAGTTCAGAGTGGCATGAAAAACTATAACATAACCCTGTGTTCAATTACTGCTGACTTCTTGCAAGGACAGCATACTAACGTGGATTTGTATATCAGCAAAAACATAAAAAGCTTTAAATGTGGGTGCTGGGTAAAACTTCACATTACTAAATCCATAGTAAGCATAATGTGTTATTTGAAGTGCTTTTTACATTTATTGGTTTGTTCTTCAGATATTTACTTTGTTTACTCTCTTTTAGAGCTTATCTATTTAAAACTGAAGAATTGCTGGAGTTTGCAGTCCTAAATACTGTATTTGTTTGGCCAGTTTGGTCATAGACCTAACAGAAAACAAACGTAGGCTGCATTGTTTGAATCAGTTCTTGTTCTCATGGTTGTAGACTGTCCTCTCTTAATCCTCTGTGTTTCTGATGTCTGTCCTTTCTCTCATGGTTGTATGAAAGTGTGAAATAGAAGTTTTTTTTTTTTTTTTTTTCTTTCTACATGTGGCGGTTTGTTTTTTACTTTCGATTGTTTTAGGCTTTCTGCTGCCCTCTCTTGCCCCCTTCCATCTTTCTGATAGTGCAGTGAGTGCTGAAGAACTGGTGCTTGGAGAAGGCCCTTTGCCCGATGGGCACTCTCCAAGCTTTGCTTCATCAACTAAACAGCGTGCTGCTGGCTGCACAAATCCTACTGCAATTTAACATCGATTTAAATACTATGCTGTCATCGTCTGCTAAGAGACGTGGGCTGCTCTTGCTTGAAGTTGGAACTAATTGTTGCTAAAGACTTGAGACATGTAATTTGAAAAAATGAAGGTGCTACAGATTAATTAAGCCATCTGCATCTCCAAGAGTGTGAGTGGGGAGGTGCGTTGGGATAAGGATGCTGGTGCGGGTGCTAGTTGAATTCAAGTCCCCTGTTCTGGAGCTGCTTTGCGAGAAGCAGGAGGAGTGGTACAAGCTGAAGTAGCAGGCGCACAAGCATGAATGTCCAGGTCTGTCAGAATAGCACAAGATTTCTGCTGTGGCTGTTTCCAGTGACCTTAAATGAGTTTCTTTCCCTGTCTAAACATTACTTGAAGTTATCAAAGAAGAGAGTTGAAGCCCGTTAAAAGGTTTTCATGCTACCTGGGGAGAAACATTGGCACCTATAGTGCAAAGAACTGGGCTTGGATGACAGAGGGATGCAGATGCAACCTTCATGCACACCCTCGCTGTTCTAGGATGAGAGGAGGGAGAAGAAACTCTCCCTTTAATGGGAGATTTTTTTCCTCGTGATGGAAAGAAGCAAGAGATGGGTAGTGAGCAGCAGCAAAGCTGACTGCAAATCTGATGCAGACTTGCATCTGTAAATGTATTCAGTGCTCTTTCGCTTTTTGGGGAAGGATGCCAAGAGGCATATTCCTCTGCTGAAAAAAGGGAGAAGAGGCAGATGTCTGGAATTGGGAAGGTGCCTTATGTGTGCAGGGGAAGCTGCTGCAGCTCTCATCGGGAAGAGGAGAGGGAAGGATTCAGCAGCATACAGTGCACCAGTACAGCATGATTGCCTCTTAACGTGTTTCGAATGCAATTCATTGGACTTCTGTGTTACTACCAAATAGATAGATCTGTGGTTTTCTTGGTTTTGTTTTTTTTAAAGGTGAGGTAAATGTTACGAGGCATCCTAGTGCCAAACACACCAATGTGTTTGGTTTTAGGTGGAAACTAGAATGATTAAAGGTTTATTTCCCCCCGCCCCCCTCCCATTAAAGAATGGAACCGTAGCTTTCTTGCACAGCTTTGAGAGTTTCTGGCTCTTTGTGATGCTTTTGCTACTGGAGATCTGCTAGTACTCTATCAGCTGCTTAAGTTGAATGTCTTACGATATCTTCTTTTTTCTTCCTTCCAGCCCTGATGATATTGGAACCTGTTGGTACATCCTGCTGTCTGGTTCAGTCTTCATTAAAGAATCTATGTTTCTTCCAAGGAGCAGGTATGTCGGCTATAAACATTGATTTTAATTCTATAAATTCTGTACATCCAACCCATGCTTTGTATTCACAGTTGGAAATGCAAACGGTTTTGCTCAACAAAAACACTGCTTTCCCATCTTTACTAGCTGTAGTCCTAGTTTTATGCTCCAGTGCTACAACTAGAGTAGAAAACCTGTTATTGTGGATGTTATACAAACCTGCCTGATATGGCATAAAAAAGGCTGTCAATACATTGAAATAAACAATCAGAAACAAAAACAAAAAAGACATCTAAGTGGTAATCCCTGTCGTATTCCAACTTTAAATCATAGGATGCACTAGGTGGTTTTCTGAGGATTTACTTACTCCTCACAAGTTTTTAGAGCAAGTTTTGCTAAATGTTTAGATGATGCTGCTGCCTGTTATTACTCTTTATTGCAAATGAACTTACTTGAAGTACAACATTAAACACAAGTAGTAGAACATAAAAAATAGTATTTAAATGAAAAATAGATCTGTCTGAGCAGTCCATATCGATAGAATAATAAAAAAAAATGTATAAGTTGTTTTGAGCTATGGAGAAAATGTAAGTAACTGCCAAAATTTTAGACAATAGTGACTGAGCTTGATCATTTTAAAAGGAAGCAGAACAGAGATATTTTAAAATGTTGATAATAAATATCTTCATTCAGACTAAAGTAAAAGGTCTCTGAAGTAAATAGCATGTAACAAAATGAAAAGCAGAATGAAAGAATGATCCATCTCCACATGGTATGATGAGAATGAAAGCACTAGAAATTTTCCTGTTTTCAAACAGTAGGAAGCCAACTGAAAGCTAACACTGATCAGTGCACAAGCAGATACTCAAATCTACCTTTCAATGGAAGAACAGTGCTGGTCTCAAAACTGCCCTATGATGATGACAGATACAGTCCTGGTGTAAGCATAAATCTTGCAAGTTTGAGAGGACAGACACTGTAGGTAAGATGTAGTGTATGCGATGTGCCATCAAACAGTACTGCACATGATGAAGGTGCAAAATTGGTTATTGTAAGAGGCAACAGCAACAACAGACAACAAGATCCCTGCTGTTGGCAGATGGAATGAAATTGCCCCCTGTGTCAGCCCTGAAGAGCTGATGCCAGGAAAAAAGCTGGCGCAGAGTGCTAGGTGCCAGCAGAAGGGATATCTGAGTTAATCTATGCTGCTTGTGTGTAGTCTATGGCAAGAAGCCTTTATTGCTTTTAATTAAAGCAGTACTTGTGCTTTAGATTTCTTTGCACTGCCTAAAAAAAAAAAAAAAAAGAGATGTTTAAGAAAACAGATAGCTGGTGGTTCTTTGGTGGTTCTTCCTGGGAGAATGAGGAGGTTTGCATATATACAGGGTCTGCCTGTGACTGTAATCAGAGCATTTAAGAATTGTACAGAATAGTGATTGATGGAAAAATGGGTTAATTCAGTGTGGATGAATTCAGAAAAGATATTTTCGGATGCTGTCAGAATCCTCAGAAGAGATTTTTACCTCCAGGAATTTCAAGTGTAGAAAGTGTCATTAGATGGTTTCATAATTCTAGATGCAGTCAAGTAGCTGCCAAAGTTAGTGTCTTGGAAAACAAATCCAAGAGAAGTTCCTTAATTAAGAAATAAATAAAATAAAATGTCCATGAAAGCCAAAATAAGGATCTTGAACTTAATCATATGGATTACGAAGTATGACCAAAGAGCTAAAAGAGTAGCTCTTGTGAGAGGAGGTTATGGTTATTTGGGAAAAAGCTTGTCAGGTTTTTTACTTCCTAAATGGAGATGCTGCAATATTTGGGTGTGGGAGCTGTGCCTTATCAGGAGACTTGGAGAAAGTGGGAGGAGTAATAGTGGTGATTACTAAGAGTTTGAAGGGTGCTTGTGTGTGTATGTCTATATAGGTTGTGGGGTTTTTTTGTTGTTGTAATAGCTTGATGCCAATGTGTCATTTGTGGTTGCATAATGCTGGGGAAATGCTGTGTAGCTGTAGGTTTTTTATATAAAACACTCTTTTTAATAAAGCACTTTTTTTTTTTCTTTCGTGCCCTTGGTTGCCTGTGTTAGATGGCATTTGAAATGCTTTGGAGAGAGGGAGCAAGGGCTGAGGTTGGCAGAAAGCTAATGTACCGCTGGGAAGAAAAATCTCTTAAAGCTAAAAATTCAAGCTGTCAAAAGCCAAAAGGAACCAACATTCCTCTGCTTTCCCACTCAAGCCACACAGAAATAATTCCAAGCTCTCCAAATAAGCAGCTTCGTCATGTACTGTAAGAACTATATCTCAAATTGCAGCTAGGTGAAATAGCTTGATGTGCGTGGAACAATTACTGATTTTTACAAGATGATAGTGTGCAAAGGAAAGGAATAAATCATTTTATTTGGCTACTGGAATATAACTTTAGCTTGTTTAAAAACTGACAAGCCCTTGGCTAGAAGCAAAGGTTCGCAAGGCTCTATTTTTATTGGATTAATTGTTTTGGGAAAATTATAATTCAGTGTCCTAAAGAATTGCCATTTTAGTGATGGAAATTCCTGTAGTTCTGGTGAAATCAAGTAAATGAAGTAGTTCTCTTAATTTCTGTAAACTGCAACAGGGAGATTTGTTATGAAGTTTAATAGAAAGTATTTTTCCCCCACTGCGCCATATTTTACTAGTTTTTCTTTCCTGTTCTTTAAGGTTTAATTTGATTGCACTATATTCTTGATGTTAAATGTCTTACCCTCTCCCTTCTCCCCCAAACCAGCCCAAATTAATGCTTCTTCCTTCATTACTTCCCCTGAGCGTCTGTACCCGAAAGCAGCTCACATGGTAGAACGAGGTTTATGTATTAAATCCAGAAAATAAATGAGCAGAGAATAAAACACCCTGGAGGTGGTCCTGGCTCTCCTGCATTTCCAAGTGGTCGCAGGCAGCTGGAACGGGACATTCCCTCCAAACCTCTCTGGAATTGCCCCCGGCATCCCTAGGTCTGCTCCGTTCCCTCACGTGTTTGCGGCGCTGCTCCTGTGCCCGCGGCTGCGACCGGCCCTTGGTGGCAGCGGAACAGTGACCGGCAACGACGGGTTCTTGCAACCGGGGGCTCCTCCTGTGTTCGCTTTTTTTCGATTAAGTTTTGAAGTTGAGAGTGTCTTTTTTTTTTTTTTTTTTTTCCTGTTTCTGTTTCCCACCTCTTTTCAAAATTATGGAAGGTATGCCTATAAAAATATTGATGACTTAGCCCTCTAGTCTCCCCTAAGTTCAAGCAACCAGTAACAATAGAACAGCAAATACTATTGGAGAGCCATTAAGGAAATTATGGACTTATTTCAAATCTGTTTAAAGCAATAACAAAACTCATTTTGTGCAGAAATGATTCCCACTTTTTATGAATGTTTTTGTCAGATGTTTGATTTCCTCTTCGACTTCAGGCAGGTGGTAGTGAAACATACTTTTCAATTTACTGCTTTGATAAATCTATAAAGGCACTCCGATATGGGTCTTGAAATTGTTTGATTATCTTTATTGTCTAAGTGAGTAAGGTACTACCATTGAATGCAATAATATTTGTAAAACTCATCTGACTTCTTAAAAATTGGGTCTTGAAATGATTCTTTTTCATTATAAATAAATAATCTTTGATATTTTTCCTGCATTTCTGCCTTTATGTAGAGAATATAATTGTTTCAAGACAAGTTATAAAATGACTTCTTTTTTAACAATCCCTGGCCATTTTACAAATGGAAGAAAAAGTTAATTGGAAGGGGGTCAGTTTTAGTATTTAATACTCTTAAACGGTAAAGACCGACACAAATGTAGTAGATGTTTTAAGCTTACGTGTTGGTTTCCTGGTTGATACAAAAGTCAAGGACTTTTAGAAGGCATCTTAATCCATAGCTGTGTGCCTTGTCCTTGCCCACAAGTGAAATGTGCATGGTCAGAGCCTGTTCTGATTAACATAACAATGTCACCTTCCTCGGAAGGAAACGTGCTCGCATTTGACAGGTAATGCATATGAATATCCGAGTGCTGATGTGGAGCTCCTGGCTGTGGGCTGTATTTTCTGATCCTTGGGACGTGCTGTTCGGTGTGCGGTGTGCTCGAGCGCGGTGCTGATGATACGCTTGTATTTTGAACACAGAACTCTGTTCTTTTCAGCTGATAGAATTGTACTGATAATTTTGATCACAATGTCTGTCTCTCACTGTGTGATGTTAACATTAATTCTTGTTAATAATAGATACTGGCTCTGAAGCTTATGAGATAACTTAGAACAAAACTGAGCTTTTAACTAAAAGATAGTGGCCAGCATGCAAATACACTTTTAAAATGCAAATAAATTTTGAATTTGCCTAGAAAAGAACCCTGCCTCCCACAGTCTTCTGAACAGGAGAGTTCAGGATGACTGATTTAAGGGATGCTGGGATTTGTACTTCTGGGAACTGCTGCTTTTGTGATGTAAAGATACACAGGGGATTGATCCAGAGCTGCACTTTATTCCTGCAGAGCATTTCCCCTTTGGGTCCTCATGAGCTTTGCTAAAGCTCATTTCATGTTCGTGAAGACCAAATATTATTTTTTCCCGCTAGTTGCTGCTGCTGGCTTTTCCCAGGCTCTGCTTGATGCCTTTTCTGTGTCCCGTTTTGGAGCCGCGCTCTGGCCGGGCGCAAGGGCAGCGGGAAGCGCCGCACGCGGCCCCGCCGCCGCCGCTCTGCTTCCCCTCGGCGCCTGCTTCAGCCTCCCGGTCCCTTCTCAGCTGTGGTCGAGTCGCGGAGGATCTTGCGGTTTAATCTGGGCAGGACTCGGATCATGATAAGGAGCTGAAGAAGGAAGCGGGAAGAATTAGTGGAGATAATGCCTCTCTCTCTGTGGCTGAGTATATGTCTGCTGTTAATTATTCACGGTGGATTTAAGATCTCTGCCTACTGTTAGAGACTGCAGAAGCATCCCTTGCTGCTTGGAACTGCCTGCACGTAGGCAGAGTATTTCCTCTTGGAGTAGGCACTGCTGCCTGCAAGTACAAGATCAGACTATCGCAGAGCACTCTGTTGTTATCATTATTTTCTGAGTCTCGAGTCCTTGGGAACATCATAGTTTACCTAGGAAAGGGAGCGTTTTGAGGGGAGCCTCTGGTCTGGCATCTGCCTTGAGTCTCCGGTTGGTACCGTGGTCAGTGAGGCCATCCCCGTCCTCCACCAGGTAGTGCCGGAGGAGCTGCGGGTCTGTCCTGGAGCGGAGCTGCAGGCTGGCAGGCCCTGGGGACAGTTTCAGGCTCTCTGGCTTCCTCATCCAGCCCAAGTTGGGGTTAATTGTGGCCACAGCCAAATTAAGTGGCCCATGAATTAACTGGGCCCTGTCTGCGCTCCTCACCTGGTGTCACAGCAGTGCTGGGCATGCAGAGGACCGGTGTCCCTGTCCAAAGCTGTCCTTCCCTGCCTGCAGAAACTGGCTTGCTGTCTTCCTGGTTTAACACATTAAATGTTTTTACTGGTACTTTAGTTCTATATTATGTATGTTTTACTTTGTCTAGCCCATCTCTTCTGCTGATCAATGTCAAGTTTGCCAAAGACTGAGGTTGGTGACCTTCCAAATGGGCTGCTGGTATCCAAGGTGCTTGGAAATAGAGGAGGACAGAGTGCCTGAGCGATGAGATGGGTGGTGTGTAGCTGGCGTCATGCCTGCGGAAACAATCCATTCGGTTCTGCTACTGCACAGCTGATAAATTGTTAAGGAATGTGATCTATTACGCTGGCATCTTTTGAAAATAAAAATAGAAATCTGTTGTAGTAGTAGGGGTGGAGGTACCGGGCTTTCCTCCAAGTTTTTAATGACAAGATGAGAGGCTAAGAAAGGTGGAGAGCATGAAATGACCTGAATAACTTTTAAGTGAGCTTGGAAATATCTGGTCTCTCTTAAGGTGAGAGGTGCGTTTAGAAATGAAAATGCTAGGAACAGGGCATATTCTAGAAAGAATCCCTCACAAGCTGAAGTACCCTTGAACTTGAAGACTTTTTTTGTCGCAGTCATAAATGCTGCCCCTGCACTAGCTTTGGCTGTATATTCTAGAGCTACAGACTTGGAACTGTTTCCTTTCAGTTTAGGCTTTTCTTTTGTTGTTGTTTGTCCGGGTAAATAATGGTCATCTTCCCTGCTCAGACCTCGAAAATACAAAAAGTTAAATATAACTCTTTTAATGACAAAATTAGTTTTGGACATTTCTAGGAAGGAGAGCAGAAGCAAGGTGTTTTAACACAAAAAAAACCCTGAAGCACCGCTTTGTGGCGAGTCACCTGTCAGCCAACCAATTTTGGTTATTTTTAGAGTATGTATAAAACAAGTATAATCTAAATTTACTTGAATTGTGTGTTATTAATAAAGGATAGCCAATGATAAAGAACGTGGTTGAAAAAGAAAGGACCATCCTCTCTTCCTCCCCTGTGCTAAGGTCTTCGGACTGATCTTAAACCTATGTAGGCTGAGCAGAATGGATTGCCTAAGCAGTGTGCAAGGAGTTTAATACTTTCTTCCACCTCCTAAAAGTTTAAAAGGAATTTCATTAGGTAGTTATCCCAGCTCTTTTTATACCAAAGTCTGCATAAACCTGTTAAAGTATCAAAAATCTTTAAGCTGTTAGGCATATTTTAATTCTTTATTGCTACCTATCTTCCCCGGTGATTACAAGGCCATAGAAATTCATGTAATTCCTATGGAATTACATAAATGTCTTCTAAATGCAACTGTATTGCCAATGTTTTTTCTGGTAGAGATTGCTCTACTGGCCTAGATGGTAGTGATGATAAACTATGGGGGGAAGAAAATCACTTTTGATCCTTGTAACAGGTTATTAATTTTAGATCTATCGTTTTGAGTAGCAAATTTGGAAAAAAATTGTAATTTCAGTGAATCAATAAACACCAAACAGTTACTTAACAGTTAATTTAGTTTTGTTGAAAGTACAAATCAAACCTATATGAGTTTATCATCGTAAAGAAATAGATGCTAGAACGTGCGTGCCTTATTGCTTGTCCTGCTCTCTGGTAGTTTTGCTTATATAATGTCTCATGGGTCAGAGAGACGTTTCTGATTCTAGTATTAGTGTTGTAATGGGGCGTGCTGCAATTCAAAGTAATTGAGAACAGCCTCTGATCAATCCTGGAAACATAATTATATCAGGGAACAATAAACCAGGGTCGAATAATGTGATACCTATTTGCTGTCCACAGGTCTCAGTTTGTGCTGGCATTTCCATCATAGGATTTCTGTTCTTGACTTAGTATCGACACGCTACTATCTGTAACGATAGTAGGTGACTTGCGTACAACTGAGCAGCTGCTACGAGATTGCTGGGGCGAGAGGAGGACCGCGGCGTCGGTTCCCATGCGGCCGGGTCTCTAGGGGAGGTTTACAAGCAGAGTGGGCTCACGAGTGGTCGGGTCATTTCCTTGTTCCTTTTGGGCAAGCAATGAACTCTGTGTAAAAATAGCACAAAGTCTCAGTCCTCTTGAGAAAGAACAGCAGGGAGATTTGGTGTCTGAGAGTTTACTCTCTGGCAGTGTGCAATATTTCAAATATTTCTGGAAAATAAATCCTAGTACATTAGACATGTAGCGTACACATAGAGTACGCTAGAAATAGACTAGTATGATGGAGACAGCACGCTAAAGGAGGATTCGTTTATTTCTCTAAATCTGAATTGCAATCTGTAGTGCTATAAAATTATCACTGTTAATTTATTGACTTGGTTTTACTCAATTACAGTTACAGGACACTTATTCCAAAGTTATCTTGAGTGTATCTGTGTTTTAGTAATAAGATTTATGGAAGCCAGTTACTGAGGTCATCATGTATTTGACCCTCTCTGTGAATGAACTCGTTGTATTGAATGAGTCAGACATATAAGTGAGGATGGAAAATGGTTGTATTTTACTACCAAAAACCTAGACAAGAGGACAGATTATTCATTTTCTACTTTTTAAAATGACAACTTCCAGTACCTAAAAAGGAAAACCTATAACAGATTTAAAGTAGTTCACTATGCCTTTTCCAGATTTTTAAGAAAAAAAAAATACAAAAAAGCTTTAAAAAAAGCTTTTAAAGGCTTTGTATCGTGTCGGAAACAGACTGCTCTGTTTTAATGGATTTCATGAATGTTAATGGGTCAAACTATGTTCAGATGAGATCTTGCCTCTTAAGTAATGTTTTCCAAGACTTCTGCAGACCATTATGCTGAGCTTGTCATGTCGTGGGAATCTCATGGCAGTGCTGATGTCACTGAGGTGAAGCAGAAGCAAAGCTGATTTTATTCAAGCAATGTATTAAAATTTTAATATAAATTTTAATATAAAAAATGCAAAAAGATTCGACCTTTAAAAAAGAAACTTTAATCACCAAATATTTGTCTAAAGTATATTAATAGCAGAATATTGCATTAAAAGAAAAAAAATAGATAATTTGCTCCAAAATAAGGTCTCCTTTTTCTTCTTGGCTTATTTTGATGAGGTACCTGGCTCCTACTGTTTGGTACTGTAGGAGACTGCAAAGTGAACTATTGAAATAAATTAAAAGGGGGAAAAATAAACAGGGAGAAAAAAAGAAAAAAAAAAACAGAAAAACCCACACCCTGACTTTGAAATTGCCTACTGATGAGCTGTAGTGAGCTGATGAGCTCCTGACGTGTTTGGCTGTTTTCCTGATGGGAGCCACCGCTCGAAGGCTTTAGAGCAGCAGGTGATGTTCAGTACCTTCCAGACTGCACCACTACTCAGGTTTCCCTCTTTACAACCCTTTCATTTATTGTGAGAGGAGAGGGTTTTATGACATCTTTCTGTGAAATTCAAGGTCTGTTTTTATAAACTATATATGTGAAATGTGTATGTAAACATATATATATATGTATATATACACACACTCACAAAAAGTCTGTGTGTGTATATATATACACACAAGTATATGACTGAAAGGAATGTTTCTGGGAATAAACTTCCAGATAATGAGCTTCCAGCTAAATTCAAATTACTCACTGCGGGTTTTCAGCAACTTTTGAAGGGCTTTCTGTAGCTGCTTGTGCTCTACCATCTGCACGGGACCTTTGCTCTGGATTGGGATGTCCATGGGGTGGACGACAACCTTTGAGCAGTACGTGTACTCTGGGGTCAAAGCCCTGTCATCTGTGCTACGGATGCTAACAAAAATGTTTGCGCTCTTGCTGGAGCTTGTTACAGCTTTCAGCTGGAGGTCAGGTTGGCTACCGCTCAGTATAAGCAGTGACCATGTGGAGCACCAGTACCCTGTAAACTTGCTCATCCTGCAATGCTGAAATGCCTTCAGCACAGAGGGGTTGGCTCTCGAGCACTCTCCGAGTTGCTCGCTCCCTTCTTCCCTGCTTGGCACCCTTGAGCTGCAGGAACTTGATGCAATGGTTGTTCTCCCAAAAGTAGTTGGTAGTTTGGGTCCCAGCTCAAGCCTGACTCCATAGATCACAGGCTGGGGCTGTTTCCGTGTCTCCATCCCAGAGTAGAGCTTGGTGGCACGTGCTCAGCTGTGGTGTTGCAAGCGAGTCCCTTAACTGCTACCTGATCTGTTGTGTCTGGACAGTAAACATCCAAAGTATCGTGTGACCCCAGATAACGCAGTCGGCCTTACTGCGGTGTGCAGTGAGCTCATGTCTCCAGGATTTGAGACCAGGGACAGGTCTGCAAAGGCCTCTTCAACTCGTCTTTCGTTTACCAACGTATCAGCTTTCCTTTAGGCTAAAAAGTGTTTCTGTGAAGGAGCTATCGGCGTTGGCCAAAAATAAATAAATAAAACAGCTATAAATACAACAGCATTGTGACCATTAAATATAGTAAAGCAAAAGTGAATCCCTTGATTTGCTACACGGATGGCTGCTTCATCGTCTTGATTGAAAATAATAGCTAAAGCAAGTCAAAGAGCAGTTCGGATCACAGCTCTGCACACTCAGTCCTTTTCTGGAAGGTGGGAATTGATCACAGAAATAGGGCTGCATTGCACAGAGGGCCACAGTGCGAGCTCTGCCTTCTGGGTGACAGCTCTCTAGTGCTTTGCCTCTTTTCCAAGGGGTCAGATAGTGGCTGTGCTAAAATGAGCTTTCTTCAGAGCACTTGGGTGTCCCCTTAGGGTGGGTGTGCATGGGTAGACGCCTCTAAATTATAACGTTTTTTGCCCCCTCACCTCTGGCAGGGAGGAGTGGGATGGGTTCTAGCGTACCCAGGGCAATAAGCCACTATTACAGGGCTGGTGTTTTTAATTCCAACCTGGACACACTGGAATCAAAAATGATGTTCTTTATTAAAGCAAGGTGTGGAGAAAGGAGCAACTTCAGTGAATCCTTTACATCTAAGTGACAGACAGAAAATGGGTAGACTCCCCTTTCTTTTTCTTCCCCATTTAGACATCAAATAAATGCTGCCCTGCAACACTTCATTCAGGAATCTGCTGTGACTGGTGTGCCCTGCAGGTGAAATCCACCAGGCCACGGCCTTGTGGATATTAAGCTAAGTGTTGACTATTGCATGCAGATTTGGGATTGGGGTTTGTGGGAGATGAGATATTCTGCTCGTGGTGGCTCCTGTGTGTGCAGAGAGTAGCATGGAGCTGCTGCTGAGGTTGGGCAGCTGGTGCTGTCAGGAAGGTGTGCGGGCAGGACAGTGGTGGGGAAAAGGAAGGGGGCAGCAGGACCACGGGAAACCATAAAAACTTGAAATAGCTGCAATGTTAACTCGTGTTTTTCCTTGGGTTAGGACTTTTCCAAATGGAGCGTGTGCTTTGGGACTCAGAGGAAATACTGACTGATAATCCTTAGTCTAGTTCACCATCTTCTTTGAGTAGTACGTTTATAAACATGTGCATCTGCAACAGCATTGTACACTTCCAAATATGCTGGAGAGCACGTATTGTATAGCTAGTCCTACATTACGGATCTATCTTTGTAGTACTTTAATGTTTCTTTCACTATCAGTTGTGTTTCATATGTAAATCATTACTTTAAACCAGTATGCAGTGAGGAAAAGAAATAAAGCATAGTTTTTTTATATGGCTTTTTTTTTTTTTTTTTTTTTATATAAAATAAAAATATTTTTTTTTTTTTTTTTTTGTACTTCAATTTGCTCCAAAAAATGTAATTTCTCTAGAGAGAAATACCAAAAAAAAAAAAAAAAAAAAGCCTGTGACTTCTGAAGAGGGTCCCTTTCTTGAATCTTTTTTTTTGCAGCCAGTGGAATTTTCTTCCGATTTTGCCGCCCTTTGGCTGAATGCACTGGCGTTCCAGCGCTGAGGAATAACTTTCCGTTTGGGAGCTCGACTGACGCGAGAGGAGGAATGCGGAGGCCCCGGGCGAGGGGACGGCCGATAAGGGCGTTCTGTGTTCCGTGGCGGCCGGCTTTTCCGAGAACTTAGAAAAGAGCATCTGTGTGTCCAGGCATGTCTGGGCACCGGGGGACATGGATGGGTCACGTCTGGAGAAACCTGCTTTGTCCCCCAGTGCCGTGATAGCGGTGGAAGGGACGGGCGGGCGGCACGAGTCGCCTCCGGTATCTGAAGGCTTTTGGCCGGCTCTGCATGTGAGTGCTTTTAAATACTCCTGTGTTACTTGTGGCTTTAGGTCTCTCAGTTAATCGTGAGAGTTTGTTGTGTTGTTTTATTAGCAAGTTCAGTAATTTGAAGGGGGAAGAAATGCAGCTGGTGAGCTTAATTATTCTCATTTTGTTGTTTGGTAGTCACTGAGGTATTTGTGCCAATTGTAATTCTATAATTGCAAAGACTTTGTAAATGAAAACTTGCAATATAAGCTTCAAAACACACAAATCCCTTGACTTTCACTTAAAACGTGTCTTTTATTAACCAGCACAGTGCAATCTCTGGTGCATCTGTTCTTTCTATAGCGTGGCTGTGCTTTAGCTGAGGGTATGTACTTTGAATATAAGGAGCTACAAGATGAGATGTGTAAGTAGGAGGGTATGGGCTAATGGAGCAGAAAGCTGTAAGCCCTTGCTGTCATCTACAGCTAGTGTAAACTCAATTTTTAGAATGCCTGAGAATGAGAGTCAAGTTTCAAAACAAGCATGCGAATGAAAATAGCTGCTTTTATTAAACATAATGAGGAAAGGGCTTTATTAGTAGTGGTGAATTTATTTGGAAATAATGCTCTTGGAATACTCAGGTAGGAAGTTAGTCTTTTGCCAGTTGTTTGGGGGGAATGGTATAGTTAGGAAGCAGTTGCGTAGGAGAATATCCACCATAGTAAGAGATAAATTTTATGTGTTTTATAATCCACTTTCAAAATTGTTATACTGAAATTTGCTATGAAGTGCATTTCTGCAAATAAAATGGTGTTTTGTTTAACCTTTAAGAATTTTTTTATATGCCTCTATATTCGCAGCACACATTTTGTAGCTCTGTGGGGAATAAAAGCAACTATGATATAAAGGGAAATTGCCTCTAGCACAGGTACTGAGAGCATCTGTGAAGCTTTAGTCCTCAAGGAACCTCAAGTCTGAGCTTACGTGGAAGCATGAAAAGAAAGCAGTGTTGGAAAAGCTGCTGCAGACCAAGTTCTCTGGGGCATGGAGGTAGGGCAGCAGCATCCGAACTGGGCTGCCTTCTGGCGACCTGAGTGACTGTCCTAACCTCTACGTATCACGTTGGCCACCGGCATCGCAAAGATAAGCCTCACATTGCTTCCCTTGATCCGAAGCTGAAATTCTCCGTGTGCACGTCACCGATTTAGGAAAAGTAGGTAAAAAGCTGCGATTCTGTCCTGTGCATCGCTGGCGTGGAGCAGTTACAAAGGAGCTGTTTTTAGGGGTTGAAATTAAAAAGGCAGGATAGGAAAGCTTTATCTTGGCAACAAGACAGTTTTGATTGAAACAGAGAATTTTGCGATAGAACCAAATGTGAAGGGTACGTTATGTAGAGTTCTGTACTGTGTTTTAAACACAAAAAACTGTTCAGCCTCAGGCTCCCTAGTGAGATCATGTATCCCTAGGCTCATTTCCCATTGCAGGCAGGCAGTCGAGGCGCAGCACCGCGTGGCTGTGGTCACCCACTTTGATTCAAGCCGTTAAGCTGGCGTGTCAGGCTTGCTGCGTGATGCCTCCCGCTGCCTAATGGCAGCTGGGCATTTTGAGCAGGAAAGTGTGTGGCTGAAGTTCCTCTCTGTGGCTGGTCTTCTGTGTGTTTGTGTTGCGCAGGGGCTTCTGAAGCTCTGAAAACGTCTGGGAGCTCCTGTTCAGTAGTTATGTGGCTTCCTCCCTCTCTGATGATGAGTCTTCAGCAGCAGGTTGAAAGTCAGGAGGTTTAGCTCATGTGGCATATCAACCCTAGAAAGGTCATTTGACTTTTGCCTTAACTTACTTGTCTCCTTGCCTGCGATGCTTCATAAGGATTGCAGAGGTTGTTTACAGCCTTAGGGCCTTGTGATCTTTGGTCGAGGATAATACACACATGTGATGTCCTGTCTGCGCCCATAAATATGTTGTCACAGGAATCTGAGCTGTGCAGCAACGATGTGGTTATTGCTGAGGGAGCTGGGGTGTTATCTGGGGTGAGAAATAAGGAATTTTACCACTGGTGTAGTAATTCAATACATGCCTTCCATCTTAATTGCTGACTATCTGTTCCCATGTGCTGAAGGTTAAAATTCAGGACAAGTAGGAAAGAGTAGGAAAAAACACATTGCAACACACTTTTTGCTGTATTTGCTACTACTTGAGACTTTCGAATGGCAACAATTATCAAGTGCAGAAGTTTAAGATTTAGAGATGCTTAGAGACAACAATGCAACAAGAATATGGGGGTAGAAAAGCATTATATGCATTTTCTTTTGAAATCAGTGATCTCTTGAAGGCTAGAAAATGTGCTGACAAAAAACCCACAAAAAACAGTAACATTTTATTCTAGGCCAAAAGCAATGTTTGTGAGGAGGAGTTGATGATCTACAGGAGACAAGGAAATATCTCAATGTTTTCAATCAAATAAATTGACTTCCTTATCTCATGTTTGCATTGTTACATTTTCAATCAGTGAATTGGTATACATTTATTATTATTATTATTATTTTTCGTCCCCACCCTTCATCCCTCTGAGATTTTAAGGAAAAATTACGTCTATGGATCAGGTTAATGATCAAGAAAATAAATTTGTCACTTTTTCAATGGTCTAATGAATCAAGTTAATGGTTTCATTTTCTGGTATCTTTAAGGTAGTTTCAAATTATATAAAACTCAAGATCATGTTGTAGAGTAAAGCACCCCGTGTTTTTCTGCTGAACTGTAGGAGGAAGCATGTGTTTGCCTCTAGGAAAATACATGTTTTGTTGGGAGATTATCCTTTTTTTTCTTTTTTTCTCCCTACTGAATGTTTCTTTTCAAGAGGCTTAGTATTCTGTAAAAAATTTTTCTATTGTAGAAGTCCCATGTACCATTAAACACGATTATTATTTTGATGAATAAGCACAGCTGGCATTTCTTTTCAATATCTGACTGCCTTCTTTTCCAGCTATAAAAGTGCTGTTGTCAAGAGATTAGCCTTTAGGGTAGCAAGTTAAACTGTTCATTTCTGCTAATCCCCAGGCTGGACAAGCAAACAGATATAAACTGGCTGGGTATGCTGTGCAGAACAGTCTACCATCTTTTACGCTTTCCTTGGTATAAAATAGGCTAATAGAGTGTTTGTGAAAAGTAACTTTTAAAAGGATGAAGTGTGTCCTGGTGACTGTGCATTAGACAATCATCTGAAATTTCAAATTTAGAATCTTTTTGAGTCTGGTTTGTTTTTCAAATGCTTGTTTAATACCTGCCTTTAAAAAAGTCTTCAAACTTCCCCTCCTCCTGTCTCTTTTATTCATATTTATACACATATATAAAAATAGATACTTACCTGCTTGTTTATATGCACTGACTGCTTCAGACAGGAATGTCTCCCCAGTCGGATGCACAGAGCTGGGCTGCAGAAAGGGAAAGGCTGTCGTGTTTCTGCTCTGGCAAGTCTCAGAGCAACTTCATTAGAGCAGGTTACAAGAGGACCCCAGAAGTTGCTGTCAGCGTCTCCTGTCCCACCTCCCTGTCACTGGCGAAGAGGTCTGGTGTTGAGCTGGCAAACTTGCATGTAAACCCGCAGGTCTGTGTCCTGCCCACCAGCCAGCCTCCCCCCTCGCTGCAGTTGGCTTTCCGACACGGCGCTCGGGTGGCACCGGCTCAGGGACCCGAGGATGGCAGGTCTTGTGTTTCACTGAATTATGTACCGCTTCCTACGCTCACCTCGACCACTGCGCTTCTGGAGTTGTTTGCAGCCGAGTCTGCAGGCTCCTCTAATAGAGGCAAGTGCTCACAGGAACTGAAACTCTCTGCACGGCAAGCCAAGGATCCCCCTTGCCTAGTTGCTGGCAAGTGCTCACAGGAACTGAAACTCAAAGGGCCTTCTCTCTCACCGCACAGCAAGCCAAGGATCCCCCTTGCTTAGTTGCTGTGCTAAGCAGGGATAGGGGATGAAAGGCAGAATGGCTTCTTGTCCTCATCTCTTCAGCTGGGGAAGTCTCGCCTTCAGCACGTTTACATTTTGCATTTATTTGTTATTTCTATATGAAGAGGGGCTCAGTGAAGTTGATGAGGCTTTTCACTTTCTTTTCTCAGGCGTGCTAGTTAGCCTTCCTCAGCAACGCAGGTAGTTTAGGTAATTTAATACTGTAACATCAGAAGTACATGGTTATTAGTTCAAACTGCCTCGGATGTAGTCTAGAATCAACGATGCATCTTAATCAGTACTTGACTGACACTTCCTTTAGTGTCTGTCGGGTTATGTAGCAGGTACCTTTAGTAATCTACGTAATTAGAAAAATTCATGGCTGCTGATGTCCTTGGGTATTAGTTATGTGAAGGAGAACTGTTTCATGGAGCTGTTGTATCACACAGAGGTTTGTATATTTTTATATGCTTTTCACAGTCTGAAGAAAATGTAACTTTGGCTTGGAGACTGCATTATGGCTCTGATTTTTTGTCCTGATTTAAGTGTTCCTGTTCTTTTCAGCTTTGGCAAGCGTTCCGCAGGCAGCTTCAGGCGGGGCTGTGAATGCATTGTTTTGGAGCCATCTGAAATGATTGTGGTAAGAATATTTCCGTTATTTTTCTTTCAAGTATATTTTAAGTAGAACTTTATTTTACACGCTTTATCTTTCAATAACCTGTTTTTTTTATCTATGTGCCTCATGCAACTTTCTTTCCATTTCCTGCGTGCATCTTTGCCTTGTCTAAGTGATAAAGGCATTGTGTTACATTGTTATACTAAATTTACTTTTGCACATTTCTTTTAAAGCAGTAAAGTTAGCTTATGTAAACAGAATAGTGTAACAGAATTTTAAGTGCAGCTGCTTTCCTATTAAACTCAGATGTTTTAAAGTATTAATCTCAAGTTTAGTGTTTCATTGAGTTAAGTTTACTTTCAGCGGTTTGAGATTTTAGCCAGCATTTTGAAGTTCTACCAACCTTTCTGGTTAAAAGCTTGTCTCAGGAGTAGTGTGCTGTAGTCCAGGGGTCAATTAGCATCATCTAGGAGGGTTCAGAGCGCTTCAGCAGTTTTCAGCTGGTACCTGGGGTGATAAACGATGTGAACGAAGGCACCATTGAGGGGCTAAAATGTGTTCTGAACCGTTTTTCACTGAGATGGTGGCCAGTTCATGACCCAGGTGTGCCAGCTCCCTGAGCCATGTGTCGATGCTGCTTCAAACGTAGGCTCTCACGCCGCAGTTGTTGCGTCTTCGGAAGCGTTGTTATCCCTGGGGCTTGTATCAGAGAACACGAGTTAACCGAATCCCCATATATGGCCAATGCTGAAAAGTCTCATTTTACTGTTGGTGTGGCTTCTATTAGCAGGGTGAAAAAAGAAGAGATGTTGAATTACTATAAAAAGATTGTTCTCCTCTTTCAGGAGAAGAATTCTTTTGTTACAGTGTTTTCACGGCAGTTGTGAGGAATTCAGGACTACGACTTTGCTTGAAAACGCCCCTCTGAAACAGGAAAACTGATTTCATATTAAGATATTTCTAATATCTATTTTTTTTATTCTCCCGGCTATTATTTGGAAGTGAATTTTTTAAATGTAAATGAAGTCTTTTGCAAATCCTTCTTTTAGGTCTCTAAATATTTGAAGTAATTCTAAAACAGTGTTGCCTGTTGAAGAGTGAAGCCTTTCTTGCAGCAGGTTAGCTGGGGAAGATCCCAAGTGATCAGTGAAAGTCAGGAGGAAAACTACCAAGTGATCTCCCATAAGTGTTTCCTTTTTATAATTTATTGAGTTGTGGAGTGTTTGTACTCTGAATAAGAACAGAGGGGGTAAAAAAGCTTTTTTCCTTTATCTTTTCTGAAAGGAGTGTTTATACTCAGCAATTCTGATCATACCAGTATTTGCTCTTTTTTTTTTCGTTCCTGTGGGTTTTTTTTTTTTTTTTTTTAGTGACTTCACAGTTTGCATTGCTAAAATACAGGAAATTGGTAGCTAACCAGTCTCTCCAGAAACAGGATTAGTGGTGTTGCTAACATGCAGAAATCCTTTTACTTAGTTGGGGAAATGACACTGCGCTCCGCTTGTTATAGGTCGATTATATGGATGAAAATGAAGAGTATTTTCAGCGCCAAGCTTCTCATAGGCAATCACGAAGAAGATTTAGGAAAATCAACCAAAAAGGGGAGCGGCAAACAATTATTGATACCGTTGATCCTTATCCCGTGGGGAAACCACCTCTACCTAGAGGCTACCACACGGTAAGCTGGGTGTGTGTGGTTTATATGAGCATGAACAGAAATACTACTGAAAATGGCTGAATTTGCTATGTCTTGAAAGAAGTGAACGTCTGTGGGGGAATTTCCCCTCAAAATGCTGTGTATTTGGCTGCGGTGGTGTGTGCACGAGGGGGCAGCTTGTTACCTCAAGTTCAGAATGAGATTTGAAAGCATATTTATGAATAGGATTTGCCATGCCTTAATCCTCCAGTCACGATTTGCAGTTGTGAAAAAAAAGCAGCTAAACGGGGTTCTAAGTTCCTTTTGATATTAGATTACAGTACAAATATTTGAATGTACAGTGTTAAAGGGTCAGTTAGGGAAGCACTCATTTGATTGCTGTCGCTTAAAAAGGACTGTACAAGGCTAAAATCTTGGAACAGATCTGTTGTTTCTTTTGGGAGTCTAGACCTTAAAGTCAAATTAACCTTTACTGATGACTTCAACAACCTTTATATACTTGGGTTTCAGCAAACTAAAAATACAAATATGAATCTCTCTATATATAATAGGATATTCTTGGGTATTGTAATTGAACAGGCTTTCTCTTGGATTGAAATAAACTAAAAATTAAAGCTTATTTAACAAAGTGGTTTGTTAAAGCTCTATTAGATTAATACTTTTTTTTTGGAGTTAATTTCAAGTGTAAGCAAAATACTGGAAAAGCTGTTTGTCTTTGCCTCTCAGCTGGTTGTTTAAGCCCCCAAATCTGCAAGAACCATACAGGCATGGGCATAAATAACTTTATACACATTTATTCTCATCGAGTTCCTTGAGTTCATTGGGCTGGATTTTGCATAATGTAAGGAACACGCATATAAATTTGCAGGATTAGGACTTTTGCATTTATTAAAATGCTGCCTGTGATCTAAGGCAGAGTTGTAAGTTTTATCCTTTTCCTTTCTTTATCCTTGATTTGTTTGCCAGTTCCCTGTATATTCAGTGTGTGTCTGTAAGTGTTTAGATGTCTGATTACATCTCCTGTTAATTGCACAGGCTTTTCCTCATGAGTTGAATGATTACATTTTACACCAGCAATTTATGTTTTTTGTTTATACAACAGCTTTTAATGGTTTAATTTCCACTGCAGTTTTAATTGCATTCAAATTTAATATGGATGTTTCTGTTGAGCCAGTTCACTTGGTTTGAGGTTGAAACATTTTCCTGGTCTGTTTTTGAAAAAAATTAAAATGTGGCATATTGTAGTTTGTAGGAATTATGAGCACGGGAAGGATTATTCTTGTTTGTGTTACTTGGATGCATACATTGTGCTTAGCAACAGTGCTAGAGTGATTTTTATTGAGCTCTGAAAAGGCAATATTTGGGTTACAGACAGTGCCATTTGGCTCAGCAGGTCCACACGCCTGTTGTATAAATTTCTCTTTAGGTGTGCACAGTCCGTCGTTGCAAGTTTAACTCTGGGGCTAAGATCCAAAGCCCATTTGTGCCTTTCTGTCTTGTGCGCTCATGATGAGTGTGGGTATTTGTGTGCGTGTGCTGGGAAATCCATTGCAAGGGAGACTTCATATTGAGATAGAAGAAGAGATTGCCAAATAAACTGTAAAATTTGAAGTAATCACAGTCAAGTGTTGCTTTTAAGTGTACTGTGATATATGCTACTGACCCCTCCACACACACTTTTTTTTTTAAATATAATCTTCAGTCAAGCAATCTCAAATGATTACAGTATTATAAAGTTTTTTTTACATATTGGCCTGTTCTCTCCTTTTTTACAGTATTTGGTAATCTTGTTTACGTAATTCTCCCATTGGTTTCTATTATCAATGCTACTTTTGCTTCAGTCACACATGGTATTAAAGGTTGTGTTGTCTTTGCCTTCCTGTTTTCTGTCCCTTGATTTCATTTTTTAAACTTTTTTTTAAAATTAGTTTAAGAAATTTATTTCTGTTATTGGTGAAACTCACAGGAATTAAAAGTGCATTCTAGCATAAATCTTCAGGGCTTGTTGCCCATCCATTGATCAGCATCTTTCAGGATATGATCTTTAGGTTTTTTTGTCTAAATTTTGGATAAATTAATAAAAAAAAGATTAAAAGAGGGAGATGTTCAGAGATTGCAGCAAATAACCTGCTAAAGGCAAACTGAACACAGATGAATATGATTAGTTTAAGTTTGCAGTTCATTGCAGATGCGTTCTGCTTTCGTTGTTAGATACATTTTGATTCAGAGTAATAAGGTCTCATAGATAACATACTCAAAATCTTTAAAAAATGTACAATTATACTTCTTGTTTGTTTATTCAATTTTACCCCAAATCCTTAGTTACTACATGGTGTGAATTTTGTTGATGAATTATTGATGCATTATTTCCAGCAGTCTCAGAATGTTGTTCTCCAGAAAGGTCAAACAGTGTTTTCTGAAGAGTTTTAGATCTTGTTTTGAAAATGTAGCAAAAAATATAGAACAGTCTTGAATAAAACTGCACTGCGGTATTTTTCAAGAATTGGAAAAGGAAATGCAGCGCTCGCAGTTGTGGCGTGGCCTTCTGCACACAACTTGCGTTGGACTGTGGACCTGCGCTGACATAGTTTTTTCATTAAGTTCATAGTGTTGCAATGTACTATGGCATGTCTGATAATGTTCATCTTTTCCTTTCCTCCTATATGGCATTCATTTCATTTTGGCTCTCAGGAATGCACTAAACCTCAGGTATTGTAACTTACTGTGTATGGTCCCCTAACAATTTACTGGTGGGTTTTCAGTGTAGTGTCATAATAGTGATGCAATGTCATGACTAAAACTGCCTCCTTTGCTTTGATTATTTTTTTAAAAAAATTTGTAGTGAAGTTGCTTAATGCCTCATGTTTTAGAGACTACAACAGAGAATGATAAGGAAAAGGGTAAAAATAAAATATGTAGTGCTTGACAGATTGAACTCATGAATCTCCATGTGAAACGGAGGACTTAACTGTTTATTTTGGTCCAAAAAATTGGCCCTATTTAGCTGCTGAGTATTTACCTGGCAGTAGGATAGGGAAATACGACAAGCCAAGCATTGATAATGCAACTTGGAGCCTTTCTTCAGCTGAAAAGTGCTGGTTCCTGGTTCACACATGGGCGCCGAGTGGCGCAGCCTCCTGCCGGCGCGCGTGGAGGTGGCCGGGCGTTAAGAGGCTGTTGGGGTGGACGCAGCCTGTCCCACCCGGGACCCAGTGCGCGTTGTTAAGCCCCGGCTCGGGCGTTTCGGCTGATGTCAGATTTCAAGTGTGGTCAAAGCCATTTGAAGGTCTGGATGGCATCTTTTTAACTTGAGTTCTATTTGTCATTGAATTGATCGATGCCAAGTTGAGTAAATACTAAGCCTCTGCCAAAACCAACATTTAATACGAGTGTTTGTGTCTTGTTGAACTGTTACAGACTTCAGTGTTAGGACTGAAAAATCTCTTTTGTGGTAGAGCTAGTCCACATATTATGGAAAACTATTTACTGATGCGTCAGAATTCTTTCTTTCCTATAATTATTACTTGTCTGTATTCACCTGGTATTTTTATCAGGAATCACAGTCATTTTAAAGGCTCCTTCTTTATGCTGTTGATGCTCGAGCTCATTTCTTTGTCTAGAAGACCTGCAGGATTCAAATTCTCATGTGGTTCCCATCGTCAATGGAGTCGTCATTGCTCTTAGCAGTGATTCTAGTAGGGATGGGTATTGGGCCGTGGGACTCATTCCACTGGAAAGCTGGTGAGCACCGATTTCAGGGATCACTGCGTTCCTAGAAAGAAACGGACCATATTTATTGGAGAGAGAATTTCACCATGGAAGTCTAGCCTGGGCATGCGGGTTAAGAGCAGTGATGTGGAGCTCCCTGGTTACTGCAACCTCTCTATCCTGTGCCTTTGACTTGATATGTGGCCTGGGCTGTGCGTTTTTGCCAATGGGTATGGTTTAACTTTACTGAGGGCAAAATATCAAGCGTAGTGAGGAGTTCTTAGAGAGATGCAGGTCGGCCCGTGAGAACGATGCTAAAGCAGCTCTGAATAGTCCTCAGCAGAAACTAGAGCACGTTTTTGCTCTCTGTGGATCCATCCGCGTTTGAATTAGTTGCAAGCTTATAAAAACTGCCAGGAAAAAGCCCCAACCAGGCTTTTTCCTCTGCAGCCTGAAAGACTCCTAAAAATAAGTAAGGGGATCTGTTCTAGATTGTTGTGACTTCTTTCAGGATTTTAACCTGCTCTAGGAACCTTGCTTCCCACTGCGATCCTCTCCTGTAACTAACAGCTGTTGCAGCGTATGGGCAAAGTAGGGTGTTTTTTTTCCCTTGAACTCACATGGTTTTCTGGGCATCTAAAAGTCCTACATTAAATAGCTATCTTCAGTCCATAAAAAAAAATTAAAAATAACTTTGTTCATTATATTTCTACATTTAAGATTTAAAATATATATATTTTTTCTGCATGAATTTTCAATAGCCTGTTCTTTGTTTTGGATTTTTTTTTTCTCCATACTTTATTCAGTGAGTGTGGCTAACCGCAGCAATGTGGAAGTTAGTAAGATGACAAGCAGTGTTTGCTTGTGGTTAATGTAACAATTTACAATTCAAAAGAGCTAGTTCCTATTCTGGGGCTTTGTCACCGTCTCCAAATACAATGTTGGACAGGATTTAAGATGGTGCGCACGTGCATGCACATCTATATACTCAAACACAGACCTATATATGGAGGTAATTTCAGTCACTTTTAGTTTGAATCTTTCAGATGCCTCAGCTTCAAGAAATTAACAGAATACACTCAGTCCTTCAAACCTGTAATTTAACAAAACATTTAAGCACTTAATGTTCCAGGTGATTTAAAGAATGATCTAGCACTTTCTAATGTAAGTTCACTTAATAAAATAGTTGGAATCATAAGTAAATATTCATGTCAGGAAAAAAAAAAAAAAAAAAGAAAGAGCCACGTATGAGCTAAATTGCAAAGTCTGTGGATTATTTCTATGGCCGTGAGCACGGACACACTGGAAAAAATGAGCTTATGCAAAGGTACAGAGGATACAGGGAGATCATGGTGGGGAGAAAAGTTTCTGAATGATCTTGATCTTGGAGGTTTTCAGTACATCTGCTTATGAAGGAGAAAGAAAACACACACACAAAAAGAGAATTCTAATCAGACATACTTGGTAATCAAAAGAGCTTGGGGGGAGCAAGTTGCTGGGAGGTTTATGGCTTTAGTTGCTAGCATGTCTTTTGACAGCTGAAAGCCATCTAAACAGATTTAGCTTTTGAACTTGATGCCAACTTAGTTTTCTGCCAAGGAGAGGAAATAAAGTGGAGAAGGTAATCACCAAGCAAGAAGTAGGCAAGCTGTGAAAACCCTGTAATGTGGCAGGTAAAATGAAGGGTAAAAAAGGTCTCCTCGCATAAATAATACCCATTCATAACGGGCTTTCCTCTTTGCATCGACAAGGTGCTAACGGAGTGTGTGTTTTCCAAAGTCAAGAGAAAATTATTGGGAGATTTTCAGAGTTGGGCAAGTGTACTGGGCTTTTTCTGTCCGTGGTCATGAAATGTTCTTTTAAGTAATTGAATTGATAATTCAAATAAAAATTGTACACACACCTTAATTTAAAGCTGTATTGCTCACAGGAAGTATACAATGCAAGTGTGTTTTAATTATGCAGTTCACAAATAATGCAGGTCTGTTTGTCCAAATAATGATTTTGCCTTTCTTGATAACGCTTTGTTTAAAAGCATTTAAATGGAACTTTGTTTAAAAGCATTTAAAGTGGAACATACTGTAGTGATCCACCAGTGCATTTATAATAAAGACTGGCCAGTTCTTATCATTTGACAAATGTTAGCGTCCTTTATGCTCTTTTATCAACAAGGGTGTTCGTCTAGTTGCTTTTGTCCATTTATAAAATTCAGTGCAACTTCATAAGCAACTCTTAGTTTTTGTTACTTCGTGAAGGTGAAAATCTACTCATCATTTGATATGTTCATCGTACTAAGAAATACGAAAAATTTAAATACAGAATTTGTGTTTTTAGTCTGGATGTATAATACTTGAACACCTCTGCAATAATGTGCATTCCTCAGAATCTGTTACTAAATTACATATACAAGTCTATTTTGTGTATGTTAAATTGAGATGCTTGGGAAAATACAAAGTGTGGATTATCCTTATCAGACATCCCCAAAGATAACTGGACAACTCCAGTTAACTTTGTGGTTTTTTTTTTAATTTTTTTTCCCCCAAATTGTATGTTTCCATATGGGAACATCCACAGATAATGTTGTGGTGACAGTGTTCCTATCCCAGATTCTCTATTTTTTAGCCAATCATAACCTTTCAGCT
Source organism: Crypturellus undulatus (assembly GCA_013389825.1). NCBI lineage: Eukaryota > Metazoa > Chordata > Aves > Tinamiformes > Tinamidae > Crypturellus > Crypturellus undulatus. Next base: position 5,576 of record VWPW01011294.1, on the reverse strand, counting down.
ACATATTTTTCTTTCTTTGGAAATATGTCATAAAGTTGTGTTTATAAATTAGTATATGAGCACCACCACCATTTTATTTTGTGTAATGCCAAGAGTAAACCAAAACTGTTCATCCTCCTTTTAGTACTGTGTACTGGCAAATTAATGCAAAATTAATGGTATGCAGTGTGCTGTTTACTCAACTTGCTGCTTCTGTCAAAGGATGTCTATTTTTGTGTATTACATCATCCCTGCTGCAGAACTCAGGTATCCGCTGGGATTTACTGTTTTTCCAGAAGCGCCTTTGGAAGGGCGTACATTGATATTTGGGGAGAGAGGTGCAGAGGGGAGTTAAATAACTTGCATTACTCAAACATGAGTAAGTAGTCTGAGGTAAAATCTTGTAATGTACAAATCCTTTTTTACTTTACTCATTAAATGTGAATGTTAATCTTGCCAGGCTCCGCCAGGGCCCTAGGAATGCCTCTAAATGTGCGTGCTTTTTCCTTACAGTAAGTGGGAAGGAAATTTCTTGAATGTTGTCACTTGGAGAGTGTAAAGCAGTTTACCTCTGGGTTTAAAAGCCTGTAAGTGATCCATGACGGTGAAAAGATTTTCCTAAAATACATTACGAAGTTTTCTGAAAGAAATCTCCAAATACAAAACCAAGTAGAAGCAATCTGGTAGAGAGATTCAGGCTGGTAGGACTGTTCTTCTACCTAAGTTTATTTAAGCACTCCTGTATTTGGGTAACTAGTCTTGCAATTGCAAGGCGGGGGGAAATTAAGGTTGTATTAAGGTTGTAAAACAGAGCATCCCTTACTTGATGGTAGTTAACTCCCCGTTGACTTGATAATAGTTTTTAAATCAAAAGCAGTCAAGAAAGGCAAGGGGCAGCGGAGATGGTGAGGAGTTAGTCACAGGTGCCTGGTGGGACGCGGCGCTCCGAGGTGGGTTCCTGCGGGAGGAGGTGCGGGGCTGGCGGGGGGCTGCTCCCACATCCCATGCTGGGCCGCAGCTGGGNGATGGTGAGGGGTTAGTCACAGGTGCCTGGTGGGACGCGGCGCTCCGAGGTGGGTTCCTGCGGGAGCCGTGCTGGGCGGGAGGAGGCGCAGGGCTGGCGGGGGGCTGCTCCCGCATCCCATGCTGGGCTGCAGCTGGGCGTAGTGGCCTCTGTGTTGGTTTGAATGGGTTTTTTTTGGTTTTGGGACCCTCGGGAGCCAGGCTCTTCAGAGAGTCTCCCTGGGTGAGTCTCAAGTTCTCAGCTGTGCAAAGGAGGCCTTGCGAGTCTTGCGAGCCCTGCGTCACTCTTGACTGCGGCAGATCATTTGCTCCCACTGCGCTTGTGCTTGCTGTTTAAACTGTAAAAGCAGATGCACGTTCTCTTCTTCTGCGATTTGATTAGCACGTTATCTTTAACTCGTGCTTTTACACTAAGGTGAGAAAAAATTGTAAACATTTGGGAAAAACTCCTCCATAGTGACAGATGGCATTTTTTCACTCCTGAATTAGACAATGTTAAAGAAATTCAAGTAATCTGTGGTCACTCATCCAGTCTAATTGTTAGCATTTAATAGGGATAATAAACATTTTAAAGTCACGTTAACAACATTAAACTTCAGATTTATGTAAATAATAACACGTTATGTAAAGACACAAGTAAATTAGTTGTGTATCACATAATAAAGTAACTTCATAAAATAAACACATGCCGTAAGTCTTTTTTATCTTGCAAATGAAAAATTAACTAGTAAGACAGTTATGTATTGTGGAAGCACAAAAGAGCTGTTGAAGTTTGGTTTTAAAAGCTGTGATAGAGCACACTCCTCCATTCTGTATGAAGGAAAACCTGTGGGAGAAAGTACACAGCTTTTTCTATGTGAGAAAAACTAAATAGAAATTATAGAAAATAACACAAATTATAAATAAATAAAAATAGAAATTCTGAGAATTCTGGAAACGTAGTTGTCACATGTCTGAAATGAGAGCTCAACGCAAGTGTTTTAAGTGAAGCTTGTGCCTTTCTCCCTTGGAAAGGCACGGCACGCAAGTGGGAAGTTGGCTTTCCCAAAACGCGGGGCAGCGCACGGAAGGGGACGGATGAGCCCGCAGCCCTGCGGGATCCGGGCAGAGCCCGGCCCAGAGCCCCACATGGCGCCAGCCCCACGCTGTGGGGAGGCTCCGCGTTGCAGATTCCGCCGCAGCTCCACAGAGGGGCATTGCTTCCAATGGGCGCTCCCGTCAGCACACGCGCGAGCAGAACGGCACCCCTTGTAACAGCCCTCGTGGTGTTGCCGGTGGTGCAGGGAAGCATCATCGTTTTAATGCTGTGAATGCCATGGCCTTCTGCATCAGAGCCAAAAGCAATAAACACGAGCACTTTTCCTGTTGGTTTTAGTGGTATTTTAATCATAGAAAGCTCACCTTGGGACACCCACTTGGTAATTTTCCTTTATTTGATGGAGTCTTATCTAGAGGTCCCAGAGTTCTAGAGAAAAGGCAAATAGCGCAGGTGTGTCTAAAATTGGGTGTCTGTGTTGTGATTTGATGCTGATATCATGATGAATTGCTTGTATGAACCTGGGCCCTGTGGCCAGTGATTTATGGGTAGCGGCAGCAAATTTGTCAAAGTATTAGAATAAAAGATTTTTTAACTACTAAATGAGATACTTAATTGTATGCTTCATTGCGGTGTCTGTTGTTGATCGCTGTTTGGGGAGTTTTGTTGGTATTTTGTTTTCTGTTTATTGTAGTCATAAAGTGCCAAGAAATTTCATGACACTACAGTATTTTGTCTTTTTTCAAAGAATTTGAACATAAAGAAAACAAGATTCTATCTTATGCTGAAAGGAAAGAGAAAAATATGCTTTTTTTCTGTTTTTGAGGTACGTCAGGAAAAGAATGTTTTGTGTAGTTAATTTTTACAAAATTAAAAAATACCGGAGTAAATAGCTGTGCGTTAACATGACTGCTTGACATAGAAGGCAGGAGGTAATCCGTTGTTGCAGCATTTGTCATTAACCTAAAAGGGTTTAATGCTTCCAGCATTGTTGACGTGGCTGAGGAGACCCAATATCTCGGAGCACACTCCATCCTGGGAAATAGAGTTTACGGGAATGGCAGTCAGATGGTGCATGCTGCTGAGATCTATATCACTTTTCATCTTAAAGAGCTGCTGTTTATGAATCATGTGGGTAGCGTACAATGTCCTCACCCTCTCAGTTGGATGGAGCAGGTCTGTGTGTTTTGCACACTGTTTTTTGAAGCTTAGGGAGGTTGGCTTTTCTGTAAATGTAATAGGTGAAGACAGATGAGGATGGCCCATCACGTCCAACTATTGTAGATAAGCTTTATTAACATCTAATTTTAATGGCCTAATTTGCAGAAAACCTTTTCTGCTCTTTTCAGACTTTGTCTAAGCAAGGAGTTATTATACGTGGGCTTTGATGTAGACCTCAGTGGAAAGTTACACATTGGTTTTGTATTAACTGTTCATAGCTATTTATGATAGCAACTTTCCAAGATGCATTGTTCTCCTGTCTCTTACTGATTCGAATTCTATTCATTTTTCCACTGGAAGATATATAGTCATTGAGCTTCTGCCGTGGTTATTTTTATAAAGCCTAATTTGTAGGTAATTATTTTATGAAATGATAATAAGTGCATATGATTATACTGCATTATGTCAGCATACCCAGAAAGTGGTGAAAGTGGTAGTAGTTGAGAAGAAATAGGGAAACAGAATCAACCCTTTATTTCAGAAAGTCTTAATCACAGACTGCCTGTGTTTTTTGTTTGTTTTTCACCTAATTATATTTATATGTACATCTATATATACATTTAAGGTACAAAGATTTTTTTATTTTCTGTTTTGGAAACTATAAAGTCTTCGATAGTTTGAGTCGCACTAGTAGTAGACTTCCAGGTTGCTTTAAACCTTGCGTTCATATGTATAGTACTGACTTAATTTTACCGCAGGAGAGAAGAGCTATATGATAGTGAATGCTGTAATCAATAAGGAAGTGTTTCATGGTTTTGTCATGTAGTTCTCAATCTTTTCTCTACTATGTGTTGGTTTTGTTTGTTTGTTTTTCCTGATTCTGCTGTGTTTCAAGGCTTCTACCACAGTTGGCTTGGCTAGGTTTTGGCTGGCAATGTCATCACGTTTAAAAAGCCACGTGGATTGAGTTCCGTGTTCATAGCTCAGATATGGAACAGACTCCAGAAAGTGGTCTGCTTCCTTCCCACAGTGGTGAGGCAATGCTGTCCTGGCAGAAGTGCATTCTTCCTGACATGAGTGTAAATCACCAGGCTCAAATTCTGCTCATGGGGTCAACCACAGGGCCACCAAGTCAAACTTGGTGGTTTTAATTGCTTTGTCAAAAAGTAACACTTCTTATTTATAAGGCTAGAGGAGGTTTGTGCAAATCTCCTGAAATTAATAGTTTCTGCTATTTCTAGTCAGGATTTCATTTGAAAATTAAATGTGCTCAGTATTAGGTTCTTTTAATATATGGTTTAAACATAAGTTAACATTTAGAATCATCTGGTATTTGCGATGCTTTGTATAGTGACACTGCAGCGACTTTCTAAAATTCGGAACCAATTACTGTAATGCAATTGTTTTAGGAAAAACTTATGCCCTTCAAGGGAACCTTTTAGCATGCAAAGAAAATCAAGGGCACAAGTATCATATTAAACTCTCATAAATGTAAATATATTCAATTTAAGTGTGCCGTGTATGAAACAGCGTCCTTAAAATAACTGTGCAAGCAAAGTAGCCCAGATATTTCAGGATCATCTTCTCTCCCCTTTTTCTTTAAAAAGGGGTGGCTGGTGCTGGTGGTGTTTTTTCCCCAGCCCCTTACAGAACGCGCTGCGGATGAGGTCAGACAGGACCGTGCAGCTGGAGCGGCGGGCTCTCGCTTGCCCGCGCTGGGTCTCCCCCACGAAGCATCGTGCGTTCGTGGCGCGCGGCGTCGGGCTGACCGGGCTGATGCTCGGGTTACGGCTTCAGCGCGGTCCCGGCTGCCTTTTAGCTCCGCTGCAGGCCCGTGCTCAGTGTAAAACCCGAAGTGATGCACTGTTCATGGGAGTGACTGGCGAAAACGGAGGTCAGAAGTACAGCTACGGTCTTAGACAAACATGATACAACCATACGTATGTCAGTCTTTGCCAGACCTTGCTTCCCCCCTCCTTTTTTTTTTTAATGGGGTTGGCTTATTTAGTGTACATGTAACCGTAACATCTATGTCCGGAAAGGTGTTACATCCCTTTTACAAAATCCTGGACGTTTACCGGGCACGGTCCGAGGATGCCGGTGTGAAGGTGCTCGCGGCGCGGCGGCTCCCCGGGAGGCGCGCGGCTCCCAAGGCCCGTCAGCGCGGGGCTGCCGGCAGCGCTGTTTTGGGAGGGAAGAGGGGCTGATGCCGGCCCCCGCCTTCCCGCCCGTCCTCAGCGGGCGGCCCGGCCCGGCGCGGCGCAGGTGGATGTTGCTCCTCGGCCTCCGCGCTGCTCCCACGCGCGGCGGTGACCGCATCGCTCCCCCGGGGCCCCGCTCCCCGGGCGCCTCTGGCGCAGGCAAGAGCTCGCGCGGA
>VWPW01011292.1:17306-27901 GCA_013389825.1 Crypturellus undulatus | reverse complement strand
CTCAGGATTGCTACAAGGGTTTAGTGCTGGACAAAGAGAGTAATAAGAAATTTTTAGCATTTCAACTTTATTAAAAAAGGGTACAAAGGAACCACCTCTGGATATTGTAAAACTCACAAATAAATTCTTTACAGCTGCACAAGATAACAATGAGAACCCAATATTTCATTCCTAGCACAGTAAAAAAATCCTATTATAGCCAATGCAATTATGGGTGCACCAGCTGTATTTTGGGAACTCTATATAATTTCTATCTGTTTCTGAACCAAAACCCCTGAGGCCAGCCTGTGAGATTAAAAAGTCCTCCTCTTTCACATACATACTCTTCTACATCCCTGTTCATTTACCAGGATCTGGAATTTGGCAACTTGTCATCATCAGACATGATGCCCTTCCAGGACAGGAAGGAGCTTTGCCACAGCTGTCCTCCTACCCTGCAGCCTTGTATAGTAGCAACAGTCATATAAAAAATGTATCTCCTTCTTCCTTTCTAAAATCTATACCTCAGGATGCTCTAGACACGCATTTATTGTGCTAGTTGAGCTTCAGAGCAATGTAAGCTCTGGAGGGAGCTGTGTCCAGCTCTCTCTTAGTTGGAAGGATGGTTAAGTTTCTGAGAGTAGAGTAAAATTAAAAAAAAAAAAAAAAAGGAAATGGAAGACCTAAAAGTTTTTTTCTTTCCAAGCCCACTTTTGAATCGCCAACAGAAAAGGGCTACCACAGGTCAGGTAAGCATCATGAAGCTGAGATATATATTTCAACCTTGTTATCAAAACCAATAAAAATACATGTTAAATAACACTATTCCCCTGAAATTACAGGCTTCTTGCCCAGCTATGCTAGAGAACTGAGATATGACCACACCAGCCAGACTTTGAGCAGCAAAATATGTGGAGACCTCAAGAGGAGAGAAACAGATGGGAAAAGTCACTGTTTCTAGCACAGCCCTAAGGCATCTCCGTTCCCTTGCTCAGGGCTCCATCTGGTTCCTGTTCTGGCTTTCCAGCTGCTCCAGCAACAGCTTGACATGGGCAAAGAAGGGGTGAGAAGAGCTCACTTCAGCTCCCTAAATAATACCACCAGGCTTAGACAGGGCAACCATAAACTGGTGGCCTGGCACATGCAGGAAGACAACCCAGAAGTAATCAGCAAAGGTTTCAGTCAAATATAACAATTATATCTAGAAATGGAGAAGCAGGAAGCTGTTTAGAGCTATCAGCCTAGTCCAGTCCCGTGTCTCCCAATGGGCTCTCCAAGTTCCTTTGAATAAAAAGGTTTCTCTGGGCTGTAAAGCCCAACATTAATTAAATTATATTTGTCTTGGACCTAGCAGTCCCTGCACACTGCTTTGGGATTGTCCTCTCGCGTTTATCGTGCTGGATTTCCAGCAGTTGGCTTAAGTGAGAAAGGATATAAATAAACATCTTTTAATCTGCAAAAACAGCAGTATGTTAAACTTTGGTGATTAGCTTCAATTTCTCGCTCGACTTGTTTGGAAGTGAAGCAGGTAACAGAACTAAAGGTGAACAGCAGTGGAGGGTGCATCATCCAGATGTTTGCCTAGATACTTCATTGAGTGATGGAAGTTATTGGCATCTTTAAAGACATTCACACTATATAGACAGAATAGGTGTGGATCTATACTATATTACAGACACTATGCTACTATATATTGCTATTAAAGTTCAATCACTTGTGCCTAATCTTTTTCTATAAACACTTACTATTTTTCCTCTTTTAGAAGTAGAAATGATCATTTCCATATCTCCCCCTGGCATGGTGATGGCAAAACATCTTGTAAGGAAAGCCTGCACATTCATTTAATATTAGTTTCTTAGTTGAATAAATAATTGCAGACACATGAATGAGTTGGATTTTTCTGTCTTGAATATTCCAACATTAGTGTTCTCACAGAAGTCAATAAGCAGGATTTTGAAAAATGGGCCTTCCTCTTGTTTTGGGTTTCTTCCTGGACTTCCACAGCAGCAATTTCAGGATAGGGGTCTTAGAGAAAAAAAAATGATGAAGCAGAAATGCAGAGAAGAAAGAGGAGAGAAAGGAGATGGAGAGTTTGTTCTTTACATTAATATTAAACTGCCCATTTCCCAGATGCATGCTCATGAAAAGGAGAATTCTTGGTGATTACCTAGTAATTCAAACCTTACAAACCCACCTAAGAACACACAAAGACAAGGTAAAAAAAAGATTTTTTTTATTGCAGTTTCATGAAATCTGATCCACAGCAGAGCCCAAAGAATTCAGAAAGCTTTTGAACACATATGCAGACTGGTATCAATTTCTTTTTTTATTTCTTCCTTACCAGATGAACAATGTATATGAACAAAATAATGTTTGTGTGTGTGAGTGCATGTATATAAACATGAGTAACTTTTATAAATGGAAATGCCAGAGAATACAAGTAATAGTCTGGTTTCTATATGAGGCTCTGCCTCACGAAACAATCTGTTGCATGAAAACAAAACAAACCTCTAAAACTATATTCGCGTGTTAACATTACAGAATATGCTTGCCTTTTACCTGTTACCTGGTCAAAATCCTAGTCCAGAACCAAGAAATATTCAATTAAAGATGAATATAAGCAAGGTGTGATCTTTACAGTCTCTCTGTACAGCTGACGTGCAGTGGAAAGGTCCCCTTCCAGGCTGGAGCATTCCCAAAGCGGTGGCACCACTTGCGCCCTGTCACAGCCCTGCTTTTCTGCTCTTCAGTAACACACAATGCAGAAGGAAGGGTTGCAGTTTGGTTGCCCTGATATGATTGTGTTTGTAGCCTGCAGTTGTAACAGGGACTTCATTAACTCTACAACCCCGTTCTTCGTGTCGCCCAGCTATCCATGAAAATCAGGGAATAGCAACAGTGTAAGCTCTGCAGTGCATATTGCCTCAGCTGAGAATGCCAAGCTTCCATGTATGTGTGGCTCAGTAAAAGGCTTTCTGAGTAACAGGCAATATGTCCTGACTTCTTTTTTTTTTTTTTTTTTTTTTTTGTGATTCCATATGCTATCAAGTATTTAAATCAATTCTCCTTGTTATTTTGCTGGATTTTTTGGTATGATTTGTGGATTATATTCCACAATGCTTTTGTTTATTTATGAATCTGTGATCTGCTGGAAGTCTAAGAGAAACAGAACATGTGTAAGTACAAATCTCTTCAAGTGTTTTATTAATCAGTGCATTCTGAAGGAATAACATTATGTCTTTCTTTTTTAACTTTTAGCGCTGCTATTGGCCAGTTGTTAAACAACCAGTTGGGTCTGGTACAGCTTCATTTTGGTATGTGCTAGTGTTTTTAATCAGTATCACCCTTTCCCTGGGGCCCAGATCTAAAATAGGGTGAGATTTTAGCCAATTTTCAGTTATATCTATTCTTGACTGAACATGAAAACCTCATATAGTTTGTGAAAGCAGAAAAAGCAAATGCTGAAATGTTGGCATTAAAACCAACCAAATTAAGTCGCTCAGATATCTAAGTTAACTTGCATACTTTATACTTCTCAAAAAGAGACAGCCCAAAGATGATGGGTTTATTTCCTGTGATTTCTGCGATCCAGAGAAGCTAGCTCCCTATAAGCCCAGAATACAGACTGAAATGATCTCTGTCCTCCATGGTTGCACACATCAGAGAAGACAGATAAATTCCACAAAGCTACTGCTATGTTTAATATGTTGCTATAGCATGGCTGATGTGGAACACCACGGGGATGATATTTAATTCACCAATATGTGCTAAGTAAATATGTGGAGAGATAGAAACAGTTTATTCATCTTTTATATTAAGTATGAACATCCATTGGTAAAGAGTTACCCAGGGAATAGAACATCCCATGCATTTGTTTTATAAAACTGTGTAAAGCTTTGGCAGGGCTGTTATATCATGTTGGCTTTGGCCATTTATTTCCCTGGATCTTCCCTCTGAGTGGCACTGCTTGCTTTAGAACCTTCTGTATGAACAAAATTTAATAAATGCCAAAATCTTGGGACTTCTCAGGCAGTTTTTTTTCATAGTCATGATGATTTACCGTCTCAAGTCAACCTCTTCCCTCTGATGCTCCTGTGCAACCCTAGGCCTGCAGGCCGTGGTGTGAAATGTCACCAGTACAGTCTCACAGCATTTTGGCTAATCCTAGAAAAACAAACAAACAAACAAACAAACAAAAGAAAAAAAAATGAATGGCTACTGTGTTGAGTAAGTCTATTGAAGTCTTTGACACAGTCTGCATGTGTCAAATCAACTCAGGAACCATTGGCTATCATCTGCATCATGCAAAGACAGTTCTGCCCACGTAGAGCTTTGTGGAGGACGGGAGTCCATATTAGCCTCACACGCACCCAATGAAGATCACGTAGCCCCAGTTTTCAAGCTTTTTTTGGTTTTGTTTTTCTGTTTTTTGGCACCTGCAGTGCACAGAAGCACATTCCTGATGTGAGACATCATTGGGCCATTAATGATAACTATCATCTCTCTCTCAAATGATTGGGACCTATTATTTCACTATAATGACCGAGACTTACTGTGTTTTCACAGACTGAATTGTCTGGTAACATGCAATTTCAGTCAGATATCTTAAAACACCCAGACTAGTTTTAGCCATGTTACCTAAAACAGCAAATCCTTCCCTCCTTTCCAAAGACAGAAGGAAATTATGGTCATGGTTCTTATTGGAAAAAGAAAGTGTAAAGAGGAACCAGAGCCAGAATGTAGGAGCTTCCATGGGCACAGTGAGAGAGCAAGGACAGGTCACGCTCCAGAGGAGATCACAGCAGAGTGCAGGTTCTTCGAGCCAGCTTCACGGTACAGAATTGCTTCTCCTCTCCCAGGGCTGTGGCTCCAAGCTGCAAGCTGCCCCACTCCCTTCAGAGCGCTGCACCACAGCCCCCAGCACACATGTCCTTCAGCACTGAAGAACTCAGGCACCCGAATACTGCAGAGCAGCATTAGCTCTCTGTGGTGGTGGAGACTCCTTGCAGTGGTACTGCAGGAACGCCTATAAAAGACATTATGGAGGGAAAGAGGGAGCCGTGTTGGTAGGAGATCTGAGTGACAAACTGGTCATTAATGAGCCCTGTCTTGGAGACTTCTTTTACTGCACTGCTCTCACTACCACTGAGCTATATTTACCAGATTTTTATTTCCTCCCAACGGGAAGACAGGGACAAATAAAGCTTTTGTTTTACACTTCTGACCCATGTATTCCTCCTATCTTCCTTCTCTAATAACGATTCAGGGCTTACCTCACTCACCTGAGCAATTCTTATTCATCTGTATGGCACAAGAATGAAAGATGATGGAATGAGGTTCATAGTTAGAAACTCCATGGAAAGATTAAACAACCTGTAGGAGGAGGAAGGTATCTGGGGAAAGGCTTGGCCACAGAACAGCTGAAAAACACCAAGCAAAAGCCTCTCTCTCTCGTGATACCTCTGCGAAAAAATCTTGCCAGGTACAAAACAATAACTATATACAACAATAACTATATACAACCTCATGAAATTCAACAAGGCCAAGTGCACGGTCCTGCACCTGGGGAGAAATAACCCCAGACACCAGTACAGGCTGGGGACCGACCTGCTGGAGAGCAGCTCTGCTGAGAAGGACCTGGGCGTCATGGTGGACGACAGGTTGACCATGAGGCAGCAGTGTGCCCTCGTGGCCAAGAAGGCCAATGGCATCCTGGGGTGCATTAAGAGGAGCATCTCCAGCAGGTCGAGGGAGGTGATCTTACCCCTCTACTCAGCCCTGGTAAGGCCACATCTGGAGTACTGTGTCCAGTTCTGGGCCCCACAGTACAAGAGGGATGTGGAGCTGCTGGAGAGAGTCCAGCGCAGGGCCACGAGGATGATCAGGGGCCTGGAACATCTGCCCTATGAGGAGAGGCTGAGGGAGCTGGGCTTGTTCAGCCTGGAGAAGAGAAGGCTGAGAGGGGACCTGATCTGTGTCTATAAGTGCCTCAAGGGAGGCAGTGAGGAGGATGGGGCTGGCCTCTTTTCACTGGTGGTCACTGACAGAACCAGAGGAAATGGCCACAAATTGAAGCATAAAAAGTTCCACGGGAACTTAAGGAAGAACTTCTTGACAGTGAGGGTGACAGAGCCCTGGAACAGGCTGCCCAGAGAGGTTGTGGAGTCTCCTTCTCTGGAGATCTTCAAGACCCGCCTGGATGCAGTCCTGTGCCACGTGCTCTAGGTGGCCCTGCGTGTGCAGGGGGGTTGGACTAGATGACCTCTAGAGGTCCCTTCCAACCTTAGGCATTCTATGATTCTATGAACTAGAATTAAAATAAAGGAGCGCCATTTCATGACTTAATAATATCTTGAATAGGCCCTTGTTAAAAACTGTCTGAAACTAGCCAGCTAGATTAATTAATGATTTTGAAAATCAACACGGTGGGCAGAACTATACATTGACTGTATGTATCAATCTAAGTATATGAGGAAAGTGGTGGTTCTAAAACATAGGTAACATTGTATACAGTGATGCAGCCACGCAAGTAACAGTTTCACTGCAGACATTCTTAACATTAATCCATAATGTAACTAGCTGCAGTAAGAGAGAGAGGTTAAAAAAAAAAGTTTGTAGCTATCCTATATCTCAGACAGGGTGATATAGCATAAGTTTTAAAATGATAAAGACTTCCAAGAATACGATGCAGGCTCCACAAAAATATTCATACACGCCCAAACAAAGGTAAAATCTTGTAATAATTGAATAATTGAAGCTTTCCATATCTACAAAGTTAAAAAAAATCAAGCTCAAACCAGCCCTTTTTCAGTGGCTTAGCTGGTCAACAATCTCATACACAAAGCCCAGTGCTCTTCCCTAAAACCTAAGAATTAATCAGCATTATGTAAGAGCTTTTTTATAACACTCTAAAAATACATTGTGAATTCCTTTCCAGTGTTGGACTGAGAAGCTTTAAAGTACAGCCACCCCTTCATCCCCCTTTTCAGCAAACACTGGATCTTCATTTCTGATATGAAAAACTTAAATTTGACTCAGTATATGTGCCTCAAATCTCATTAATTATATCGGCCCCATGAGATGCAATTGCTGCAGCTAAGAGCAGTGTTTGTGCTCAAAATGATTTGAGCAAGGGCACAGATACACAGATATTGTATGTGCATAAATATTTTTAAAGAGAACTAATGACAAGAAATTTCATAAGACTGGATGTTTCCCTGCTAATTTACCTGTTTAGTAACCAAACTTTTGTATCCACATAATGATGTTTTGTTTGCACGGTAGTGATAGCTGCAACATGATACTGTTCTTGCAAAGGCAGTTGTAACATTAGCCTGACAGATCTCCAACAAAGTCCTCTGAGTACCTTAATTCTTCCTTATGCTCTATTTTTCATATTCATAATAAACAAGTACTGGTACAATTTCTGTATTTTCCACTGAAGGATCTCTAAGCAAAGCTACAAACTTGGCCTTTGAACATTAGTGGCGGTTTGGGAGCCAGACCTACAAGGAGAAGGAGCTTTGCACCATGTGGGTCCTGCAGCAGAGCTGTCATTGAGGACAGGCTGCTCCTGGTCATTTCTGTGTGTCCATCTCTACCCTCACAAAGATCATTCTGCCTGGCCAGGATTATTCCCCAAACTGGAGTTTGGTCTATGAACATCTAAAGTATCTGCAGTCCTTCAGACTAACAGGAATCACAAGGAAATTGGAAACAAGGTATTTTCAGCTATGAAAATCCCATTATGGAATGAATATCCAAAGGGTGTTAGAACAATCTCACCTCATCTGCAGCAAACACCTCAACATTGTTCCTTCCAGAAAAACTTCCCCATACAAGACCGACAACACTGTCTTGGCCATCTTCTCAGAACAACCCCCAAACCACAAACAAATGAGGCAAAACTACCGAGGAAAAGCAAACCATTTCACATATGCCAAGAGGAATTTGTGCAGCAAGAAGGAAAGAGCTGAAGAAGATGCCCTTGGTCAGGGATGACTTACTTCACTGTTGTTACAATTTCATGTGCTGCTCCCCTGACTCGTGGGTGGCAGCGTGAAGCTTGTAACAAGGGATAGCCAGTTTATCTGACAGGGTGATCACAGCTCTTCCACAAGCGCAAGCATATATTTAGATGAAGATCGTACTCAGGATGCTGATGGTTCTGTACCAAAATAAGTGTCCACTCTCCTTTGTAGGTTTGCCTGAGAATATCCACGTTCACTCTTTTGCTTCTCTAAGCTACTCTCATTTTTTTTGTATTTTACTCATAACCCAAGTCCTTTGTTCTCTGCCCTGATTGTTTCCCTGCTTTTCTTTCTTTGTACCCTTTTCTGCTACCTATATTCGCATTGAATGGAATTGGTCACATGACAAGCCCTCATGTGAACTCCATGGTACAAGATATGTAAGTATTATTTGGTATGAACGAGGGCAAAATATGTCTTGTGTGCCCTTCTCAGCTTCTCCCTTTCTAGCCCCTTCCCTCTTCTGTTACCCAAATTCCTTGAGCGTTGTGCTGGTCATTCATGCCCTTTGTCCATGCTCACCTATGGTCACCAACACCTCCTCCTTTGTTGCCTTCTCTTAGCCTTCCAGTCCGCCCTTTTCATGTTCTTTTTCTGCTTTCATTTCCTGCTAGTTTCCTGCTCCCACTACCACCCTTTTTGCCACCTTGTCTTCCTTTCTCTGGTCTTGGTGGTGCAACTTGCAAGCGAGCAGGACCCCTGGTCTTGCAAGCACATGGAGGCCTGGGGTGAACAGAGGCAGACAGTTGAACAGAGACACAGTTTCACCTCTTTCCCAACACCCATTTCAACTGCTTTCTCCCCCTGGCCTGTTAATATGTATGTGTATGTATATATATATATATATATATATATATATATATAAAAGAATACATGGGGGAAAAGAAAAACAACCTTGGTATAAGATGGCATTTGTTGTGGTAGACTTTAATCTGATAAACTGCTAGTTGCAGAAGCATGAGCCCCACACAGAAGGAGGGCCCACGGTGGGGAGCGGTGCTCGTGTAATGGCAGGGATGTGGGACCCTGTGGCATTTTATTCCTTCCTGTTGTCTCTACTGCTCTGCCACTAATTTGTTCCAGTTGCTCATTAATACTCTCTTAATCTCCCCAAACCAATTTTACCTCACCGATTATTTCTTTCACTCTCACAGCTGAAAATCCAGAGGATATTTTTTCTCTGCAGCTCTAACAATGATAAACAAATGCTGGTGGTTTACGTCCCATACAACTTCCCTCCTCGAACCTAGTGTGGCGTGTCATGGTAGTGACCTCTGCTTGCAAACACAATGGGGAGATGGGTGTATTTACAACCAGAAAGCACTCTGAACGCTTGATGCAGAACACCAAACCCGCCCATGTGTTCCCCATGCGAGCAAGTTGAAGCAGCAGCACTGTGTTTATAAGGAGATGCATGTACCAGACTCTGCACGACCAGGATCACGCCTGTGCAGTGAGTGTAGAGAAGGTCCTAAGCCCCGCTCAGGCTTGGGGCTACTTCCCAAGCCTGCGGCCCTGCTGGCGGCTCCCTTCCCACCCCGCTCCGAGGCACGCCATTATTTGCAATGTGTCTTTAAAAAAATCAAAGCATTTCCTTAAATTTTCCTTCCTTTTTTTATTATTATTTTGTGTGTGCATGTGTGTGTGAAGCTTTTCTAAGTCATCGTTCTTTGCCTCAGGAAACACTTCCTCCCCCGCCTCCAGTAGTCACAGGCCGCTCCCGGCCCTCAGCCCACGACACCCGAGTCACCTCGGGGCTGCCCGAGCGCGGAGCGGGGCACGGGGGAGCCCCAGGAGCCCAGCCCCTCGCGCGGCCTTTGGGGCCGCTGAGGGCGGCTGGGCGCCCGCGGCGGTCGGACGGGGGGTGACGGGGGGGGCCGTCGCGCTGCCGCTGGGGCCCCGCGGGGGATAGCGGGGGCGCCTCCGCGAGACGGCGGCAGCGTGAGGAGGGGGTCGCGAGGGGGTCGCTACGCCCGGCGGGGCCGCGGCGGGGCTGGGCGCTGCGCGGCGGGCCGGCTGCCGACTCCAGTCCACATTTTGGCTCTCTCCGGCGCGCTCTCCCTCGCCGGCAGCGGCGGAGGGCGGGAGGCACACGCTCGGAACAGCCAGTTGTTTAAAATCCTTCTAGAACCGTTTCTAATTCCCCCTTGCGCCGGGGAAGGGAGAGTGCGAGCGGGGAGGGGGAGGAGGAGCCGAGGAGACGGGGGGAGGAGGCGGCGCCCGTCCTGGTCTGCGCCTGTCAGTCACGGCGCGGGGGGCGTGCCCGCCCGCACGGCCGGCCAATGGTGTATGTGTGTGGCGGCGTCGCCATGGTGACGGGGCTGTTCCCGGGGAGGCTGTGATGGGTTGACAGGTGCGTGACAGTCGGAGCTCTCTGCAGGCATGTACGGCAAAGGCAAGAGCAACAGCAGCGTCCCGTCCGACAGCCAGGCCAGGGAGAAGTGAGTACAGCTCGACGGACGGTGCTGCCGGGCGGGGCGGGGGGCACCTCGCCGTGCGCCGGCCCCACACGAAGTAACTTTGCTGCGGGCGGCGCGGCCGCGGTGGGCGCGCACGGGGGGCATCCCGCGGGGCGGCGGGCGCCGT
>VWPW01011292.1:0-17131 GCA_013389825.1 Crypturellus undulatus | reverse complement strand
CCGGAGGTGCCCGCGGCGCTACTTGCGCGCCCGCCCCGCCGCGGGTACCCCTCCCCCGCCGCCCGTTGCGCGGCCGTTGCGCGGGGGGCGTTGCACGGCGCCCCCGCCGCGGCAGGCCAAGGTGTTGGGACAACTTTGGCAACAGAGGGGCGTCGTGGCCGCCGGGCACCGCGGGCAGCGGGAGGCTCCCGCCGCCGCCACTTCGCAACTCCGCGGCTCCCAACTTTTTTTTATAGGCGCCGCGCCTGCGGCTGCCCTCGCGCCATCTGTCCCGTGGCCTGGCGGCGCCGCCGCAACTGGCGCGGCGGGAGCTCCCGCGGGGGGCCCGCCGAGCGGCGCATTGTTCTCCGCGAGTGGAAACGGGGTTACGGCGAGCGGGGGAGGGATCGCCCGCCCGCTGCGGGGGCCGCTCCGGGCCGGCCCTCCTGTGCTTGTGCTGGCTGTTTCCTTCCCCCAAAACAAAGGTGGTACGGGAGAAGCGGAAGGGCTTTTTGGGGGGCGCCGGGAGTTGCGGGCCGCGCTGCCGCGGAGGCCGGGCCGGGGGTAGCGGGGAGGTCTCCTCGCCTTCACCTTGCCCCTGGCGCGCGGGCTGAAGGGGCTCCCGGCGCCCCGGTTCCTGTCGAAATGGGCTGGTGCCGAAACAGTCTGCGGGAACTATTTGTGCGACGCCGAGGTGCTGAAAACGCGAATAAAATCGTTTAAAACTGCCTAAGGGTTTCTTTATTTAAACGACACGGGAGAGAAAAAAAATAATCAAGACTGTTCGGGCTGGGGGAACTGATAGTGCGTCTGGGCAGCGGTGAACAGTGACTGTGTAGCACATGCAGCCAGTGCCCGAAGTAAATATAGCGGCGGCGATGGGGCAGCAAACGGTGCTGTTGGCTCGGAGGGTTATCTCCCTCCTTCAGATGTTTTGACGTTGCTCACAGTTGCAGGAGGGGCAAAATATTTAGCGAGGGGGAGAATGACTTGAATAGAGAGTGTCTCTTTAAGTTGGCTGTAGTTACAGCTTCGCTTTGCATTATTGAGATTGGTTCAGGCCAGGCAGGAGGCTGTGCAGAAGGAGGAAAAACCCGTGTGTGATGAGTGGAGCGCTGTGCAGCGCCACGCAGCGCAGGGGGAGGAGGAAGCGCTGCCTGCAGCCTGGTCAAGGCTGCCGGGCCTGCACAGGGAAGGGGTGAAGCCGTTGAAACAGTCGAGAGACCTGGAGTTGGCCAGCGTGCCCGCCTGTGTCCTCTGCAAGAATCACCTTGCTCCGGCACTGCGTTTAACACGAGATTGAGTAGTCCGGGCATGATGGAGGAGTTTTCCTTCAGGCAGTTTGTCTTGAACCTTCACCTAAAAGTTTTCTTTGCTACAGTGTTTGAGACTTCCTAATTCCAGGAGCTGGCATGTGTGCTTCCTGGAGCGGGAAAAGGCTGGGCACCTCTGCTGCTGGAGGAGAGGGAGAAACTTAAAACATCCCTCTGTGTTCAGAAATATGCCATGTAACTTTGTAACAGGAAGGTATAGGAAGGCAGAGGCAGCCCAGACAGAAATGTTAATTGCAGAGATGGGAGGTGGGAGACAGGACTTGAGCACTAAATTCTCAGCAACTGGTGTCACTTCTTAGTCTCACCACGTGGATGTGTGGATCGTTTGAAAATAGTTGCCTAGGTGGCCAAGTGAAACATTGTTGCTGGATATAGTAAAGTTGTAGCACTAAACCATTTTTGTACCTTGTAGTGCCTGTTGTTTTTCAAAGCACTTGATAAATTCCCAAAGCAAGCGATGGGATTGCAGTGCTGGATAAGGGAACGTGGGACAATCAGATGCTGTAAACAGTAGCCCCATATATTGCTTTTAATTCTGTTTTGCACACATATGCCATACACTGCTACACTGAACTCTTACAGTTCTAGCATTGAACTTTAAAAATATTTTCAGATTTTTTTTCTTTTTTTTTTCTCTCTTTTTTATTTTTTTATTTTTTTGTCTTCCCGACTCTCGCTGTTTAAAAGCTCATAACAATAGTTTAGGCAGTGTAAAAATCCTTAATTTTCAAGGCAGGCCTGCCAGACTGACTTATTGCTGATCAGTAACTGCCCTCGAAGCAAAGTTATGGGATCCTGCTAGATGGTGCTGTTCAATTTAAATACACTTTGTCTCCCACTCATTATAACTAACATCTGGAAATAGGAATTGCTCGTATATAGGTTATATTATGTAAAACAGTGAAGTGTATTGCGTTATACATCAGGGGTTTGAGAGATCACTAATTTCTTGGGTAGCCTCTACTCACAGATAAATGCAACCCAGAATTCAGAAACACCCATTTCCTCTGTCATTTTTTCTCCCCCAAACCTTCCTTTCCTAAAAAAAAGAAAGAAAAAAAAAGAATAAAAAAAGAAAAGCCCAAAGACTTGGCTTATGGTTGTGGAATGCCGTTATATAGCCTACATTCCAGATTTTTTTTGTATTGCATCTCAAGTTTCTTCTTAGTAGATCAGATCCCATCATTGCCATTTTCATATACTTTCTTTCTGACAACTGAAGAGCTGGGATTACTTAATTTTCTTCTTTCATATGATAATTTTTACAGTCCTGCAATGCTTCTCCCAGGGTGATGTGCAAATTCTTGTTTCTACTCGAAAATAAAATATCCCTATCCCTACAAAAATAAACATCTTTCTGACTCCTGCATGGGACTGTGTTAATGTGAAAACCATAGAGGAAATATGTATGTTTGACTGCTATATCAACTATTTATTTAATCAGGAAGAACAGAACTGTAATTACGTTTAATTTGACTTTTCAAAGTTTTTAGAACACAGCATGCACTTTTAGCTCTGTCAGGTCTCCTCCAGGTTTTAGATATCTAAAATGGGTAGTGAGTAACAGTTCTCCTAAATACACTTGCAATAATTGGGTAAATATAATTAAAAAAAAATACAATACTTTTGAGTTTGGATGGCCTAATTATGTAGAAAATGTTTCTTCCCTTGTGTGCTAGAGACAGGACTAGCGTATCCAAAGTCTGCAAAGTATTTTTCAAGTGTGGAAAAGGTGTGGAGCAGTTCTTGCAATCAAGGATGTAGTATTTTACATACTGATGAGACCCACATTGCTTTTTAGGGTGCTGTCTTTAATATTTAAGTCTTTTGGAGTTATTTAATTTCTATTAAATGAAACAAAGTTTTTACAAGTCACTTAAAGTAGCATTTGGCAAGTTTTCAGTTCCAAAGATGGAGTTCATTTTATACTCCTTCTCTTTGTCCCTCCCTTCTGACCTTGGGGCAAGTTGCATATTTTTTATAGTTTAACAACAAATCAAAGTGTGGATAGATGAACTCAAGAAAAATAATACAAAATTTTGTAACCCAGCAATCTAGCACAGCTAAGTAAAACACTAAAAATGGGGGCACATTACCAGTGTAGTGCAAAGAGAAATCAGGAATGTTTTTATCCTCTTCCTCCCAATCTGGAACAGTTGTGACTTGACTCTGGGTTCAGGCCACCCCTCTTGCATAATGGATGGTAAAGTTGTATTAAACAATAGCTCTCTGCTACCCGGGCTGAGTCGGGGCCAAATGAGACTCATCTGCATTGTCAAAGGAAAAAAAAATATTTTTTCTTAACATCTTCTTTTGTTATCTCTTCACAGCAAATGTATCTTCTTGGTTTTTCTTTTATTCCCTGAAATATTCCCTGAAATTGGATTAACTCAGATTAGGAGCTTGGACCTAGCAACATTTCACTGAGTGGCAAAGCCCTGAACTGCTAATCATGGAGAAGGAAGGATCAACCACACACATTTTGTATCCAGCTATATATCTTTGTAAACAGCAGTTTTACAGGCATTTGGAGATTGGAATGCTTACAGATATTAACATTGCTTAAGTTAGAAAAGGCATGTAGAAAGCTGGTTAAAAGGGCATATGTTATAAACCAAGTTAAATTCTGGAAAGCACTAGCTGTTTTGGCTTGAGGTGTCCTGATCTCAGCAGTCCTCTGCACCAGGTTTCTCCCCAGGCGCCTTTCTTTCCTTGGACTCAGCAGCCGTACTGATTTTGTTTAAAAATTGCCAGGTGATTAGACACTCCTATTTAATTTAATATAAAAGGCTCCATGATCAAAATAACTGATTTTAGTGCTTCTACATCGTTACCACTTCATTGCAGCTTGGGGACCTAGAGAGAGGGCAAGTGTGTGATTGCTGCTAACCTGCTCTTCTGCCTCCTCTTTTGCGCGAGTTGGCTGCATGTGGGATGAGGGGCATTTCTCCCTCTTTCCCAGGTCACCGATGCTCTGGAGAAACAGGTCTCCCCTTTGTTGTTTCTCCTCTGGCCTTTTTAGGTTGACTGCTCCTTCCGATGTAGGGGGCCTTTGTAGGAACAGTTGAGGTACCTGCCTTGATGTGCAACTCTTCCCAAGCAGAAGAGAGGCATTTACACAACTTCTGTCATTTTTTCTTGTCGCTGTCAATAGAGTTCTCCATAGAAAAAAAAAAAACACCTAACAGATGCTCTTCTCATTTGATTGTTGCGTTCTTCAGTAAACAATAGAGATTT
Organism: Crypturellus undulatus; assembly: GCA_013389825.1. Taxonomy (NCBI): domain Eukaryota; kingdom Metazoa; phylum Chordata; class Aves; order Tinamiformes; family Tinamidae; genus Crypturellus; species Crypturellus undulatus. The sequence continues at coordinate 12,581 of VWPW01011292.1, read as the reverse complement.
GCTAAGGTTTTAGAGGACTTTTGGATTTATAGAGAGTGTTTTCTCTTTCAAAATGCATGGATTTGTATTGCTACTTGCCATTATGGTGTTTGTAAGCTACATTAAAAAAAAAGACAGATTAAGATTTATTGCCATCAATGATAAATTTTATACTTATCACTGGGAAATAATTAAGTAGATTTTCAAGCTTCAAGTGGTGATATATTTATCCCTCCTCCTCTCCCCTTGCCCCCAAAAAAGTCCCCAGAACTCATAGTTTAATCAAGACAATTATACAAAATTTAAATTTGACAGTTACACACCTTTTTCATCTATCATAAAATATATTTCTGCTACATGAGACAACTAGTGTAGAAGTTGTAGGAATACTACTTTGGGAGTCTTTGAATATACTTATTTTACAGCTATACAAGAATGTGTTTTTTAATAAGGAGGAGCACAGAAAGGAAGTTTCTGAGAAAGGTAAATATTTCTTGGTAATTATTGCTGATCGTGATGCTTCTGGCACTCTTCTGTATTTTGCAGATACATTCAACAGCGTATTTAGGCATTTCAAATAAGGTATCTGCTGTAATTCAGACCATGAAGAATAATTGCTCTTGGACTGTAGATTTAGCAGGTTGCTGACAGACACAGTGATAGCAATGATGGACTCTAGGAACCAATTTGAGTATAGCAATGTGCCAAAATACATACCAAACTTTAAAGTGTTTTGCTTATAGCAGAGCCATTTGTTTGCATATAGTTGAGCACTTGCTGAAGTGTTTTATTGGGCCAGAAAGGCAAGAACCAGTGGAAAAAAATCTCTTTCTGTGTTGCTTCCCTTACTTGATTGATCTTCTCATAAAAGTATTTTTTTTCTATGTTTATTCTTAATTGTGAATGCCATGAGATGTCTGAGCTTTTCTTAGCTTCTGTAATGCTAAGCAAACTTTGCTGCTGAAGAGTCAGGACTTAACGTCTGGAAGCCATTGAAACCCCTTTTGCACAGTTGATGTTCTGCTTGCTCTAGTGAACATGATTTGGGCTTGGTTTAGAGATAATTAAATCTTGCTGGAGGAGACAGTAATTAACAGAAACCAGTATATATTAATAACTTATTTTGCTTAAATTATAGGCAGATGATAACATCACCAAGTGCTGAAGTAGCCAAACAAGGTTTTTAACTTTGCCAAAGTTTAACTGTTTGGACTGAAATTTATAATGGCACTGACATATATACATGAGAACAGAAAATATATAAGTATAAATCCACACTGTTGTACTCCATGTGTGCTTATATATATATAGTATACATTGTGCTGATTTGTTTAATTGCTGTGTGTGTAAAATTTGAGCTGCAGTGTTCTGTCTGGTTTCAAAAATTAGACAAATACAAAAATGTGTTTTCCTGTGTTTTAAATGTTTTGGCAACTTTTTGCTATGGAAACATGTAGTACCTCTCTCCTTTGACAGACTTGAAATTTGGTTGAAAAAGCATGAGGTGTTTTCTTGCAGGAATGTGTCCTTTGCCATTTGCATGACAAAGCATCTGAATTTAGCCAGGATAGAAGTCTTTCAGAAAGAGCCATTTGCATATGCTTAGGGCTTCCTACCTGCTATCTCTAAAATCCTTCACCTTTACTGAGAAGACAGCAAAGGTGTCTCCTGCCTAGACTGCACACACGCCATGGATGGGGATTTGAGCAATCCTCGAACACTGGGTCTCTACGTGGAGCGCACATCCGACCCGCGCAGTGACAGACCCGCAGGAACCAAGGACTGGGTGTGAAAGCAGCCTCCAAGGAGGTAAAAACCTGCACCTGGCTGCACAGGAGACCGGAGGTAGGAGCTAAGAAGGAGAAAAGGGGATAGAGGTCACTTAGGGGTGGAAAAATGAAATTTGTATGAGAAGCCCAGCTGACTGCTCTTTGTCAGGGAAAGGGATTGAACATGGGATAGAAAGAAGTGTCTGACAGGAATGCAGAATGTGCCTGGAGAGAACTGGCAGTGGTTAAGTGAAGGGTCTAGGAAAGGGACCGTGAAATTTGGAAATACTGGGATCAGAAGAGAAGCTTGAGGAGGAAAATTGGGACTGGACATTGGAGGAAGGAATGGGTGCCTACAACTGAAAGAAGTCAGGAAGGAAATAAGGAGATACCTGGGATTTGGCTCGTGAAGGAGACTGGAGGCTGTAGGATAGAAATGGCAGAGGTAGGGATGTGATAAAAAGAAGTTACTGTCTAAGGAGACTGGCATTAGGATCAGATGTTTGAGTGGGAACTGAGTGAATCTAGTCAGGAAAAGTGAACCTGGTGCAAAGCAGAAGTAGAACCAAGAAAAGTAAAAAGCAAACAAACAAACAGAATATCTTGAAGAGACACATGGAAAGGGGAGGATTTTTGTTAAGTTTGACACAGGTTTAGGAGGAACATACACTCTCTCCAGATGCTAGAAGAGGACTGTTCATTCACTGCAAAAAATGTCTTTGAAACCAAGGGCAAAATGCTTTATGCTGAAGACCAAACCCACACACACCTATCAAATACTGGCATAGCTGAAATGGCAAAGATGTATGTGGTGGTTCTGTAAAATGGAGCTCAAATGATGAGCTATGTGATGGAACTTGGGAGGGAAAGATTGGATTTGCCATTGAAAGTTAGTTGAAATAGCCTGTGTGTCATTTTTGAATGTTTTGGTTGCATTCTCAAGAATCCCTCTTAACTTGGAAAACATGGTTACATCCTAACTGTAGTTCTTACTTTGTCCTCATTTGCATGTTCATTGATGTATTTTTATTTCTCTGAAAAAAGCCTTTTTTTAGTGTGTAGAATAGAGAATTGTTTGCATAACGAGTAGCTATTTGATAATTTACTGTTTTCTTGTCATTTGGTATGTGCCTTGTGGCTTACTTGCTGTTTCCTAACACTCATTCCTAGAGGAAGAATATACTGTTTCTTTGGTGCCCATCACCATGATATCTGAGTTTCACAAACACCTAAATGTATGTGTCTAGCCACTCCAGAAAGATGAAAAACAGAAATACTCACAGGTTTTTGGGTGCCCAGTTTGAGATATATAGGCCTTATTTATTTATTTATTTATTTATTTATTTATTTTCCGAGCATTATATTAACCACTAATACTGTGTGTACAACTCTTATGGTCTCTTGTGCCACTGCTTCTTAGAATGAGATGCTGTGTTACCAGGCTGGGTATCCAGAAGATAGGGAACGCACAGCTACTCATCCTCTGGGCAAAGCCTGTCTTAAATGTTTTGCCTCCTATGCAGAGCAATCCTGTGGCTCGTGCAGAGTTGGAATCTACTGTTAGGGCTGGTTTGGGGAATCTCCATGTGTGACAGGGCCCCCTCGCTCCTGGCACGCGCTCTCTGCCCTGCGTGATGCCCTTCACATGGGGCAGCGAATGGCTGCTGCCACAGGCCGTGTCCTCTGCAGCCAGGCCATGATTCATCCCAGGGAAAGATGGAAACGCAGTGTTCAGAGAGCTACAGAGCTAATGAAGTCTGATTTCCTAGGCATTTATCTTGTTGAGCTCATGCTGCAGTGTTTCCATAAACGCAAACAGATGAAGCAACTCGTAGAAATGTCACAGCTCCGAGACCACTGTCCCTCAATCGCATCCACGTGAAATTAGTCGAGGAGCTCTGAAGTTATCGTGGGCGGACAGGTGTGCCCTGATACTCACGCATGCACACAGCATGGCCTCCTAAGCCTTCGTTCCCTAGGGAATGAGGCTAAAAATGTGGGATCGCATGATGTTAGATGGCACCTTATTTGGGCAGAGTTACTAACGGTGATGGCTGGTTGAGCCTGCAGGATGCAGAAGGGGCAGACTCCTGTGCAGTGCCCTGCGCTGCTCTCTGTGTAGGTAATTAAAAACTGCTAAAAACGGTTACCTTGAGACTGCTCCGCAGAAACGTCCTTGGGCACCAGGAAGAACACAGCTTGGTGACAGGCCTGCTCTCTGCATATTCCGTCGCTATGGATGGCGTGAGGCCTCCGCAGCTCTCCTGGCTGCAGTTGGGGCCCCTTGGTTACTGTTCCTGCTCTCTTGGCTCACAAAGGGACCAGAAGGAAAGCAGCCCAGGTCGAGCTGAAGCTCAGCGCCCACTTCTTCATTCCTTGTACTCTTTCAGAAATTGGAGATGACCTCCACACTTCTTTAGGCTTTAGGATATTTCTGTCTTCTAGTCCCACAAAGATAATAAGTGAGAACCTGAAACCTCTCTAGGTGAAGATTTCTTGTCTCAGTGGACATGGAAAACTAAATTTTAATGAAGGTCCCTTTCTAACAAGTTAGAAGGTTGCAGTAATCAAGACCATAACATCCCATTTTTCTTTCAGTTTTGCTTTCTTCAAATTTTTTGTTTTCTCAGGAAAATAAACTGAAAATTTCTGTCATGGGCCTCCCCCCCCCCTCCAACCTTCTATTATTCTAGTTGCTTGCCTCTGGGCTCTTTTCAGTTTTTCCTGTCTTATTATTATCATATCCAGATCAGAACATAGAACAGAGCAGAATTAAATAATTACCTCTCTTGATATAATATATACTACTTGGGTTTTTGTATATAAAGCATTGCTGCTAATACTCCCCAGAACGCTTGCGTCTTTTTTTTTTTTTTCCCTCCCGACAAAATTATCCATCTTGCAGTCCACATGCCCTCCAGGTTCGTTTTCACAATACTGCTGCCTAGCCAATTATTCCCCATTTCATATTTGTGCATTTGATTTCTTATTCCTGAGCGTAGTACTTTACATTTGTTTGTATTGAATTTTCTCTTATTAACTTTCCTACTCTGTTCATGTCCCCAAAAGGGGTTTATAATCTTTCCCAACTTGTCATCTACACTTTTGTGTTTTTACATCCAACTCATTAAATTTCTCTCTTCTAATGGAATTGGTTCAGGATAGCAAGAGCCTTCTTGAAATGTTCTTGCTTGTAGTAACACACTGATAAAGACTCTGATTATTTTGTCAGCCAACTGTACACCATTTTTTCATTTCATGATGTCTGTTCCCTTTGCTTATGTAAGTATCGTGTGGCAAGCTAAGCATCAGAACTCTTGCATTTATTACTACCCTCTTGACTTATTTCTTCTTACCACCATGCAGTTACTCTTGCAAAAAAAGAAAACAGAGTTGGCAGATGTTTTTCTTGACAGATGTATATTGGCTCTTTCTTAGCTTAGATATACATTGGGTCTTTCTAAAGGTGTTTATAAATTAGTTTCTGGAAATGTTTTCTGTATATATTTTTGATAGGAAAGCTGATGTTTGCAGTAATTTTATTTTTTTTATGTGCTATGACATGTTTTTTTTTTCCTTTTTTTTTACCTTTTAGTTTTCTCCAGTAGTTACCTAATATAATATATGTAAAACACCTCAGGAAAAGGGGTTCAAAACTGTGATGCTTCCTACAAAATTGACATTATCTATGTGAGTACTCTGACAGCTGGACAAAGCTGGGCACCTCATTTCTGTTCCTCTAAATCTTACGTTTTCTCTGCACAAAGGCAGAACTTCCCCTTATGCCATGGTAGTTAAAGCGGAGTCCTGGAACAAGGGAGATGAGTTTGAATTTAATGTGAACTGGGAAGGAAATTCATATATTTTTTTTCCTTTTTCCTGTCAAAGCAGCCTAACACCCAGACTTCTGTATAACAGTGTGACACAAATCCCCTTGCTCTCTTGGAGCGCGTGTGGGCTTGGGCCCATTGGGGGAGCTAAGGGCAGCTTTGCTCAAGTGCTGTGTAGCCTATGCAGGAAAAATGTGCCAAGCTCCAGAAAACAGACAACTGCACGTGACAGACAGGGAAAAAGGAGGAAAATTTTAGGCTCATTGCTTGCCTAATCCTGGTTATGTACATAGCTTAATTTGTCAGAGCCCTCCAAGTCCATCTTTATGACTGGCCCTTTGAGACTTTCTTCTTTCACTTAGCTTTTTGCCACTATTTCCTATACACAAAATGACCAATGAAAAAAGCTTCCCAGTCCTCAGAACCAAACTTTCATGCGTCTTTGACTTCAATCTTTGTTTTCTAGAAAAACAAGCTTCATTTGTGATAACAGAACCAATGTATAAATGAATATAATTTCTGTTGTCCAGAGTCTGGACAACATTCTGTTGTTCTGGACATCATGTCTGTTGTATTTCTTTTAAAGCATTTACTGTTTCCCTTAGGACAGGTGTATTTTAAGTGGTTTTGTTTGTGTGTGTGTGCTGTTTTGCTGTAATTTGGACAAGCCTGTGAAAGAGCAGTGACTGGTTGGATTTCCTTTGTTAAGTATGTCCAGGGAGGCTTCCCCCCGCCCCCCCCTCTCATTTCCTGTGCAAATATCAATTAGTAAAATATCAATTCATGAAAATGTAGATGTCAGAAATCAAACTTCTGATTACAGGTACAGTTTGGCAGCTTAGTTGTGGATTGGGAGTCATGTAGCTCTTGAGTGTCCCCTAGAATAGAATGCATGAGATTTTTTTGATCCCATCCTTGTTGGGCCTTTAGCCTGAAGTTCATTTCTTCAGGTAGACCCACTTAACTAGCAGCTGACTAATATGTAAGCAAATACTTTTTACCAAGTTTATGCAAGTCTGGTTGAAATGCAGCCCTTGATGTTAACCCAAACCCCTCAGTGGAATTGATCAAGCCTAGATTGCCAGTCAAAGTGCTGTTACTTTTCTAGAAAAAGCCCAATGTTTTTAAAATATAGTATATGTAAATCCCATGGTTGTGCATATAAAGTTTGGGGTTTTTTAGACTGATATTGTAAATGTCTTTTTATTAAAGGATGGATTTTAAAATTCATGTAATGAGTTTGGAAAATTAATAATGTTTCCTTGTTGGTACTAAGTATTTTTATTACTAGTTAGGGGAAGATAAGTATTATCTATACTGTTTTTTTCTGTGATAATCAACCTAATGCTCATAAAAAGTGGCAGACTGTGTTAGTCTTGCAGCCTGGTTTTATTGGCTTAAAAAAAGTTACAGTAAAGTCAGTAGCAACCTATGCTTGCCTGTGTTGTCATGTTGGCTTTCCTGGGGAAGGGTTGCGCTTTCAGAAAAAGAGATTTGAGTGCAGAAATGGAACTATAATTCCTTAATAAATATGTTGTTCCTGACAGTCTCGGGACAAAATGGATCATGTGGCTGACAGGCTGTATGACTGTGTCATAAATATTCAGTGATTTATGAAGCTGGAAGCAGAGATTATTCCACCCCATGCGAGAACTACAAAAGTTGTGATGCCTTATCAAATACCTGTGATTGTAACAGTAAGATTTAATAACCAAAAAAAGTACCCAGTGAATGCTAAATGCTGGGTATTTTATTTACTGATCTTCCCTCCCAAACATCAAAGGATCGGGGGCTAGTAATGGATAGCCCTTTTTATTTCAGTTTAGGTCATCCTTTGATTTCAGGCGTGTGGGGGGAGCTGATAAAAGCTATTTCTACATTTCTACATTTCTATTTCCTGTCCTGAGGAAGTAGAAAGAGCACTTGATCAACAAACAAATACAGAGCAGTGCTTGCACAGAGGATAGTTCATAAGAAAATACAAAGCCTGGAGAGATAAAGGGATTCTTCAGATCAGATGAGCGGTGTGAGAAACATGAAAATATGCCTCTAGTAATGGTAATATGCTTGACAAGCAGATCTGAAAGGTGCAACACATTGGGGCTTCTGACTTCTGTTGCAGCTACTCAAATTCAAGTGTCACTTTTAATTTTACTATCCATACGTCTAATTCTTCTTTATAGAAGAGAGATGTTTACACCTATGAGGCTAATATCTGTAGAAATGTATGACTGCAAATGTAGTTATACATGTTTTAAGTTGTTTTTAGAAACAGAGGAGAATATAATGCAACAAAACCAGAAAGCTGCATCTCATGCTTTGAAGGTACTTGACATATAATGTGTCTAAGTACAATTGGGAAACCTATAAGAGAATTAAAATAGATTTTGATTTCATAGGAGTTCTTAAAGAGATGATTTAAAAAACATCAGGCTGGAGTACTAGATGCATCTATATGCATTTGCAATTCCAGCCATTGAGAAGGTTATTTTTTGTTCCAAATTATTTCCCAAACAGCCCCCCTAGTTAATAATCTCCTTTTTTTTAATAAAATGTTTGGAGCTATTAACCTCCAAATCTGCACGAGTTTACTCATTTAAAAAAGAAAACAAACAAACAAAGCATAATAGACAGGAAAAGAATTGTTGTCATAAAGCCGTGATTATTTTTCCCCTATAAAATCGCATACTTGGATTGAGCATGTTTCTCTCATTATTGTCTAGTAAAATGCTTAGACAAATTTGAAAAAAATTTTGAAGATAGATAGCCATGCATGCAAGAACTTTGCCATGTACCACATTCTACAAACACTTTTGACAAGGAACATTTGCCCAAAACTGCAGGCTGTATCAGGGACTACAGTAAGACTTGCTTCTGTGCAGTAGCTGTAGACTTGTGTCTCCTTCTGTATCACATCTTGATTCTCCTTAGCCTGATTTGGAATAATAGACGAGTTCTGAAACATCATTGGCAGCCAAAAATGTTTTTCTTAGTTTACAGGGAGCACCGACTTTATAGACACTGAATAGGTTAACAGTTACCAGTGGTTACAGAACTCATAAGCACTTGTAAGAATCTTCCTTTTCATGGCTGAAGTACTTGAAACACTCGTAGTGCTTGCAGTTGAATGTCCATACAAAAACATTTGGTATAGTCATAGGTTTTGAAACAAATGGGGTCTGTACATGCACAAGCAGAAGTTACACATATTTTCTACTCTCCTGCTGCTAGTTCTGTAGGGGTTTTATCTATTTTCTCACTGTGCAATATGCCATTGCAGCCTCCCCCCATTCGTGTAATGGCTAAAAGGTAGAGGGGGAAAAGCAAAAAAGAAGGGAGGGCAAAATTAACTTTCTGTTAACACAAGAGTAAGGATGATGAAAAATGCAGCTGAGGGAATGTACTTAAGAAAGTTTTTTTGATGTGGGTTTCTATTTTATTTTTCTTTATATAGTACACACATTTTATACATGATACAAAATTAAAAAGAGGAGCTCTCTGGTACATTATATTGCCAAGTTCTTATGGAGAAGAACTTTACTAGTGTACTTATTCAGATGAAAACACTCGTCTGTTTATCATGGATGTTTGGATGTGGTTTAAATTCTCATTAATTCAGGATACAAGTAGACCACTAAGGAAAAGGAAGGCAAACTTAACCTATAACCGTACCATATATGCTATGGGATTTCTAACTCCTTATTCTGAAACATCCAAGAGGAGCTGTGAAAGAAATCAAGAAACCATATTGGAGAGACTAGTGGTATCATTCCACAAAGTAATTTCTCATCAAAATGGAGATGTGTTTATATCTCTTCCAACTTTGTGATTCCCCTATTGATTTCAGCTAAAGTCAAAACCAGTTCTGTGACAACTCCTCTTTATGGTGGCCATGACTTCCTTGGATTTTAATTTTTTTCAAATAAAATAGTATATTTAAGGAATTTACATTACTGAAGAGGGATGACCATTGCTTTCTCACAATGCAAAAGAGAACATACACATTTTCCATTCCACAGTGTGGTGGGTATACACGAGTGTATGTGTGTGTAGCCACTTAAGCTGAGAGGGCAGGGTTAATATTCTCTTGGTACTCAGAAGAGTCAACAGGACTATAATCCAGAACAGCATATTTTGTTCATGGGAGAACTTCAAAATCCAATTCTCTGATTTACATTAATTCTGAAAACAAGATTAAATAAAGGATTAAGATGAAGTTGGTTGCTTTTCTCACCTGCCATTCACCTCCTAGTTCAGTATTGGCAAGTGGGTTACAAAAATTATGTATCTGTGTGTTGACTTGTCTATTAACTTTACTACAGCAACTTTTTAAAAGGCATATATGGCAGCGTAGTATTTTGTGTGTGGTAGAATTCCTTCAAATAGGTTCCCAGCTCCTGCTTTGGGAAAGATGTACTTGATGTACGGGATGCAGGGTCATGTGAATGAAACAGAACCTGCACTCGTAAACTAGCAGCAGATCTTTTAGTTAAAAAAAGCATAAACAATCCTCCACCTCTCAAAAACTTAAAATACATTGGTGATACATTTTTATAGACTTGATAGAAAACTGCAATCCTTGAAATATCACAGATAGAAATGATAGGAACGTTTCACAGGGACAAGCCTTGTGGATGTTCTGATTCTTTTTTTTTTCTTTTCTTTTTTTTTTTTCTTTTGCAATGATACATAAACTGCCCTAAGCATCAAGGTCATCTTTGAACTCTGTTTGCTCCAAAGTATTATGCCTGTAAACCCCATAAGATAAAGATGCCCTGGACTCCACACTAATATATAATATGTCTGTCTGCTCAGAGGTGCTCCTTGGACCAGGTTTGTCTCTTCCTTTTCCCTCAACCTGCTGTTTTTCTCAAAGAATTTCCCAACATTTGTGCTGCTCAGATTTTTTTTTGTCCAAAACATAAGAGCCAGAAATTGGCTCTGTACATTGGTAGACAAGATTAAGTGACTTGCCTTAACCCATGTCACTCCGTGACATTCCTCCAATAAGGTTGTCTAGACGTCATTGCATAATAGTCTGTTGTCGGGTTCGTTATCAACCCGTGGTGGTTGTCCGTGGTTATAGAGGGAATACTGAGGGCATCCACCTCAGGGTCAAGAAGCACTGACACCTATGAGATGATATGCCAAATGACGTTTATTGAAATACGCTGCTGGTTCTTATAACTTCTGTCCAGGTGGAAGTTGTCTTATGTACCAATTAGGTTCCAGATATCACTTTTTGCCCTAATATGGTTAAACCCTTGCCCGTTCCGTGACACCGCGAGATCTTCCGTCCGCCATTCCTTATCTCTGTTTCTGTCACGTACAACAGGTCTCGTTAACAGTACGGCTGCAACCCCCACAGTCTATTTTTTTTTCTTTGCCTTTCAGAGTTTTGGATTCAGTAAATAGTCATTTCCATATAAACCTTCTCCACTTCTGTCAGTGGCGACATGGAATGAAATGCATGAGATAGTTCTAAGAACCCAATATGGTGCACAGGTTACAAATAGGCAATTAAAGATGCTAAAGCAGAGGGTTATGTGCCTTAGCAAAATGGTTTCTCTTGATGCAGTTTATTCAGCACTGTAAGAAATTTCATAGAATCATAGAATGCCTAAGGTTGGAAGGGACCTCTAGAGGTCATCTAGTCCAACCCCCCTGCACACGCAGCGCCACCTAGAGCACATGGCACAGGACTGCATCCAAGCGGGTCTTGAAGATCTCCAGAGGAGACTCCACAACCTCTCTGGGCAGCCTGTTCCAGTGCTCTGTCATCCTCACTGTCAGGAAATTTTTCCTTAAATTCCTGTGGAACTTTTGATGCCTCAGTTTGTGGCCATTTCCTCTAGTTCTGTCGGTGGCCACCACTGAAAAGAGGCTGGCCCCATCCTCCTCACTGCCTCCCTTGAGGTATTTGTATACACTGATCAGGTCCCCTCTCAGTCTTCTCTTCTCCAGGCTGAACAGGCCCAGCTCCCTCAGCCTCTCCTCATTTCCTTTCAAAATGCAGTTCTGCAATATTTTTGAACCCTAGTTTACTTTCTGTTTCTAAAACATCGTGGTCACTGTGTTTATCTTATAGTAGCGGGCATTGGCATGACCCCATTTTGCTGATGTTTTTCTGAGTGCCAAAGCAGTTACACATATGTAGATCCTGTGTGTGTTTCAGTACCCCGTTTGCTCACAGAACTGAAACACGTGCGTGTGTTGGACCTGCAGATCACAGCAGAGTTGGCTGATCTAATTTTGGGTTTGCTCATTTCACTGCATCACGCTAAGTTTGAAAAATAGGTAAGAAATAATGCAGGCAGTCTAAGTTTGGGAATCTCATTGTCTCAGTGGCATCTGGAGCAGGCAGACGGGCTTTCCCCCTGTCCCCCCACCCCTAGGTCAGTGTGTGCAGTATATGCACAGTCTCACCTCTTTTATTGTGTTTTGAATACTTTCCTCCCAAATGTAGTTCATTTTCTGCAGAGAAAGGAAAGAATTTATGCTGTCCTGGTTCCTTATTTCTATCGGAGCTCTGTTAACAACTTCCAGCTGAGGGAGTTCTTGATATTTTTAGCCTGAGATATTTAGATATTTTGGTCTCTTTACATGTTTTTCCCCTGATATATATTAACTGGGGGAAATAATGGCTCTTGTTAGTTAATATATTCATGACCATGCTTGCCAGATTGCTCATACTTATTCCCAGAGATCTGAACACTTCAGAATTTGGGGGCAAGTTTGGGTCCTGGCCTAAAGTATTTGAATTAGCTGTATTACTCCATTCACTGGCTAGTGATGCTAGAACTATGTTTTCACTCAATCTTCCTCTTTATTTTTAAGACATAGTATTAGTATTAAAAAATCTGTGTAATTGATGCTTACTTAGAAAAAAAAACGCTCTGATTAGAAGTGAATAAATTAAAAGGAGCAGAAAACCATAAAATGGGAACTTGTGTTATGAAATAAAAGTTCTTTGATATTCTCTTTGTTTCTTTTTTTTTTTTCC
>VWPW01011290.1:2609-46255 GCA_013389825.1 Crypturellus undulatus | reverse complement strand
GCTGGTGGGGTATTTTTTGCAGGGAAGTGCCCTGGACATTCATGAGAAGTGATTTAGCTGGTGACAGCTTTGTTCTTCCAAGTGCGAGGGAAAACAAGAGATCTGCACTTGTTAAAAGAAACACGTGTCCTTGTGTACATTTTGCAATATCCTCCTTAGGCAAGAGGAATTATTTTAAAAGGCCATTTAAGAGCAAAAAAAAATGAAGTCTGATGGGAATTGGCACTCTGAGTATGTCAATGTAAAACTGAGATCAAGATGCAGCCTAAATCTTTCATCCTTTAACATTTAATTACATGCCATGTGCATGACATTGTCATTAACAGTTTGACAGCCTTGAACTGCTTTCTTTCCTGGAGGTTGTAGGATTTCAGTGTGTGTATTTAAGTGTATAACAGACACAAAATGAGGATGGGAGAACTTTTCTTCTCTTTTTTTGCAATGTAAATTCTGTCAGGGGCACATTCTTTTATTATGAGTGTTTAAGCAATAGAAAAAAAAAGAAAAAAGAAAAAAAAAAAAAGAAAAAAGCCTTGGCAGGCTGAGTTTGTCCAGTCCTTAATCTGCAAAAAAGGAGAAAAATCCACTATTTTTATAGTTATATGAAAAAAATGCATTTTAAAAATGAGCAGTTTGAGAGTATGGGCAGGAGAGAAGACAGAAGTGGAGAGAAGTCTGATGAAACATGTGTCGACTATTAATGAAGAAAAGTTTCTAAAGCGTTAGGAAAGCCCTGTAGCATTGCTAAATACCCATAAAATGTACAGTGGGAGTTGCAAGAAATCGTAAAGTTGGTGGTCTCTCGGCAGCAGTGGGTTTTTTTTTTTTTAGAGCTGTTTGGAGCCTTGGCAAATGTGCTTGGGCAGGTTTATAGGATTGTCCTCTTGGTTAACATGAAACTGGAAATGGATCGTGAAATGAGGTAACAAATGAGAATTATTCACACCCAATGTACATTGGAGTCGTGTCTATCACTGATTTACCACTGCATTTCTTTTTAAATGCTTGTTTTTTCCCTGATGCAGTCAGAATGCACTCAGAGGAAAAAGTGCTTATGGCAGCCTGCAGCTTGATTTTATTCTCTTAGACTAAATGATGGCTTTTTACTCTTCTTTCCTGGGCTTTGGTCTCCTCTGCTCTCTCTGCTCTCCACTCCTCAGATGAAATTTATCCTGTATTCTCTACCTTGGGATTCCAAGACCTTTAAAAAACTTCTGCAAACATTCAGTGAAAAGTACCTTTGGTTTCCGAACAAGGTGCCAGCATTGAATACTTCTGTTTAATGAGGAGGCTGCCTGCAGGATGGAGCATTTCATCCATCCTGGCCAGCGGACCCGGGGTGCAGTGCAGAGCCTCAGGTATAAAAAGTGATCAGCAAGATGAGAGAGGACTCCTGAAGGATATTTAAATTTAAATTTAAGATATTTAAATTGAATTTGAGAATTTAAAGAGTAATCAGAGATCCAACAGGTCTCTCCCCTCAGTTCACTTGAGCAGGGAACAAGGGGTGAAATGCTCATGGCTTGTTCAGATCTCCACGAGGAGAAGATTTCTCATGTCCAAAGCCTATCAGAAAGAAGTGTAATGAGATCCAGAAGCAGAGCAAACCACGTTGTTGATGAGACCTGCACAGTTCTGCTGAACATAATGATCCTTGCAATAAATCACCTGGAGGAATAACTGAGTCTCCTCCACCTGAGAAAGCTCTGGTGATCTTTTCTAAGGATGTGATATAGATTAAGCTGTGGGCTTAATGCAGGGGTTGCTGCATGAATTTATTTTATGAGGAAATGTAGACTAAATACTCATAAAAAGGTCCCTCTGGCCTGAGATCTTTGTATCTCAATCAGGTATCTGACTTTATGAAATGTCAGTGGACACCTTGGTGGAAGCCACTGGGTGTTTGGCAGTCTTGTTTTAGAGACCCTCAAGTATAGATCTAGAGGCTTGGTTTTATAAAAACCTAATATTGTTTAAAACTCAAAGCACAGTTGGAAGTTCGCCGTCTACCCCCAGAGGAAGCAGTGTGTTACTCAGGACCAGTGTTTCCCTCCTGCTAGGGCACGATGGAAGACGTTATCTCCACTAACCTACCGGGAGGCCTAGCCATGCAGTAGTAATTTGCAGTGCGACCCAGGTGCATCAAGGCCAAGGACAACTCTTCCATTGACTTCACCAGCATAGACAGGCCATCCTGCGCTGCAGCTATGTGGGGTGCTGATTGCCTTGGGAAGGCTCTGAAGAAATCCCAACTCTTCCCCCATTTGTGAGCCAATGCACTGATTTAGGCACAGTCGCACTGGCAGCTGGTCCCACTTCAGCCCTGTATGACCTCATCCATCACTGGAACGAGCCAAAATTCTCCTTTTTTTATTTCTTTTCTCAGAAACTTGAGTGGGGCAGGTAGGTTTTCACGTGGTCAGAATAGAGAATGTATCTGAAGACAAATCCCTGTTCTGGTGACACTTGTCTTGTGGTCCTTCCATCTCCCATGAGCACAGAGGACACTTCCTTGCCCTAACCCAACTCTTCACTGTAGCTCCTGTTGCCTAGAGCAGCAGTGAGACCCACAGTGTTGGTGCTGGCTTCAACTCTACCTCCGGGTACCTGAGTCATTGAGTATTTATCTTGTCAATCCTCTTTGTGGGTTCCCAGAGAGGCGTAGCTTCATGGAGTTCTTATCAGCTGGCAAATGTCATTATTTTCAGCTATTTTCTGCTGTTAACAAACCTTTACTTAGGAAAAACAAATGGTGNTGGTCCTTCCATCTCTCATGAGCACAGAGGACACTTCCTTGCCCTAACCCAACTCTTCACTGTAGCTCCTGTTGCCTAGAGCAGCAGTGAGACCCACAGTGTTGGTGCTAGCTTCAACTCTACCTCCGGGTGCCTGAGTCATTGAGTATTTATCTTGTCAATCCTCTTTGTGGGTTCCCAGAGAGGCGTAGCTTCATGGAGTTCTTATCAGCTGGCAAATGTCATTAACAAACCTTTACTTAGGAAAAGCAAATGGTGAAAAGTTCATTTTTTATTAAATAAAGGATAAAAATCACACCTCTTCCTAGAGTCGTTAACATTCCCGGAATTTATCCTTCCATGGATGGATGAATGGATGGGGAGAACTTAATCTGAGAGGCAGGTGATGGAAGGCCACAAAGGGAGAAGAAGAAAGGCATGGAGGTTACATCACTGATAAGAAAATGGAGTAAGAGAAGGATTGGTGGAGGGATGTTATGATTTTTCAGTGAGCTGGGTTAGAAAACCATGGGAAGCAGCTAGTCAATGAGAAATTGCATCTCTGAACTGTGTGTCCTTGTCTTTGCACCCGTTCATGGCTGTTATATACCAGCTGTGGAGCCATAGAGTAGGAAGAGCATAAGAAACTCAAACAAATGTGACAAACAGGTCAAGTGCAGAATGGTCCTTCCTTTGGTGCATTCCTCCAGCTTCTGTAGTCAACAGTGCAGGGCGCTCCTGAGGTAAATGTGGTTTCTGAGAAGCATAATTATTTCCTACTCATCTTCTTCTGGCAACTCATGATTTCACAGGCCCCTGTCAGATCCCCTCCACCTCTTTTGTTTTTCATCATACTGAAGGGTTTTAGGCTATTTCTTGTCTGGAAGCTGTTTCCTGTCTGTGGTCATCCTTGTGGCCTTTTCCTGTTGCTTTTTTTTTTCAGTTCTGCTCTTTCCTGAGATGGATGCACAGGAGCCATGTTTTAAACTTTTTAATTTGTTCTGAATTCTCTTTTTACTACTTCTTAATTTTCTCTTTACCATTTTGATCCCTGTAGAGCACTAAGTTCACATTTTTAGAAAGCTATCCAGTAACTCCAAGATCAATAGCTCACTCTGAGCTCATTACTGTGCATGCATCCTTAAGTTTTTTTTTCTCATTACTTGTATTACTTTGCATTTCTTGATACTGAATTTCATCTTCTAGTTTATTGCACTGACACTTAGCATTTTAAGAGACTTCTGAAGTCTTCTTTGCTAACAGCTTTACTTTTGCATATTTTGGATGGTGTAGTATTGTCAGAAAAAATGTCATATTAATTTTCAATTTTTATGCTTTTTCTAGATTAAATATTTGTGTTGAGCAGTAGAGATCCTAGCAGCATAAAACCTCATCCGTTCCTGAAGGTTGTCTCCATTCCCTATGAAACCTGATCATTGCTTGGTTTCCTAGCTTTAAGCAGATGTTCAGCCACAAGAGGAAATCCTGGTAGACTCTCCTATCCAGATCATCATCCCAAAAACTCCGTGACACCCTCAAAAAACTTCATTTGTGAGACATGACATCCATCTGTAGATGCAATACTT
This sequence comes from Crypturellus undulatus, assembly GCA_013389825.1. Lineage (NCBI taxonomy): Eukaryota > Metazoa > Chordata > Aves > Tinamiformes > Tinamidae > Crypturellus > Crypturellus undulatus. Next base: position 41,934 of record VWPW01011290.1, on the reverse strand, counting down.
GACTATTCCCAATTATGCTTTGTGCCCCAATGTATCTACTATTCATTTTCATGTTTTTTTTTCAGTTTCTCTTACACAGAATCATTCTTGCCTGTATTTCTTCAGTGAGCCACCCCTGGAAACTGCTATTTCATTTTTTTCCTATTACATTGCTCCTTTTATTCTTCTGATATAAGCTGATTTAAGCAGCACATTGGTTCTGCAGCGTAATTAACCATTCAGCAGTTACTCTTTGGATTTCCATAGGATTCTTGGGTGGATACCATCTGGTCTAGGAGATTTGTCTCACTCATTTTATCAGTTTGTTTGAAAATCTCTTCTACTGGCACTTCAATTTCAGATATCACTTCAGACATGCTTCCAGTAGGGAAAGGCTGCAGTGTGCAAACTATCCTAAGTGTTTGTTTGCCTTTGCTATCACGAGATAATGTTTCTTATCATGAGATAATGTTTCTAGAGAGTTCATCTATCACATATTGATCATCTATTAGTCTGCTAGCTCTCTGGCAAATCACTTGATTTGGATGTATTTGGAGCAACTTTTATTATTATCTTTTAGAGCTTTAGGAAATCGCTCTTCGAATGTTTTCTGATAGCTTTTGTTTTAATTTCTGACATTGACTTATCTGAATGTATGTTTTTTTTTCTATATTCCATTTTTTAACACAATTCCCATATTTTACTTTTAATTGTCTAAATAGTCTAATAGTTGTTTAGCATTTACAGGTTTTTAGGGGTCCTTTCTTTTTTGGAGAGGGATGATATCTATTAACATTTAGCAATGAGCATACGCTTTTAAAGTAGACTATGTTGGTCCTGAAATGACTTAACTCTTAACTTTTCTTTTAACTTTTCTTCAGTATGATCCTTCAGGCTTCTGTCACTGCCCATCAGTATCCAATAGACAGAGGAAAAGCTCCATTATTTCACATTATCAATAAAAGATGTGGCTGGTAACCTCTATGTCAGTCTACTGTAGGACTTGATTCAATATTAGCCAGTAAATGTCTTCCTAGGTTTAATCTGATATAAAATATGACCACTGCCAAGATTACTTATACTTATTCAAGCCATTTCTGCAATATAATTTTTCCACCTTGGCTTCCTAACATGTTTCACACCACATAAATGAGTGCTTTGTGGACGTTATCAACTTTCTGACAGTTTGGTCTGTGAACTTCTGACATCTGTACTCAACTGGCTCCTAGTTAGCAGTGCAGCAAAAAGAAATAGGAAATAGAGATTAGGGATGGGCCAATACGCAGCATTTGAGACTTCAGTAATCCCTAGAAAACCCAGGAGAACAGGGCTACTGATGAGCTGGGCTCTGGCCAAGAGATCTTAATTTGCTGTCAAATATTATGCTGCCTTAGGGTTAGAGTTTGGATTCAGGTTTGGGTTTGAATATCCTGCTTGTTAGCTGTTCCTTGCATGTTAGCTGTTCACTGAAAAACCTGATTTTCAGTGGCTGTGTCTATGATTTGGTACTTCTTCCCTTACCTAGTGTAGAAGTGTTGCCTTCTCAGTTGGTTGACAGTTGGGTTCATTTGTTATTATTGCTTGAATTCTCTCCATCATCCTGGTGCAGACAGTTGTAGCAGGACTGTGTCATTGCAGTGCACAGGCCTTTCTTCCCTTGCTTTGAACCTTTGCTCAGGGGGAAAGAGAAATGGCCATAACCAGGGCCATCCTCTGGGCTGTATCTTTGGGTCTATACTGTTAAATGAATTTGTGCTCCATGGTATGGTTGTAATCTGGGCCAAGTGTATTCTCCCTGATGATGCCCCGGCATGGTTTGGGAATAGTTTGAACTAAGGATGATTTCAAATAGGTAATACAAACATGCCATTTTTTTTCTTTTTTTTTTAATTGTTATTATTCTTTGTTGGGGAGATGAGGAGTATTTTGCCACCTGGATCCGTGTTGTGCTGAGGCAATTGCCTTGTAGCTAAAAATTGACCCTTAGTTTCAGTTATAATTATACATGCAGTCACGTTTTTCAGTGCTGTGGCTCAGTAGTCTTGGCTGTTAGATTAAGCACCCTCCTTGTTTTGCTAACTAGCTGGGCTGGCAGCCTCATTGATTCTGCTCAGCTCACTGTTCCTGGGAGAAACAATGACCAGACTTGCTAGTTAGAAAATCCTTATCAACACAGGGAAAATACTAGCAAAGTAGCAATCTGCAGGAGCCAAAAAATGTGTGATTTTTCACAGCTAACCAGTGCAGGACGTGGTTGAGATCTGGTGGTTAATAAAACATCAGTCACCTAGTTAAAAGATATGGCTGATGAGCAGTGTTATTGATTGATGTTTAAAAATTCTCAGCTAGGTGGTCAGAGTGAGGCAGGGATCCAAAAAAGCTGATGAGGACAACAGTGGTCAGTGGATTCCAGTGCTGGGAATTCAGGGAATGCACTGGTCCAGATAAGTGAAATTTGCCCAGAATGTAACTAGGAACTATTCCAAGAAGAAAATCAAAGCTTAGCCTGAGGTTAGATTGAAGATTAGGAAGAGCAATCAATACATAGGATAGAATCCAGGACAAGGGGAGACAGAATGGGAATGACATTGGGCAGACGGAGATCAGGAACCAGTGCCTCAAGTTCATGAGGGAGAAGACTCAGAAGATGCCACCACGACCAAGAAGGATGGGGAGGAGCAGAGAGGAATGAGGGTTCCTTGAATCTGACTATTTGGGGCAAACCAGCAACTGAACCTACAAGAAAATCCTCAGGTACCTGGACACATTGATCTCAGCCTGGTAACTCAGGCAGAAGTCAGCACTGGTGTGGAAAACATTTTGGAATATAGCCAGAGCGCAGAGGAGAGATGGGGACACAAACTGAAGGTCCTATGAATAACATGAGAATTAGCTGTGAATAGTCTTTAGCTGCACTTGACTATATTTGTGGAACATATTGATATTAATAGCAACAGTGACGTTGCCCAAAGCAAAATTAGTAATGATGCTAATATGTAAGTCTTTGGGTAATTATCTTATTAATGATATTTCTTAGCTTCTCTAAATGTGATTAGAGCAGGCTTTTCCTAGGAGTCCATATGTTTTCTTAGAAACTGTTCACTGCTGTTTAAGTACTTGTTGTTCAAAGAGGGGTGTCTTCCACCAGGGCTGTGGAAGACATGTTTATGAATAAAATTTTGCACTTTTAGGTGTGATCCTAAGCCATCTTTCCATCGGATTTTAGAGGCTTTTGGATTGAGTCTCATATGCTGATTTGCCAGTGCTCTTGGATGATAAACAGTGAAGGATATGAAGTGCCAGATGGCATTAAGTGAAATTTATTGGGTTTGGAGGTAACACAGAAACTCTAACCTGAAGGGACCCAGAAATTCTGGCTGCTTGAGTGTGATTCCCTTGCAACATCAAGGTGGCTGTAATAAAGGTCAGGGACCTACATTACCATTCTCTCTTCCTTCCACTGGCGGCTTATAAAATATTTTAGGATGCATCGAGTGGGCTGTGTAGGAACAGACTGACTAGTTTAGCAGATGTCACCACCAGAAGAATGCCTGCCACGATCTGGTGCCTCGTCCTTTGATAGCTGTTCAAAGAGCAGGCAGGAAATTGCACTCCTGAAAAATAAATGAAATAATAACACAACAGAAAGAGCTGATAATGTTTCTCATAGTGATACTGGGCTGAGATGATTAAAAAGCAAACCTTAGCTTCACTGAAAGGCCTGTTGAAATGTGCTATATGGACCTGGGTCTGGTTTTCATGTGAGCATTTTCACTCTTGCACTTTCCACTCCTTTACCTGATGCACAGGAGGATCAGAACTTGAGGTCCTTTTCTTTTAATCTTCCCCTTAACTTGCAACCATTTTTGTGCTACCAGTTGCTCCTAATGACACTCAGAGCCCCAGGCAAATTCCTGAGAGAATCATTCACTTTTTATACCTGCAGGTACTGATCTGTGAAGCTATTGAACTTGGTCAAATTTGACCTGGAAATGGGATGCGAGGAAAGCCATGGAGCCAATATGAGGATCTGTTGCTGAGCTTACCTGGGAAGAAGGGGGTAAAGATTTCTCTTTTTAAAGGTCCAGACGAGAGTATTCCAAAAGATGTTTAAAATAGTTGATATGAGCTGAATTGGCTAGGTAAGAGCATTTTCAGGACTGTTCAAAACTGTTTACCTCTTGAATGTTTTTTTGACAGAAAATGCCATCATGGATTAAACCTTTTTTTCCTGAGAAGTGTCTGTTTTCAGCATGAAATTTCAGATGTTTACTGAAGCTTTGCAGCTAAAAGCAGAAAGTTTATCTGGGGCTGATTTTTTTCTAACAAAAGTTAGAATTTTTGCGAGAGAAGAAAAAGCTCCATTTTCAGACCAGCTGTAGTCCATTCACTCTTCCAGATGGAGAAGAGCTCGAAGAATGTCGTTTTGAAGTGCTAAGCTCTGTGTGAACATTGGAAACCCTTAGTAGGGTCCTGGTTAGACAGGTTTGACTCACATCTGCCACAGAGCTTAGCTGCCTCCATGATAGGGACAAAAGGAAAGCAGGGTTGTATGAAACCCACAATAGCATTTTCTGATAAGGTCCTGTAACTTCTCAGAGTTGAAATAATATGCACTTATTAAACATGTGACTGCCTTTGACACAAGCTTTTTGCACTTCTGATTCTTTGAGCCGTCTTCCTAAAATGTGCGCTTCAAATGCCCAGCTATGTGAATGGAGAACAAATTCCCCATGCTGCCTCAGGTGACAACCAAAACCCGTTCTGAGACCACATGGCTGAGACCTCCCTGGTCTGCTGAGCCTGTTTCCTTCCAAGGTCGATTGCAAAATGTGCTAAAATAGCGAGATATGTGCTAAACTGAAGAAGGCCAACTGAGTGACTCTCACACTTGATGGTGGAGATCCGCACAAGTTGTCTTGCTGTTTTGTCTGTCACAAGCACTACTCATCTGCTGATGTTGATGCTCAGTCAGTTCATCCTCCTCACTGCCAGACTCTGTGCGAGCTGGCCAAATACAGAAATGAGTTTGGCAAGGTTGGTATGGGATGGATTCTAGAGTGTCCTGCTCCATGGAGAGAGGTGTTTGTGCAAAGCATGAGCCCATGCTGGGTCAATGGGAGAAGAGTTTTTGTATGGCCCTGTGCGCTCATGGCAATGGATGAGCTATTTGTGACTGTTCAGGAACAGCATGGGGGCATTTCAGGACTTAGCATCACTTCAAATAGTGTATGCTCCCCTCGGACACCGTGCCTGCAGTTTGTGTCTGAGAGAAAGGTTGCTCCTTGCTCCTGTCACTTCTCCTCCCTGCCCCTACACTTGAACCCTGACTGTCCCAGAGAGCTAGGTTGGAGCATAGACGTGAGGTCCCAGCTGTGAGATGACACCGTTAGCCTGCATTGTCCACGTCAGTGCCCCACTGAGTTTGGGTATGTGCTCCGTGTACCTGGTGCTAACATAAACAGAAAATTTGCAGCACTTGGAATCGTTGTTTGATCATTTGGTTCCACAAACAATCTTGCTCCCTCCAGAGGAGGAATTATCCTTTTTTCCATCAGTTGATTTTGGATCTTCCCACTGTGAAGTGATCCAAGCAGTGAAGAACTTGTTAATCCCTTAAGCACAGAGCAGTTTTGAATAAGCTGACTCACAAGGTAGCGGTTGTCACTGCTGAAAGCCCAAGCATAAAACTGAGATGTTCAGTCTGTCCTCCCTGGGCTGCTGCACAGCGTCTGTTCTGCTGCTGAATTCCCATGTGATGGGGTCACGAAGGGACCCTCTCATTCCTGCTCCTGCTGGAGAGCACAAGAAGGCAGCGCCGCTTGGCTCTGCGGTGTGGAATCATCTTGGCCACGGACGTGTTGCCTCTCTAGGGGCAGCTGGTAGAAGTGATGTGGGAAGCTCAAACCTGAAGTCGTCCTTCCCCCTGCCAGAATGGATCACAAAATCATCTGCTTGTATAGTCTGTGGCCCACTATAAGAACCCAGGGAAAGGGAGAGTTTGCTCCTCTCCTGTCTCCTTACAACCACACACAGCCAAGTCATGTCCTGGTGCAACTCCAGTGGATTTACACCAGGGATATTCACTCTATTCGACTAAGCTATATGTTTCCCTCCTTAAAGATGCCTTGACCAAAATTTTTTGAAGATATGTGACAAAGTGCCTTGCCAGATTGACCAAGAATGTATCTTTCCATAGCTGAGCATCTGCCAGAAGATTCCTCCATCCTTTGAACCTACCCTTGTCATGTAGAGTGGGAGGACGGAAAGGACGAGAAGGAGGTATTTGCAATCAATGGGACCTCCTCTCCCCCGTATTGATGTAAGGTGTCTTTACTCCATGCTCCTCGATGATCTTTTGGATATGAAAACAGGCTACACAAAGAGATATGGATGAGCTAAAGCTGTCACACTTGGCTTTCATTTCAGTTGGGTGACAATTCTGGCAGCATTTCTCACCATACTTGTTGAGAAGACGGTTATGTTTAGATTGAACAACTATCCTAAACTCAATTCCTTCAGCAAAGCCAGGGGTGGTGGCAAGTGTTATCTGGCTGAGCTCTTGGTTGATTTTCTCATCTTATTTCTTTTTTTTTGGGTGGAATAAAAGTGATTTTTTCTTTTCAGTTACTGAGACTCAGGAAAACCTTCATTAATACCGGGCTGCAAAGGCAGCAAAGCAGTAACCAAACGTGCAAATACAATAGGCTCTGTACATTAAAATACAGAAAAAATAGCTTGAGGTATAGAGCAACCACAATTGGCGTATGACTTATTGATTACACCCGTCATATGATCAGCCCTTAGCTAGTTATAAATATTATATTAAAAGTATTAGTGAAACCAGATGGGTTGCACCCAGTCCAGAATGTGGTGAGCCTGCGGCCTGACATAAAGAGGGAAGCAGCACAATGATTTGGCATTAAAAATCATCTTTCTGCTTAAACCAAGAACTGACGAGGAAAAAGAGGAAAAGTCACAGATCTGGCTGTGCTGTGCACATGATGCTCGGGAAATCATTTATTCTGAGTCACAAAAGCATCAAAATCTAATTCCCAAGGCTCTGCAGTCCGTGTTGGATACTTCATCGTGATGCGAACCAGCTCTGTTAATTAGTCACACTGTGATTATTCGGGGTCAGCAGTGCAAGAAAAGAGACAGAGTAAAAGCCATGGCCCTGCCCATCTCGTGTCTTACAAAGTGGTTGCACATGGCAGGACTTTTCCTCTGGGTGTGCAAATATTGCGCAGTGCTGGTGCTTACGTTGCTGCAGATGGAGTATGGAAAGGGGTAAATACCACATTCTTCATCAGTACCTCCTTCCCTGACGCCTTCAGCAGTTTTCCGCCAAATTTGAGATGATTTTAGCCTCCTGATGCTCAAACCCTGCTGAAATTCTTTGGTCTGGATGCTTTTTATTGCCTCAAATGCACCCCGATGGCTTCACATTGCTCTGTAACTATTCCCCGTTTAGCTTCTCCCCAGGGAGCTGTGCTTGTTTCCAGCACCGACTGCTCCTGGAGGATCCTGCACGCTCATTAGGAGACTCTGAGGGCCACCTCGTCTCAAGAAGACGTCTCCTTCCCGGGAAGAAGCTTTGGGCGCGTTCTCCTCCGCATCCATCTGGGCCGCGAGAGGAGCGCGGGGCTGTCAGCAGGGCACCTAATTTACCACCCAGCGCCGCGGCGCCGCGGCCGGTCAGCGATGCGGCATCAGAGCGCCGTCGCCGGCTGTTAATAGCCGGGCGGCCCGGGGTCGCACAGGTGCACGCGGGGCCCCGTGTGACTCGCCGCGGCCCGCGCAGCTGCGAAAACACGCCGGGCATCTGGCGTCTGCGGCGCCGCGGCGGGGCCGCGCGCAGGGCTCCGCGCTGGGGCTCTGCCAGCACCGGATTTGGCCCCGCGGCGCGAGGCAGCTCCCGATCGTGCCGCCGGCCGCTTCCTGAGGGCTCCTCCGCGGCCCGGCCCGTGCCCTGCCTCTCGCCTCCGTCCAACTTCCTTCCCCCCGGCCAAGGCTCGTGTCACCCGGCTGTCCACACGACGGACGGACGCTCCTCCGGGGACACCTGAGTGTTCTCCAGCTCCAGCCTCAACCCGGAGCCCTCCGTCCTCTCCGCTTTGTCCTCCGGGCAAGTGGGTTCATGGCAGCACAGAGACTTTAGCCTGTTGAGTGCTCGTTGCACCAGCCGAGGATGAACTATCACAGGAAAACTGCCCCCTTGCTTAAAATCAGCCCTCAATATGTGGTTGACCTCCCAGGACCCATGGCTTTATGCTACATGCTTATTTTGGATGGGTTTTTGAGGTGAAGGGACATAGGCGTTTGTGGCGATACATGGGTACAAATGACTAAGAATAGGAACGCATGTGCTGGGTCTGCGTCCCCTCCTTTCTGTCCCAAAAAGGAACAGGCTCTCTCCAAGGGCCCTAACCTTGTCTTGAAGGCCAGGACGACATGCTTTGCCGATGAGGTGGCCGGAATTTCATCACCCTCGTATCGCTTCTGGTTCTTGGCAGATGGGAGGGCCGTTGCTTATAATATTACCTACCTCTTTAAAAGGGCTGTTCATCGACAGGTCTCAAGGAGCTTTAAAAAGAAGCTAAGATCATTATTTCTCCGTTACAGACTGGGGGGAAACTGAGGAATGGGAAGTAAACCCCATTTTCTCAGGTTTCAAAGCAGCACCATGTAAAGCCAGGGAAGAGCCTGGTCCTGTTCGGTCCCTGGTGGCCACCCTGCCTCGTACTGCTATGTTGCTGTCCGTGCTGGAGCATGGGACCATATGGGAGCCTTCCCTGTGACTTTTATCTTGGTGGATTATTAAGGGTGTCTGCACTATCATTCCTCACTGCCCATGAGCACTTTCCCAGGAGCAAAGAGGCAGATGATGAAAAGTCTTGTGCAAATGGGTGTCCGTGGTATCTCATGTGTTTGCAGAGGGCTCTATGCTCTGATCCGACCCCTTTTACAAGGCAAAAGTTTGTTTATTCATCTAAAAAAGAGCTTGGGGAAATGTTCTTTCCTCCAGGGCATTCTGTCAGGAGCTTAGGTATTTTATTAAATAATTGCTCAAGATGCCTTACAGTAAAAACAAATACTTTGCACTGGTTTGCTGTGCAGGCACAGTATAAGAGAGAGACTCTTTCTGCCCTATAGAATTAAAAAAAAAGACAGCAAGGAAAAGAAAGTACCATCATACAGTGCAATGATCTGGGGCAGAGGGATTTTTTTCTCAAGATCACACAAGAAACTGGTATTTGACATGGAAATGCAATCCATTTTGATTAAAGTCTTTGACCAGTGATTTAATGGTAAACCCATCCTCTTGCTAAGAATATAATTCTTTCAAGATGAAAATGGATGAAAAGGGGAGGAGGATGGGGAGCTGGGACACAGTGTGCATTTTGGTCTGCTCTGCCCAAGAGCTGCATCAAGATCCAAAACTAGGAGGCCAATATAAAAAGGAGGGAGTCCATGGAGTGATGAGTGATCAGGCTGAAATCAGCTTTGCCAAAACAAAGCTTCTCTGAAGGGCAGGAGGGGAATAAACCTGAATTTCAGGTGGTGAGGAAGGTCTGACCTTGCTGTTCGAAGGTCTTCAGGTGTGGGTGGGCTGAATGGGTTGTAACTGAGCACCTATACAGGCAGTAGGAGTATCAAGGGACAGGGGTGGAGTAAAGTCATCCGAACCCCTTGCTACAGGACAGGGTGAGGTGCAGGGCACCCATGGCAAAATCTGCACTGATGTTCTTCAGCCCAAAGACCCCAAATCAAGACTTTTTGAAGGTCACCATTTTAAAACTTTCTCTGTGCATGCTGCAGAAGGGCTTTAGTCTTCTGAATTTCTCTGCACACATGTGCACAACAGGGCTTAGGANTGCAGGGCACCCATGGCAAAATCTGCACTGATGTTCTTCAGCCCAAAGACCCCAAATCAAGACTTTCTGAAGGTCACCATTTTAAAACTTTATCTGTGTATGCTGCAGAAGGGCTGCAGTCTTCTCCTGAATTTCTCTGCACACACGCGCACAACACGGCTTAGGAGATCCTTTGGGCATCCATATTTGCTGAGAAAACCTGTCGTTTCTCCCCGAGCTCTCCACAGATCGCTTGGGTCTTGCCACGTGGAAGATCACCGATCACCTCTGCTCCGTCTCTGCCCATGGGCTCCTCAGGGAGCAATGACACCACAGAGGGAAGACCGGCAGGTGCCGGTCCCGGGTGTCACGGGCGTGCGTCAGCCGGGACGGCCTGCTCCGGGTGGCATTGAACCTCGCAGGGTTCAGAGCTGCAGATACAGCCCATCGCCCACAACAGCTCCCGTTCCACCCAATGGGCTTCCAAGCCCACGGAGAGACAGGGCGGTTTTATTGCTCGTTTCTAATTCTGAAGAGCTGCAGCCAACCCCAGCACATCAGGTGCCGGCTGCCGTCGTGCAGCGCTCGGGCATTGACCCAGTATTGATTTCCCTCTTTAGCAAAACAGGCAAATCCCTAACGATGGCGGCGGCTCTGGGTCAGGCTCCAGGCAGCAGGAACAGGGCATTTGGGCTCAGCATGCAGCTCTGCACAGAGCCCATAACGGTGAGAAAAGAACAGATACGCAGGAAAATCACCCCTGGGTCCTTTGCCCTCAGCCCCTGTGCTGTGGGGAGTTAAAGGGCTTTCTGCACGGGGGGAAATTCAGCTTTTTGTGCATTACCCACTTGCCCCACTTGTACAAGCAAATAAACCTGGGGAAAAAAAAATCCCATTTTCTCCCAAAGATATAAACAAAAGTCTCATCTCTAGCGTTTGATATTTGCTGTTGCTGGAGGAAAAAGTACTCCTGTTCCTCGGAGGTTGTATCCCCTTCCCATGTGCTGTGCCTTTACCCTGCCGCCCCCTCGCCGGCGCACGCGGCCCGCGGCGCCTGGCTCCCCGTCCCGCTGCGCTCGGGCAGGATTTAGCCCCGTCTGCACAAACGCGGCTCCTGCTGCCAGATGTCCTTGCCGTGCGGCCGGGGGAGGCCGCGGGGGTATTCCGTGCAGCATTCCGAAATCCCGCACCCCGGACCCCAAACTGCTGCGGCTCTGTTTGCTTGGGGATGGGGTGGAGGGGTAAAAAAAAAAAGAGAAAGAAAAAAAAAAAGCAACGTGCACCAAAAAAAAAAAAAAAAAAAAAAAAAACCAACGACCACAAAAAAAAAAAAAAAAAAAAATCCGAAGGCATCCAGTTGCTCCTGGGCAAATTGCCAGTGATTGAGTGACCTGCTGCTTCCCCAATATTGCATTCCGCTGGCATGGCTCTAGCCCTGGCTGACGCCAGCCATCTCGCTCACCCCCAAAGCAAACATTTCCAGTTGGCACCGCCGCCTTGTTTTTCTGAAGAACCGATTCATGCTTCCCTTAAAAAGTTTTACTATATCCATTTTTTTTTCCTTCTCCCTCCCTCTTCTCCCCGCCACCTCTGCTTTCTGCTTCAAGGAGCCACTGGGGAATGGCTGCTGCTTTAGGGATTTCTTCTTAAAAAATCAAAAATAAATAAATAAGGCGGGGAGGGGAGGAAATATATATATATATATTTTTCGGCCTCCCGTTTTAGCGAGCATGATAAATCCATTGAGAACGCGAATGTGGAAACCTTCTGCTAAAAGCGTTATTCTGCTCTCAATCACAGCTAATGACTCCCCAAGGGGCACACACGCCCGGCGCGGGAGAGGCCGATAATCCGGGGAGGACCCGGGCGCGAGCACCGGGCTGCGGCGCTGAGTGTCACCTTAATTTATTGGGGGACACTCAGCGCTGTGCAGGACGAGCCCCTCCGCGATGCTCTTCTTGCTGGAGCCGCCGCGTCGCCCGAGAGAACAACAAGCCAACGCAGGGCTGTCCCCAGCGCGGCGGAGACAGGCGGCGTTGGAGCTGAGCACATGCCGGTTTATTTTTTACGCTATGGAAAGAATGAGCGTTTAGGACACAAAGTTCTCGCTGCCGGCGAGGGGGCGGCCAGAGGGGACAGCCGGGCTCTGCGCTGCCCGGACTGATGGACAGACCCAGGTTGGGGCTGCTGCCCGGCCAGACGGTGCAGTGGGTGCCGACCCAGACTCCTTTCCTGGGGGGAAATGAGTGTTTTTTTCAGTGTGTCCATTGCGGCGTTAATCAGCAGGCTCAAATATATCTTTATTTGATCATGGCATGGTCCAAAGAGGGCTTCTTATTAATGTTGCTAGTTGCCTCTCCCAGGTTCTTGGTTCTTGTGCCCAAATACAGGTTCAGCTGGGGAGAGAAAAGAAGTAGAAAATACTGTTCCTCTTGGACCAACCTTTGCTTGAGAAACTGCTATGTCCCTTTTACAGATGAGGAAACCGAGGCAATGCGAGTGAGTTCTTAGGGCATTCTCAATCTTCATTTAGAGTGGCTAGTCCAAGAGAATTCCCTCCATAAGAACAACGATTTCTTTTTGGTAGCGCAATTTGAGAACTTTGGTTACACATGAATAAATGATCACTATTGAATTTATTCTTGGGTACTAATCAACAGTGGCTGTCCATCTGAGGATGGGAACCCTCAGTCGAGGACACCATCCCAAGGATGTTTCCCATTCAGAAACCAAGAAATTTTCTCCTCACCTCCTCATGGGGCTTTTTATTTTATTTATTTATTTTATTATTTTATTTATTTTTATACAGATGGCCAAAAATGAACCTGTTCTCATTTCAAAGCAGCAGCTAAACAAAAAGTCGACAGCTAGAAGGTGGTTCAGAGAAGCGTCGGGAGGGAGAGATTTTGGGAGAGGGAATCTCAGAGAGCGGCTATGAGAAGTGATGACAGCAAGTTGGGGAACTCGAGATGCCGACGTCGAACATTTCTCTGGCCAAAAGAAATTTGAAGGGGAATTCTTTGCTCTTTTAGACAGCTAATGTAAATAAAAGGCGCACAGGAGGGACGCCGGGAGGTTAACAATCAATTAAGAGCTAATTTACGGCCCCAGGTTATGGTTAGTAGGATGCAGAGGATATAAAATGAGAGCGTGGTGAGGCACCGCTGCACAGGGAGCTGCTTCCCATTGGGGTTACAGTTCATTTCTGGCCCTCTGTGAACGCTCCAGGGACACACTTAAATTTGTTCAATCAATTGCTTCCATTTCAGCTAAAAGCAAAACCCGGCAACATTTCCATTGATCTCGGCTTTGAAATATCTGTAGCTATGGGCCTAACTTGACCTGGTCGTGTCCCGTTAAAGACCCGATTGCACTAAAAATACAACAGCAATAAAAACCAGCTCAGGGCAAATGTCATTATTTAGCTGTTATCAGACTGGTTGTTTCAGTGATGATGTTGGGATGCCGTGATGTCATGTCTGAATTCTCTGAAGTTTCCATCTGGACTCAACACTCGGGTCTGGGAGCGGATGTCCTTAGCAGAGCAGGTGGCCCCTTTCCCCTTCCCCCTCTGCATCCACAAGTGTTTTCTGGGGGGTTATGACGTGTGGTTTCAAGTGGTAATGAAGCCCAGTGGGGCTAATGGTAGAGCCGTTGTTTCCAACCGTGCCACCAGCTGGTGAGGATGAGGCCAAGGCCACGGGCCAGAGGCACCTGGCTCGGCAGCTGCCCCGGGGACAGGGAGGGAGGGAGGGCTGTGCCCAACTGTGCTAGCTCCAGCGCTGGCCAACACGTAGCCCTAACTCGCTGGTTGGGGTCCCCTCCAGCTGTCAGGGAGCAGCTGGTGTCTCTAGCTCTGTGTCTTGCTGCGTGCCTGCATCTGCACCACGCTCGCCTTCTGCAACCGGAGGGCACCACGAAACCATCATTCAATCAGTTCTACCTAAATTTGGCCTCCTTCTTAGCACCTGTGTCTCAGCCTTTAGCATGTTTAGTTGAGCTGTGGTGCAAGAAGAACGTCCCATGCCGTCCTAGTCACAGGGATGGCATTAGTGCACCTTGGTTCCCTGAGAATTCTCATGTCCATGCGATGCTCAGCAGGAGAAGGACCCAAAATAAGGTTTTTCTCCATGAGTCTGGTGCACATAGGGTCTCTTCTTCACTGTACTTCACAGTGGCAAAGTGACAAGATGTCACTGATGTCAGGGCCACCTTCAAGGCGGAAAGATGCAGCCCACAGTGGTCTGAGCAAGGCAGCTACCTTGATGAAGATGCAAGGGCCTTCCTTGCCCGTTCTGGACATTACAGGGCACATAACTCTCCTTATTCTAGGGTCAGTCATGAGTCTGTTTCGTACCAGCTGACGATGTAGCCCTCTGCTCTTGAGGACACGAAGAAAGCTTCTTGTGGGGTGCAGGCAGCCGTTGGGTCTACCATGCCACTTACTGTCCCAGCAAGTGCTCCAGCCAAAGAACTGATGTAATTCTTAGTAGGCTCAAAAATGTGCAATTCCCTACTCTGTTTTTGAAATCTCTTTTTCATCTCGTGGTTTTGCAAATTTTTCGTTTCACTTTAGGTGAGTCAAAACCCTAGTTTGAAACCCAAGGCCCTCAGGTTGAGATAGGTCTGCAGGTCTGCACCTTGGTTTGAACTTTGTGGCTTAAACATGCTCCTGGCACAAATGTTAGGTTTCTTTTTTTTTTTGTGCTCAGCACTTCCACATCTTCCTAGGGAGCACATAAATAGCATTCTTAAGCTCAGGACCTGAAGGCAAATAAAAAGTACACATAAAAATCATCCCCTGTTTTTGAAGGCAGTCTCATGATTTGTGGAGCCTGACTCATGGGTTTGACAGCTTGCTTTTGGCAATAACAAGCATCTTCTTGTCACACAAGAAGAAAGAACGATCAGCAGTGTAAGCAGCTGATCCGAAGCGCTGCAGAGAGTATGGATGTTTGATCCAGATTGTATTGTTATATCCTACAAAAATAAACGGTAGGTTGCGAGAGCTTGCAGAGAGGCAGCCTCCGGAGCGGCTAAGAACATTCTCTAGCACCATCTAGTGCTCTGAAAGCCCAGTGTACCATAAAACTGAAGTTTAATCATCACTTCGATCAATTCCATAGGCAGTTTTGAGCACGGTAGTGCTGAACAGTGACACCATGCATATCTTAGAATATATTACACGAAAGGGTGAGCATTAAATTGAGTTCAGGGTCAGCTACGAAGCTAACCAATAAAACATGGCATATATATTGCCGACATTGCAAGTCTGCTTTTTATGCTGCCTGGGCTTTAAAAGCAGGAACCAATATTATTAAAATATGCAGTCAATCATTTCAGATTGCATAAATGTAGACTTCTGAGTCTGTGCCTGAATTTCCCAAAGGCTCTCGGAATGTCCTCCCTTTCCCCAGAGCTTCATCACCTCCTCCCTAAGTATCTTGTCCTCTCATTCCCCTTTTTTTTCACAAGACTCCCCTGAATTGATGAGATTCATCCCCAGAGGAGGATATCCCATTTGCTAGTAAACTTGAACTTGCCAAATTCAAATTTCCAACTCCAATGGAGGAGGTATTTTTAACAAACACACGTACAATATTTTTTCAATACCTTTTTTTTTTTTTTTTTTTAGAATGCTATAGAATAGTTAATACAGGGAGAAAAGTAATGATTCTCATAGTGAATCTTGTAGGATGACAGGTTTTCTTCCTGGAAAATCGTTACTGTAACAAATGTGTGGATAGTAATAGTCAATGTTAAGTCTATCTTGTCTGCAGACTTCATATACTGAACTGGGCTTTGTTTCTTCTGCATCATCACAAATAAGTCAAAGCAACGGGCTCAGAATATACACGCTTTACTATTAATCCTTTATAGCCTTGATCAATAAACATCTGTATTTGTCTCTGAAGCTTTCTTCGTGTGTGCATTTTCTCGGGGTCAACAGCAGTGAAGTTCTGGGAGAAAACGAGGTGAAAGATATTAAGACCTCAAGAAATCTTAGCTTGAAACAAAACCAAGCTCCAAGACAGATGCAACAGTCTGTTGCACAAATTGTGCTAAAGCCAAGGATTATAGAAGGACAAAGAGCAGTGTTTTGTAAAAAGTATGAAAGAGTGCAAGGAGTCTTTACTTAATAAATCTAGGTAGTTTGTAAGGAGCCAAAATTATTTGAATAGACATGCACAGCCCTGAAGGAGAAATGGTGGAAAGCCAAGCACATGGTACCTCCTAAAATAGATGGGACAAACTGCTGGAAAACACCCTGATTGGGAAGCAGTCAGAGAAAGGGTAATATAACTGAGCAGTGTACGAGAAGGTAGATCTGACTGTCTAAACCAAGTGCACATAACTGTACATATCTGTAGATGACAGCCCCAAATGATTAGATTTTCACGCTGGCTGCTATTTAGTCTTTGTTTTTCAAACTGAAGAAATTTTTAACATTTTGCTGAGGATTTATAACAATACTTATTAATAAAGGAGCCTGGTTTTAAATATTGCACTGAAAAGTTGTCCTCCGGGAGGTTAAATTTCTGGTTTCTAGAGCCATTGCCTGATGCTTGCTTGCATGAATGCCAGGGCTGCCCTGTAGGACTGAGGTGACCATGTGAATATTTCTCTTAAATTACTGTTCTGGAATGACTGCATGCTAATTGCTGCTCTCAGATTTGTCAGGATTTTGCTGCTAATACTGTGATCCTAAAAGACCACCATCTTTTAGGAGGGCTGTCTGGGTGAAAAAAAAGGGATATTCGGGGTGAAAACCCTCTGTACTGGGTGGATAAGCAGGGAGATTTGAGCCTTAGACTGTCTGGAGATATATTTGGGTTAAACCCAAGCTGTCTAGTTAATCTCTGGTAGAGCTCAGCTGCTTTTGAAAGGTGACTTCTAAGACAAGGTGACCCAGTGGATCTCGTGCTGGATGCTTTGTGGGGGCGACAGTGCTTTTCCATGGGCAAGCAGATGGAAAGTGCCAAGATCAGTGCTGAAATGTTGTGCCGGGTCAGTGCTCTGCTTGGTATACCCGTGGTTGGGAGTGAAGAGCAAGAGGACATCACTGTGGCTCAACCTTCAATTGCTATGAGCAGAGGAACAAAGCAGAACAGGGAACATCTATAGCACAACCCTGAGCCAACATCTGCTTCATAGGGAAGCAGAAGAGACTGCAAAGGGGACAGTTACATTTTCCTACCCAAACTCACCATCAGGCAATAGGGCTGTAACTGAGGTCTTCTAGATATTGTTTCTTTGGAAAGAAGTTGGCCTGGGACCCATATGATCAATTGCTAAAGAAATTTGGATCATCATATCACATGGATATGCTCTGAGTGTTACTGGCAAAAGGACTTTTGGCTGAATATAGATGAGTGGGAGGAAAAGGTGTGCTCTCGGGGTGATATTGCTTGCTTTCCTCTCTGTAAAGCCTGACTCGGGACTTTGATCCACGCTAGCTGTGATTTAAGAACGCTCCAGTGATATGAGAAATGCAGGTAGTGGCAGAAAAAAAAATGTCACCAGAATTCCCCAGCAGAAAACAATATGAGAAAAACTGCAGTCAGAATTTATGTTCCATCAGGGCATGTTATTTCTAATAATTATGTAACACAGCCCACATTTTTTGGAAAAGGTGCCAAGCAAATACACTCTCTTCTTGTGAGGTCAGACTCTCCCTGTATAATGGCATAATCCTAGAATCTGGGACTCAGGAATTCCCTTCTGGTGGGTGGTTCTGCAGATAAAGAAGGGCCATTGCCTTTAGGGGGAGGCTCTCCTTTGCAGATTGAAGTTGCTCAATTCATTTGAAAGAATCCTTCTAGGTTTGAAAAAATCCTTTAAAATGGCAATTTAAAGAACTTTTTCCTTGAATGGGAATCATAACTGCATTTTCATTTACTGAAAAACTATTTGTTGTAAGCAGTTTTTTTTTTTTTTCCTGGCTCTGTTTCAAGCAGTATCTTTCACTAAACATTGTTTGAAAAAATTGCCAAAAACGAAAGATAACTTCATTTAAAACTCTTCTTCTCTTGTCTTGTTTAGCTCTAAAACTCTCATCTTGCTCTAATTATATCCCTCTCTCTCTTTTATTTTTTTTTCTTGCACTTATTGGTGCAGGATGGAACTGAGCAGGTAGAAAGTTTAGCAGCTACATCCTTGATCTTAGCTATGGAACTTGTTTCTGACGCTAAACAAGAATGCCTCCAAAGCTGCGGTTTGGATTTGCTGGGAATAACAGGTGGCTGTTCAGATAAGAAATACTGGTTCTGCCCATTGCTCAGACAGGAACCAGGTGCAAGGTGCAGATCTGCGCTGGAACTTCCTGCAGATTCCGAAGTCTTCAGCTAAAGCGTTTCTTGGATCCGATCATTGCTGCGCTTCCAATTATGCGTTACTGTATTAAAGTGCATCTAGTTTCTGGCTTTGGAAACCCCAACCTAAAAGGTTACATACTTCAATATACTAATGAACATTGCTAACGAGCAGCTGACCTGCTGATGAGCAATACCGTATTTTGAGCTTCATATTCCCAGCTTCCAAAAAAGGTCCCTGGGGCTGTTCTGCTTCCTTACAAGAACTAAGATTTGATGTTCGAGGACATAAGGAAGAACAGGAACAGTGCTGGAAGATCTGCTCGTATATAAACCGTCCTTTGCAGTTTTAGGTAAATGCTGTGACAGTGGGACAGATGGATAATACAAACCATGCAATAGAGATGGGCCACCAAACAGCATCACACAAAGTCCCAGTACTACAGCGAACCCCAAAACATCTTGCTGCTTAAGCAGACTCATTGAGTAGGAAAATTAGAGCATTTTACAGATGAAAAAGCTGGTGCTAATTAACAGACATCAAATTGCAAAGAACAGAGCCCTGGCTGCTGAAAAAGTGAGCTTTGTCTGCAGGTTCATCTGCATGCACTTACCTAATGTGCTCCTTGACATAGAAGAACCTCAGATGCTGGTAGGTTGCTCTCCCGGTCATAGTCTGGCTCCTGAAACACTTATATTTAACTGCAGCTGAGCCCTGCTCTAGGGCCTTTGGTGAGCCTAATGGGGCTGCGATGCCCAGAGGACAGACTGGAGGCTCTTCTGCCCTTATATATTGAAAGGAGACCAGAGCTGGTCCAGCTAGAGACAGACCTAGGTTACAGCCTGGCCTCAGGGTGTTATCCCAGTGAATGAATCTGTTTGAAATCTGGTCACCAGGCAAACTTTGCTGGTGACACCAATCTTGATAAAGCAAGAAATGTGGCTTCTTTTGCTGACAAATCTTCTCATGGCTTTAAATCCAGCCTCTAAATCAGGAGCTCCATCTCATAGTGACCGTAAATGAGGTCACTTTAGTGTACTCTACACTACCTGCCCATCTGCATGCAAACAAACACATCTTAGTTACCATTCTTCCAAGACTCATTCAACAAATCTATATAAGGCAAACTGTGCTGGAGACTTTCAGGAACCCAGGACCCCACTCTACATATGGGAAAAAGAGCCCCATGACCTGTCTGAAAAACCCAGGGGTGGAATCTCAGACGGTGCAAGTTTGCATTCTCAGATGACACTTACCCCACAAGTTGGGCTGGGTGAGTATCTGCTCTCTCATTCTTGTTTTCTTCCATTTTTTTACAACTGTATTTTACTAAACAGCGGGACCTCAGATATGGTCCAAGCAGCTGTTGTGGTAAACAGATAATCTCTTTTCCACTTTGAAAGCACTCTAGTGAAACATAATCACAGATAGCATCTGATTAAGTTAGAGCATAAGTGTATTTCTTAGGACTGCATGTATCTGTGTTCCTAAGGTTGTAAAGGTATTATTATTTGATATTATTATTTGAGGCTATGCAGGTACTTCAACTGCGCTAAAACCTTAGTGATGCTGTAACCTGGTCATCAGATCTTAACTGAAGTTTCCAAAGGCCTCCCTTCACAAAATCTACGACACAAAGCAGCTGAAGTTTAAAAATAAAGACAAAATTTGAGTTAATTCCTGCACAAGTCTTGCTCTAACATCTTGCTCCATCTTCAGAGCGCTGCATCACTGGGTATGAAGCAGTCATAACCCACCCTTCAACCTCTGCCTCCAGATGGATTTCCATTGCCTCAAGTGTATTTAAAGAGTTCTTCTGAGAAAATGGAAAAGTAGTAGTGACTCATAGCAAGAGCTTTCCAGAAATGGCCAACACCTCTGTTATGGAAAAATTCACATCCTTGGAAGAAGGGGCACAAAAACTTTCAACGGGACCTTATCCAACTGAGATAAGTTAATTTGTGGGATTGTGTGAAGGTACCACAGATTTATACCCACTGTTCAGAAAGCAGGGGACAGCTTTATGTTGCTATGTCCACAGCTTTAGGGTTTTATACAGCATTTTGCATTTCACCTCACTTTTGTACATATTATCTCCAGAAAATTTGTCATGTTTGTGGACTTAATTATTAATTTGCTGAAAATCTGCCATTTAAACTTCCAACCAGATAACTGGGGCAACATGTGGATTTCAAAGGCCAATATTTCGGTACTTAAGTGACAGGGAGCACTTTGCACCAAGATCTGGCTCATCTTGCCAACGTTTAGAAGGTCCAGATGAATGAGGGAGTCTTGCTAGTTTTGACAGACTTTAGACCTGGGTCATGCACAGAGATGCAGGAGAAACTGCAGTTCTCCAAATGCGCTAAAATGACTGAAATATGCTCCAAATTCACTTTTTAAATCAAAGACGGTGGCTCGTTATGAGTTGTGGCTTGGATTTGAAGGCCCCATGACCATCTGTAGCCCAAGGGAAGGGAGAGGCGAGTGTGTGAGCCCTGAGCGCAAAGCTCCTCTTCACAAGCCTTAGGGATGCTCAGGATGCCAGAGAGGTTAACTGATTCCCAACCAGCCTTTCCCATCAGAGCTTAATGGACATGGGCAAGCCTTGAGCTGGAAGGAACATCTGTGGAGTCTGAACTCCTCTGCATCACGGGTTATTTTATTAATGCCTCTGAAAAGTCTCCCCTTAAATGTCTATTAATAGCAGCATAGTTCCCTTCTCTGCCCATGGNGTGGCTTGGATTTGAAGGCCCCATGACCATCTCTAGCCCAAGGGAAGGGAGAGGCGAGTGTGTGAGCCCTGAGCGCAAAGCTCCTCTTCACAAGCCTTAGGGATGCTCAGGATGCCAGAGAGGTTAACTGATTCCCAACCAGCCTTTCCCATTGGAGCTTAATGGACATGGGCAAGCCTTGAGCTGGAAGGAACATCTGTGGAGTCTGAACTCCTTTGCATGGTGCGCTATTTTATTAATGCCTCTGAAAAGCCCCCCTTAAAAGTCTATTAGTGACAGCATAGTGCCCATGGCCCCATCATCTTGCCTTGACCTCAAAGACAGGTCCCAACTGTGCTTGGCCTCAGGAGGGAAAGGTGGGGACCTTCCTTCCCCAAGACTGCAAAATGAGGGGGTAAATGTGATCCCAAGCATAGGAAACCACCCGCTTGTGCCAAGGGACCCTCATGCTTATCCCTCCCTGAATCCAGCTCTGCAGGGCAGGTCACTGCACCTTGTCCTCGTTTGCAAGAAGCTGATGAAACCACGGACTAATATTTTCCATGCCTCATGTTGTGTCCTCGTTATGGGGAGCTATGTGCTGCTTGTAAAAGATTCACTCCGTGCATTTTTGAGGGCAGGCGAGGGGGTGGAGAGCGGGGGCCTTTCACTACCTGATTTATACGTCAAATATACGGCTAAAATGAAACATGTGGCTCCTTGCCTGCAAAGTTTTATGTCAGGTGTAGGAGCCAGTGGCCCCAGCCATAAATCACTCCGCTCATTTGTAACCGTTGCAGCAGATTTATACGATTTATAACTGGTTATTGAACTATGTCATCGGTGTAAGCATTTTCTTATTAATAAAAGGACTGGTAAATTGAGAGCTGGTTTGTAAAGCAATTGCCCATAACTTTCTTTGGTGGGGGATGGGGAAGAGGGAGGCACTTTATTGTTAGCCATCTATTAAAGCAAAATGTTTGCAAGAGTCTCAGGCCCCTCCCTGGGCTCCCAGCGCTTTATTTCTTCTCCGGGGACCTGCAAAACAAGCTCCTTATTCATAAATGTGAGATGATGCCGTAAGGATGATGTTTCCGCTGGTGATTCATGTGATTTACTCAGTATGTTTGATTCATCCATGAAGCAAAACAACTCCTGGCTAAGGGACAGATGCTTCTGGGGCTTTGGCATCTGATTTTGGTTGGGGTGTGCAGGGTTATGAACGGAGACGGTTCTTCATAGAGCAGCTTTCCCCAGTGTAGGAAACTGAGCTAATACCCAAAAGCTTTGCCTCCAGGGTATATTTGCAAAGCAAAGCGGACATTTCTGTGAGTTTTCAGTCAGACTCTGTCTTTTTTTCGAGCTTCTCTTCCAAGGTTTGCATTAAGTTGCAGGGTGTTAAACCCATGGCACTTCCCAAATGGGGAGTAATTGCATTGCATTAATGGGGAAAAGGTTCCAGTGCCCTTGTTTCAGGAGGCCTTAGGACGGAAGGAAGGCACACGGTGAATATGTTGTTATAACAGTGGATCCTCAGGCAAAGCAATGTCCTCAACAAACCCTGGCAAGAAAAGTCTAACAGGGATCTCCAGAAGGGGCTCCAGAAAGGACTCAGGGGATCCTCTGGCCCCATCAGAAAATCCTGCTCATAAACATCCAGTTTGGACCTGACCCTTCTAGTTGATATTTGCACCAGGTAACAAAACCCCAGTTCTGAGCGCTGCAAATTTGAACCGAGCTTGGTTTCAAAATTGCGTTTTAATTTCACAGTGGTCCCCAGCAATAATTTGTTTCCATAAGAATTTACAAATGCTTCTAACATCAATAAACCATTTTGTATTTTCATTAAAAAAGGAAAGCTAAGAAACAGCATTTTTGAAATTTCGTGCATGAAGTCTCTAATCTACGGTATAATACAACACAAAAATAACTACCTGTGGCTTGTAACCCTGTTTTATGCAAGCCTTCAAGGAAATATCTCCCAAAGTCTATATTGGAATCTTATTTTGTTGTTTTTATTTATGAAAAGTGAGAGTGAGGCCCTGCCCTGTGGGCCTCTATCAGATCATTAAAACTCAAACTAGAATCAGATTTCAACTTAACAGCAACAGTTAGTGAAACTGCACAGCAGAAGTGATGGAAACAAAACTCTTTCAATCTCAGGACGTGTCACCCTTGGAGGTTCATTAAAATCTGAGACCACTGAATAAAATGAGCCAAAAGTGACAATAATTTTCTAAAGAAAATAAGAAAGAGAGTGTATTTTTTCTCTCTATTTTCCTGTGGAAGCAGTTTATTTCTCTGTTCCTTTGCTATCCCATCCAGAGTATCCACATCCATGCTGCCCACTAAGGCTGGTCCTGTGCTGCTCCAGCCCCCACGATCCCCATGGGAATTGCTTGGCAATGCAGCATTTTTGGGGAAAGTCATATATCTTAGAAAACACCACAAAACAAACAAACAAATATGCAAACAAACACTTCAGATGCTAAATTTAAGCAAGAAGGCTGGAAAAGGGTGGCCTATATATAAACTTTTTTTTAAAATTACAGTTTTGTTTCAAAGTGTCAGTTCTCTGGTTAATCTGGGCCCTGTTGTATGCTACATTCAGACATATATTGAAAAAAAAAATGCCCCAACTATTTTAAAGGATATTTCAAGATAAATAATTGACATGAATCATTTAATTCTGTAGCAAGCAGGATCAAAGCACAAGGCTTAAGTGCTTAAGTGTCTTTTTGCATCTGAAGTGCAGANGTTGTATGCTACATTCAGACATATATTGAAAAAAAAAATGCCCCAACTATTTTAACGGATATTTCAAGATAAATAACTGACATGAATCATTTAATTCTGTAGCAAGCAGGATCAAAGCACAAGGCTTGGGGTTAAGCAGGTGCTTAAGTGTCTTTTTGCATCCAAAGTGCAGAGAAAAAAGCAGGTTGTGCAGATCCGAGAGACCTGAGCCCCTGATCTCTCCTGTTAGCTTCATTAATTCTGGTAAGCAAAAGCAGGTGAAAAGTTTGGCCATGTAAATGAAGGGAGGACCCTGGTATCTGGGTTATGCTGGAGGTGGATTAGTTCAGATCTGCTGGGATCAAGGCCCTGAAGCCAATGATCACAGCAAGTCCAACCCCATCCCAAGTGCAGCTGCAGTCTCCTGCCACGCACTATTTTTAAGAGCAAATTCTATGTTTTCTGCTGTGCTCCATTGTTTATAAAACATCCTTGGAAACTTGATTTGGAAAAAAAGAAGAAAAAAAGAAGTGTCCTTACCAGACTTTTCCACATCCATTTGGCCACCTCTGCTTTTCCGCCCCTCTGCTTCCTGTGGAGCCACAACCAGCATGGTTTTCCGTGTTTTCTTTTTCTTTTGTTGATTGTCATAATTTTCAGCATTGACTATAAATATCAGCCCTGTTCTGGGGGCCTGGGTCGCTTCACCCTGTCCTCTGCCCTTCTCACTGCAAGAGCAGAGTGAACTCATGGCCAGACGAGCATCCACATCTTACAGTTGGCTNGTGCTCCATTGTTTATAAAACATCCTTGGAAACTTGATTTGGAAAAAAAGAAGAAAAAAAGAAGTGTCCTTACCAGACTTTTCCACATCCATTTGGCCACCTCTGCTTTTCCGCCCCTCTGTTTCCTGTGGAGCCACAGCCAGCATGGTTTTCCGTGTTTTCTTTTCTTTTTTGTCGATTGCCATAATTTTAGGTATTGACCATAAACATCAGCCTGGGTCGCTTCACCTTGTCCTCTCTTCAGGCTGCCCTTCTCACTGCAAAAGCAGAGTGAACTCATGGCTGGACGAGCATCCACATCCTGCAGTTGGCTCCTTTGCTTCTTATAGATCCCTTGGGGATGGTTTTAATAAAGTGCTGGGTGCTGTTTTCCACCATTTATACCATTTCTGACCGTCTGTGGCTTGACGTGACTTTGGTGTCTTCTCAGAGGCTGTCAGAATTAACTTCGCCCCAGAATAGGTATGAACACATATGACACCTTACACTGGTGGGAAGCTGTNCATTTCTGACCGTCTGTGGCTTGACGTGACTTTGGTGTCTTCTCAGAGGCTGTCAGAATTAACTTCTGCCCCAGGATCAGTATGAGCACATGACAGCTCACACTGGTAGGAAGCTGTGGAGGTTTCTTCAAGGAGGGAAGAAGTCTCCACAGTTTCCATTGCAAGGGTATCCCAGAGCACAGTTATAGAAGAGTCAAGATATACAGGTCCTTCTTCATCTTCTTGGAGGCTGTTAAGGGTTTTGGTATTCATTGAGGATGTATGTGTGGTTTTGCTCTAGTAGGGAGCCCTGGGAGAAGGGACTTCAGCTATCAGAGGGAGATGTGTTTTCATGTTGCCTTATTGGTGAATCCATTTGCCAGCTTCCAGGATGAAGGGTGAATATCATTGTTCTAAATGATGTTTTGCACAGGTGGAAAGGCCTTTTTTTTTTAACTGATTTTTTTAGCAGACGAGGTTTATATTCTTGTATATGTTTGGGAACAGGGACAATATTGCAAGTGAGCCCCAACTGGGGAAAAAAATGCTAGTCCAGAAGAACAGTTACGCTGTTGTGGCATCTTCAGGAGCTATAGTAGCTGTGTCTTCATTGCTTGTCACGTGTGGAGGTGTTACCTAGAACAGGCATATGGTCTGCCCCAGCTGTAGTTTGCAGACTGCAGTGCTACCCATTTTCCAAATGGAAGAACCCAAAATCCCTTCGGAACCCTTTGCCTCCAATCTCTTCCTTCTGGCATGTGGCCATTTGTGATGACAAAGCAAGGACCTGCATATCTAGATACTTTTAAATAAGCTTCTGATCTGCTCTTTTTTAAAAACTTTGATTTCCAAAGAAGCCTAGGCTCAATGGCAACTTTTATAAACTCGATTTTTTCTCCCTGCTCCTTTGTTGTGCAGTAGAAGGAAAACCTAGAGGTAGAGTAGTGTTGCTTTTCCATCAGATGAGTGAATTATATAGTGAAGGACCAACTTCCTGCATTCATGAAATCCTAAAATTTTGTTTAGAAATGCCTACCATGCTGTGAAGGATTTAACATCTCACCAAAACACACCTGAGAAGCAGAAAATCCTCCTTTTCTTTGGTTGCCATCTACAGGACATGTTGGGAATGAAGAGAGGTGGAGAGTCCATGGAGAAGACGCAGAGATATGGAGTATCTCTCCTTCACCGGACAGGTCGGAGAAGTAGGGATGCACTGAAGGCAGAAGACAGCAAAACACATGGTAAAGGGGTGGTGACCTCCAACCCCAAAACTATTTAGATAGTAACATAACGATGTGATAATTTATGGCCCGGTTCTCTTCTGCCTTGCACCTTGTGTGGTCCTCTTCTCCAGCGCCAGAGGAAGAATTCCCTGCTCTCCCTGTTAACAGCTTCCCAGTGTGTGAGAGCACAGATTTATTGTGGGGGAAATTGCCTTTTAACTGACCGGCCGGTATCCGCTCGTGGCCCTCAAAGGTTTTGGAGCTGGGTTGCTCCAGAGAGATGTGTTCAGTATCAGTTTCACTTTTATGTATTTTATTAGAACTGTTAAATAAACTAACCCAAAACTAAGAAAACATCACTAAAGCTGAGTTTTTTATTAAGAAAATACTGAACTAACCCAACAATACAATATTGAACTTTCAAATGAACTGACCAGGCCAAGGCAGTTTCAATGCAGGACTGAAGCTGAATTTCAATTGCACTAAAAATATAGTGAACTCTTTTATAAATGGTAGGAGATGCAGGTAATCTTTTGTAAATTGTAAATTTTGTGGCAGTTTTGTACATTGCTAGTTGGGAATTTTACCACTCTGAATCAAAGCCATTACAAATAAAATCTGATTAAGTAGCTTAAATATCCTGCTTCTGAACCACAACTTAGGAGCCTTTTCCTTAGACTTTGGTTCTCCCTCTGCAGTCTCACACAGTGGAGTTGTTGTGGTACAGATTTTGGTGGAACACTGTATGAGAGGTGGTCCAGGACCTTCATTTATGGGCATTTCAGGGACATCTCAAAGTTTGGGGAATTCTAAACACAGGACATGACTGCTAAACACAGGACATGCTTCGCTGAGTGTCTTCACTTCACCGGGAGTTGTTTGAGCCAGAGGATTTTTCCATCATTCCATGTGAGCTTCTCCTGCGGCAGTTCTGCAAGTGCTCCCATCCCCTCGCGCACACAGTCAGGTTCTGACACAAGTATAAATGAAATCAAAGGATGATTTGGATAGAAATAATAGAAACATAGGAAATAGGGTGCTGAAAATATGAAACTTATGCAAGCTTTTCCTCCTTTGCTGCCTTCTGCCTTCTCTGCTCTTACTGCTCTCACTGGGTTTTGAGCAAGGGATTGACTGTGGTGATAGCAGTTCTCTCCCAACACAGGCCTTCCTTGGACACAGGAAAACTCTAGCAAGAGGAGTCTGGAGCACAAGTTTGCTTCAGGCATCTTGTTCCAAAAGGTGGAACTTAGCATGGGCTTCTTGGGATGTGTGATTTCCATTATGCCGTGCATAAGCGATAAGGTTTTGGGGGCATATCTAGGATCTTGGAGATGCTCAGTTGAGTCTGACCTGAAACAAGCCATTGGTGGCTAATACAATAGGAAAAGACCTTACTAGACCGAGATTTTTTCAGGCTTTTAACATTTCCAGAGCAGAAATTACTGGTTGGCCTTTTCTCTCAGTAAATAGACAAAAAATAAAACACAATATCCAGGGACATGAGGCTGCTTTGGAACAATTTTCCATGGTCTTATTTCAGTTACACATCCAAAATTTTCTGAAAAGTTATTATAAAACTCTCCAAGCACTATGAATAGGAAAATCCCAGCCTAGGTGAATCAGCCAAGACATCCATCCATGAGTAAAATCAAAATAAACTCACACTTGCAGGAAAGTTCAGCACCATCCCTCTGTTTCTTGCTTCTGAAAGCTGACACAAAAAAATGATTCTTCATGACTACAGGGATTACAATTAGCTCCCTGTTTATGGTCAGACAGCTTGGCTGCAGAAATATACATCCCAATGGTGACACATTACCGTAAGATTTAGCAAGACAAGGCTTACTTGAAACATAACCTTTAAAATGGTTAAATATAGGGAAAATACATGTTCAAAGGGTATCTAAGTTCTAAAAATAGGTGCTTAATCAGGAGCTTAATTAGGAGCTGCTCCCCGGGGAGCTTGTGTGCTGCTTTGCAGAGACTGGCTTACTGGGAGGGACAAAGTCAAAGGACTTAGCATCACAGGGGACAATCTGTACCCCAGATTGCATCCCGGCATTGCTGCTTCTCTCCCAGCTCCCCATCCCACCAGCAGTGGGTCCAGATGGCAGCAGCCTTTCATTGATGCCCACACGTGATTTTTTTCTTCTCTGAGCTGCTCCTCATTTAATGGAACTCTCTGTGCTGCCGCTCAGTGTTTTGTTCTAGTCATTGTGCAAAATTGGGTCCTAGGGCAGAGCTCATCAGAGTAACAAATACCAGAACATGCAAAAAGAAATCTTCCTAGTTGGAGAAAAAATCACGGAGGGATGAAGCTCTCAGCTGGTGTTCACCACAAATGTGCTTTGTGCCTTGTGCCTTTTGCTTGTGCTACTTGTACAGCACAACTTGCCTGCCAGATCACACATATTGTCTGAAATGTGTGTTGTGGTGGTGTCTGGAGGTTATTGCCATGTGTATCTGGATCAAATCTCAGCTGCTGCATCTTTTCTGTCCCCCACCAGAGTGCTTATTGGTGTACCCAAATATACGGGGAGCTCAGGAAAATCACCAAGGTTCACATGTTACTGTGGGTATCTGCTCTCTCGTGTTCTCCATGAACATTTCTGCCAACAGCCAAGCACCCATAATAACAAGTCATGTTGGAGGGCTCAGTCAAAAGGGGAAAATGATCATGACCAGGAAAGAGGGCCTACAAAAATCCTGCTGGTTTTCCTTCATCCAGATAGTATGTGTAGGGCTTGCAATGGTCTGGACTGCCAGAAGGGACATCTGGAGGCCCTTGGAACAGGACAGACCTCATGGCACGGGAAAGAGGACCTGAAACTGGAGTAAGCACAGAAAGGGATCGGAGAACATGTCACACGAGAAGGCACTGCTGCGTTTGGCTTGTTTGGTTCAGCAAACAAATGCTCAAGGGAGGATGTGACGGCTGTCTATAAATATAGTAGGGAGAGAAAAGAGCTATTTCAGCTTGAGGACAATGTTGGCACAAGAACAAATGGGCATGAAGCAGCTATGAGTAAATTTAGGTTAGCCATCAGGAGAGGGTTGTTAACGATCGGAGTAACAAGTTGCCTCCTAAGTGGGAGGGAAGAAAACAGGTGTAGGGGTAAGAGGGAGGGTGGCTGATTTATAAAGTATTTTTATGATGTTGATGCTGAGACTAACAGGTGTCAGCGATACAGGAGGTCCCCCCAGTCCTGCGTCCTTGTGCTCGCTGGTTGTGATGCTGCTCATAGTGCAGTAGTTGTTTTGAAATGAGACACCAGGTATTTCTTTTATAGGTTATTAAGGCCTAAAGGAAATCTAAAAATCATTTTATCTGATTTTTCCGCAATACTGCAGCTGGTGATATTCATATCTAGTGTTTCTGTTAGGAAGATGTCCTTACTTGAGGCAAAGATTCAAAGCGATGGGGACTGCACACATCTGTGGGAACATAGTCATGAGGGGACAGGCACAAATCAGGGTTTCTTTGCAATTTCCTTGCAACCCTTAATCAATGTCATTTGCAAAGTACAAGAATTTTGGGGCTAGGAGAGGTCAAGCAGGCACATTTTAATATGTCTTCTGCTAGCATTCATTAATTCAGGTAGCATCATTTTTGCAGTGGTGCCACTCTTTAGTCTGAGGGAGGACGGTTTCTGGCTGCTCTACCAGTGCCTCTTGGAAATGGGTTGTAGTCAGTTCAGTGATGGTTTTGTCACTGCAAAGGAGAAGGCCAGGAAGCCCCTCAGACTTTCATTAGCCATCCTGGATTAGCCCCTGGGTATCGCGCAGAAACGTGAAAGCCGTCATACAGATGTAGGAAACCATGGCGTGTTCATCTGCCAAACCAGAGCTCTGTGATGCCCCCCGGACAGTCTGCCCCAGAGGAAAAGTTACCCGAGAAAGGTGTGAGAATGCAAAACCTGCTTGTCATATATTTGTCAATGTTTTTTTCCCCTCGGTTACTCCCAACAGCAGAGGAAAGTGCATGACCACTGGTTCTTGTGGTGCACCAAGACCTACATGGTCTTGGTCTACCTTGGGCCTGGCTGCTAAAGCCCTGCTGAGCTGACACTCCAGGGCCCAGCAGCCCATAGGATGTGGAGGCAGCTCTTCGTTGCTGGCATTTCTCAGAGAGGCCAGAAGCAGCTATTGCAGGGGAAGGCGCCCCAGTCTGGGTAATGATGGCTATTTAATCAGGAACAAGTTTCTTCTGAGATGCAAAGATAACTGTAGTGCCAACGGAGATGCTGGTGCATTGGTTGGGACAGGCACATTGTGGACAAAGGAAGAAAACCCTGAAAGAGCTCCAGGTGGTGAAAGGGAGGTCAGGAGCCTATGGAAATGCCCTCTGTTTTGGAACACACTGAAAGCAAAAAGATGTAATTCTGATTTACTAGGAACTGATACTCTGGGAGGATGTAACATTATATTAGTGTTGAAGGGTACTTTGGTGATACTTTTTCCAGATGAGTTGTACAAAATTCATTAAAAAAAAAGAGAGAAAACACACCAGATCTTAAAGTACATTTTTTCAGAAGCACATCAAGAAGGTTGTTGTAGATATGATCCACGGAGCACAGCCATTATAGCCATGCAGGAAAATCATGGCACAGAAACCCTGAGCAGAAATGTTCTCCTTTTCCATTTCCAGAAGAAGTGAATGTTAGGGAAGATCCTCTAATTATTTTGACCAAAAATATTTCTGTCCTCAGAGAGTGTTCTCAAGATTTTCTAGGAGACTAGAAAAGCAGAAACAAGTCTGCCTAGCAGCAGCAGCAGCATCACTGCTGTGGCATGATGAATTTCAGAATGATGTTTCTCTGAATTACCTTAATTGTCCACTTCCAAACTTACACCCTCTTTCTTGATTCNTTCCATTTCCAGAAGAAGTGAATGTTAGGGAAGATCCTCTAATTATTTTGACCAAAAATATTTCTGCCCTCAGAGAGTGTTCTCAGGATTTTCTAGGAGACTAGAACAGCAGAAACTAGTCTGCCTAGCAGCAGCAGCATCACTGCTATGATGTGATACATCTCAGAATGATGTCTCTGAATTGTCTTAATTGTTCACTTCCAAACTTACACCCTCTGTCTTGATTCCATGAACATGCTTGACAAAACTCTGTTTTGAAGGATGTTTCTTGGAAAGGCTGTAGTTTTCCCTGGAATCGACCCTCTCCTGACATCTCAATTTCACCCAGAGACTTAATTCAGCCTCTGTGCAGGCAGTGGCTCCTCTGCTCGTGTCAGCCAAGGTGTAGGAGATGCTGAGGAGGGTCGGAAAGCGCACAGCTGCCTCTATTCCCAACCCTAGACCTCAGGCCAAGCATGATGGAAAGTTTCATCTTCTCCAGTTTGTAAAAAACATTCCCATGTTTCCCTTATCCTTATGAGATGTTAGGAAGTTTTTTCAAATCTCTTCCTGCAAATGCTCCTCTCTACAGAGATAAGAGGCTGAGCAGGGCAGGCTCGAGCATCTCATGTGCAGCAGGAGCACAGAGGAGTTGGAAAGCTGATGGGACCCCATGTAGCTGTCTCAACATGGTGAAGTTCTCTGCGCCCACAAGAACTTAAATGGGGAAGAGATACCCTGCAAATATAACCCGGGGCAAAGAGGAACACCCCAGTGCCAAAGTGGTGCCAAATGCAGCAGTGGGATCATAATCCAGGATCAGAGAGCCGCGAGAGTCCTGGTAGCATCTACAACAGCCTGGCAAGGATAAGCTTTCCGTAACATGAGTGAACGTGTGATCCCAGGAGACTTGACTACAGTCAATCAGTTTGGATAAAAAAGCAGGTTGTGTGCGTACGGCATGTCAACACGAACTGTCTGTGGTTATCATTGCTATGACTTGCTAGGATGCTTAACAACAGGGCTGCAGTTTATTAATTCAGCAAATGCTCCAAAGCTGCATGCAAAATTGAAATCAACCGTCACTGGATATTAATGGAGTGAGAAAAATATTTAGGTCTAATTTCAAAAGTCTCAGTCAATTAAATAACAGATGTGAGAAAAGCTGTGTCATTTAGCTCTGCTCATCAAAAATAAACTTGTCCTGGTTTACAAACCCCATGCTGAGTCCTCTAAAAGGCTTGGGTGGGACTTGTTTGAAAAAACACACCGTTGTGCAGAAAGTGTGAAGACCAAGTAGAATTTCTACTCTTTTTGTTCCTAAACCTTGGGACTTTTACGTATACATGCTTCAAATCTCATCTGTGCCCTCAGGCATTCCCAAGAAACTGCGCTGAGCCCAGCCAAACCAAGAGCTGTCACCAGGTCTGAGAAGAAGCCTTCCATTCGGAAACAAAAAAATACGTTCCCCAGCAGGCAGGTGCACATGCTCAGCCTGCCAGATGGCAGAGCCAATGAAACCACTTGCCCTCGAGGCCAGATTTGCAGCAACAGCGTTTACAAGTGCGGGAGCAGATTCCTATCTCAGTTGCGCTGGAGCTGAACGCACAATTGTGCCTCTGAGGCTGGTGGAGACACGTGGGTGTCAATGCACGTAGCTCGGGCTGCAGAGCAGCTCCCAGGCTCCAGCCCACGCTGGAGCTGGGCCAGCCACGCTGCGGTCTCAGATGTCATGTAGCCGTCAGGACACCCGTGCTCGCGCGGAAACATCAGCGACTGCATGGAAATAAGTGCGAGAGGGACAAGGAGCAAGGTGCAAAGCTGCAATGGGAAGTGTCAAACGCCTAGGAGCTCTTTGAGCGTGAGGAAGATGTGCCAGTCCCTACAGCCAGCAGCTCAAAAGGGTGTGATGGGATTTGTCACCCCAAATGATTGGCAGGCTGGGTCAGCTAATGGGAGATTTCAGTACAAGCCTGGACCAGGTCTCAGGTCCATACCTCCAGGTCTTTTGCACGAGCCTCCCACATTCCACCTGGCTCTTGTCAAGTAAAAAGAGATTTTATACCCATTTGACAGCTTTTTCAGGGAGATCACAGATAATCAACTGAGAATCTGTATGGCAACTTTTCAGTGCTATTGGACAAAGGATGGGGCTGGCCTCTTTTCACTGGCGGTCACTGACAGAACCAGAGGAAATGGCCATAAATTGAAGCATAAAAAGTTCCACTTAAGGAAGAACTTCTTGACGGTGAGGGTGACAGAGCACTGGAACAGGCTGCCCAGAGAGGTTGTGGAGTNAGATCACAGATAATCAACTGAGAATCTGCATGGAAACTTTTCAGTGCTATTGGACAAAGCACCATTCAGATTGCTGAAAATCAGAAGAGAAAAATGTTGAGAAATGGGGTACAGAGAAGCGGAGAAGTGGACTCTCACTTGNAACTTCTTGACGGTGAGGGTGACAGAGCACTGGAACAGGCTGCCCAGAGAGGTTGTGGAGTCTCCTTCTCTGGAGATCTTCAAGACCCGCTTGGATGCAGCCCTGTGCCACGTGCTCTGGGTGGCCCTGCGTGTGCAGGGGGGTTGGACTAGATGACCTCTAGAGGTCCCTTCCAACCTTAGGCATTCTGTGATTCTATGATTCTATGACAAAGCACCATTCAGATTGTTGAAAATCAGAAGAGAAAAATGTTGAGAAATAGGGTACAGAGAAGCAGAGAAGTGGAGCTGGGACATATTACTCTCACTTATTGATTAGGACATGCATCACTTTTTGTCAGGCCAGTGCCCGTTTCTCCTTCTAATGTAATAAAACCCACAGATCTCCTTGGTAAATTGGAAGCTCAAAGCAACCTCTCTCCTACTGAGCTGGGAAAGAAATAAATAGTGGGGGAAAGAACAGAAGATAACTGTGGTGTGCACCTCGTGCAGCCACCACTTAAATGCAATTGCAAGACTACTGCTTCTAGAGCTGCATAAGCATTGCCCACTGATTCCAGCTCCAAGAGCACACATCCCAAGATGGATATTTTACACAGCACTTTTCATGTTGGTCTGGGCAACAACTGTGGTTGCTGGCAGGGTCATCCAGTGACAGCAGATCTGTGGAGCCTGTATCCCTCTGTTAGGAAATTATGAGGGCCACCAAACTAATATTACATTCACCTTTGAGGACTCACTGGAAAAAGACAACATATCGACACTGTTGACCTGTGCTGGATTTGAACCAGTGACCTTGGGATGAAAGGGGTCTACCCTAGTGCCAGTCCTTTGACTCCTCCTGCTCTAACAACAAACAACCCCCAAATCCTCTTGCAAATCCCAGCAATTACAGCCTTAAAATAAACTTATAGCACAGGCTAGCGATTACCAAATGTTTCTTATTGTTTCCCCTCTGGGAGATATGTATCCCTCAGGAAATGAGTTTCTAATTAGATAGGAAAAGCAGGGCAGCAACAATAGTGTGGGAAAGCTCGTTTAATAAAAGCTTCTAGGTACGTTCTGACCACCTCATACAGTGAGGTGACAAGTGATCAAATATAACTGCATGAGAAAAGTTTGGGGTTTGTGTCTTGCTAGGAGATGTCTGCTCTGGTTGTGGCAAAAAAGATGTGAGTGAAGGAAGAGAGGGCAAAAATGAAGATGCTGTTAGAGATGCTAGTAAAAACTGCACAGAAAGTGCACAGCAAAGCTTCAGCCTGCAAGTTCTAGACCAGGTGAGGTTATCATTGACCCCCAATGCAGGATCTCAGCTACTAATTCTTTGGGTAGATTAAAACAAGAGTGGTGCAGCCTCTTTCCTGAGGTGCTAGGGAGGCTCATTTCAGAGGCCAATGCTGCTTTTACATACACTGCTTTAGAACCTGGATCCAGTTCAAGACACCAATTCCTGCCAGTTAGCACAGAGATGCTCTCTGGGTACTGTATGGGTTAAGGGCAGTTAGTTCAGCATGGTTGCAAGCACCTCTCTTGCATGCATTAATGCTTTTATCTTGCTTTGCGATGATTCATCATCCCAGCTGGAACCCACTTCTCCAGTTTTCTTCTAAAAGAGTAAGCAAAGGACCTTTCCATCCCTTGCTTGCATGTGTTTCATTCCCCACAGCGTGTGTCATCTATAAACCTTGGGAATGCAGATAATTATTTGGAAAAAAACCTTCACATCTCATTCCTGCAAAGGTGGCACTGATGCTCTTTTAAGCAGAAGGGTTGGTATGGGCACAGCTGCCAGTTAGGAACCTCTAGGAATGAATTATATAGAGCTANCTCGCACCTCATCTCTGCAAAGGTGGCATTGGTGCTCTTTTAAGCAGAAGGGTTGGTATGGGCACACTCGGCTGCCAGTTAAGACCCTCTAGGAATGAATTACATAGAGCTACACACACACCTGTGCTCTCCCGATGCCTGTTACTGCTGAACCTCAGCCTGCATCTTGCTGCGCAAAGGGGAGGTCTTCCTCGCTCAGAAAAGTTCCTGCTGTGCTTATGGTCTTGCATCAAAGAAATGTGCCCTAAGCTGAGAGCCCAAACAGGTCCTGCGTACCAGAAATAGGCATACTGCAGATCACAGCTGTATCCAGGTGTTTTAGGCTGGACGGTTGATATGAGATGGCTTCTGGAGAATGCCTGTGAAGTTGTGCTTTCTGCATGATCTACTCAACGTTAAAGAATGGAGAATTCCTGCATATATCATTCTGGAGCAATGGAGGAGGTAGGTTAAGGGGCAACAAACCAAAATGAACCTTTGAGAAGAGAATAAGATTCAGTTTTAGGTGAAAACGTTCCCTTTCAACAGGCAGCACAGAGCTTTGTTTTATTTTGAGGGGAAAACATACTAGCTCCCGCATGAGTGACAATGTTTTTAATCTGAAAGCAAACACGGTGTTTTTGCTGGATTTCAATTTAGCCTGGAAATTGAAGCAAATTGTAGGGAGCCCAAAACCAAAATCAGGAAAGACAAGATTAGCTTAGCTCTCTCTGCAGCAAAGCCACAGGCTTTTGGCCTGTCAGAACTGTGCAGANAAATTGAAGCAAATTGTAGGGAGCCCAAAACCAAAATCAGGAAAGACAAGATTAGCTTAGCTCTCTGTAGCAAAGCCACAAACTCTTGGCCTGTCAGAGCTGTGCAGACAGCTTTTGACAGCAGGATCACTTAAATACTATATTCTCAGGTTTACGTTCCTCATTTTGATCAAATCCTTGGTTTAAACCTGTGGATTCCATTGAGTGCATTAATTGAGTCTGAAAAGGGGATACCAGCAAAGTGGTCATAATATCAACGGCAAAAATATGGACTAGATTTTATCCTATGTGTGATATTTTCAAGCATCTCCTTGGGGAACCAAAGAAATCCATCCACTGTTGAATCCTGTCTCGAGGGCTAGGGTAGGATCAGATGGCAAATCATTGAGTTGGACGGTCAAGAGAACTTACACTCCCTTAGTTTGAGCAAGCTGTAATTATGTCCACACTGGGCTACTGGGAAAGTGAAGTCAGGGCACATTGATGATATTTACAGTGGCCCAGTTCACTTTGTAATTGCTGCAGCTGAGGAGTTCTCATGTCTGAGTGTGTGGGAGAAAGGAAGTAACCCTTCAAGTCATGCAAACTCAGTTGTGTATGACAACCTGTAGCTGGTATATGAGCATGACTAGTGGTTTTATCTACTGTAAATGGCTATGTCCCTCGTGAGCCTGCGCTATAGTCAATGGAATATTGGTATGGTCTTGCATAGGGCCGGGTTTTTTAGTAATACTGCTACATACAAATACAGTAGGGTTGATCTCTACTGTATGACCCCATAGGGTTGATCTTCAGGATGGAGACATCATTTGGAATAGGATAAGAAATGGACTCCAGTACAACACAAATGGAGAAAAAGAATTGGAAGGAGGCACTGAAAACTGTCTGCTGAACTGATCTGCTCTTTAGCATCTTCCCGACTCACAGTAGCAGATATATCTGTTTAATGAGTGCCTCACACTCAGATTAAGCTGAAAAGCGGCCTTCTCCCTTCATGTTTTCTATTTATTGATTATTAGCATTAAGTACACAGTACAGGGGAGGCAACTCTAAAGAGCAGTGGCAGCTCCCTGTCATCTCATCCTAGAAAACTACTCAGACAGATAAAAGAGCAGTAAGTAGCCCCATCTGCATTGGCCCATGCAGATGTTTTGGGACACATCCCCCCTTTGGTAAGGACACACCTAAGTAGTCAAACTGAGGATGAAATCTGAAGGAGGGTAGAGTCTTCCCTGAAGTTTGGAAGTAGACCCAGGGTTTTAAGGCACAACCTATTCCTTTTTCTGCTAGCAGGATTAGTCTGGCAAGAAGAAGTAGATTCATTTAATGAGTGTGTAATTTACATTCAACAATATTCTCAGCCCAGTGTGGTGTTCAAATGCCTGGGGCTCGTTCCTGGTGCTGGGATTTCTCACTTCGCAGCGATGTCAGTTGGCACTGGTGCATGACAGCGAAAAGATCATGTCAGGGCAGGACAGAGCTTTAGGAAAGCAACGCGTATGCCATGACCTTCCTCCATCTGGCAGTGTGAAATAGCCGCCTTTCATAGAATCACAGAATCACAGAATGGTTGAGGGTGGAAGGAGAGATGATCTAGAGATCATTGAGTCCAACACCTGCACCAACAGAGACACCCAGAGCAGGGGCACAGGGTGGCATCCAGGCGGGTTTGGAAGATCTCCAGAGAAGGAGACTCCACAGCCTCTCTCGGCAGCCTGTGCCAGGGCTCTGGCACCCTCACAGGAAAGAAGTTCTTGATCACATGGAGATAGAACTGCCTGTGTTTTAATTTGTACCCGTTACACTTTGTCCTGTCACAGGCCACCACGGAGAAGAGTTTGACTCCATCCATCCTACATTCACCCCTCAGGGAATTATACATATTGATCAGATCTCCTCGCAGTCTTCTCTTCTCTAGACTAAACAGGCCGAGCTCCTTCCTCATAAGGCAGATGCTCCAGTCCCCTAGTTATCTTTGTTGCTCTTCCCTGGACCCTCTCCAGAAGCTCCACGTCCCTCTTGTCCTGGGGAGCCCAGAGCTGCCCCCAATACTCCACGTTCGGCCTCCCCAGAGCTGAGCAGAGGGGCAGGATCCCCTCCCTTGACCTGCTGGCAACGCTGCTCCTCATGCAGCCAGGATCCCATTGCCCTTGGCCATGAGGGCACATTGCTGCCTCATGGTTAACTTGTTGTCAGTCAGGACTCCCAAATCCCTCTCCACAGAGCTGCTTTCCAGCAGGTCAATCCCTGGTCTGTCCTGGTGTCTGGGGTTATTCCTCCCCAGGTGCGGGACCCTGCACTTGTTTTGTTGAACCTCATGAGGTTCCTCTCTGCCCAACTCTCCATCCTGCCTAGATCCCTCTGAATGGCAGCACAGCCCTCAGGAATGTTGGCCACTCCTCCCAGTTTGGTGTCATCTGCAAACTTGCTGAGGGAGCACTCTGTGCCCTTGTCCAAGGCATTGATGAACAAGCTGAAGAACACCCAGTACTGACTCCTGGCCCAGTACTGATCCCTGGGGGACACCCCTGGCCACAGGCCTCCAACCAGCTCGGTCTCACTCGTGCTAGAGCTACAGCCCCATAAGGGCAGCACCTGATAGAACTGGTTTTGGGATGCCCATCTTCCACATCATTCCTCTATACCATTAGCCCTCTAGTCTGGCGATAACTTTGCATGCATTCCCTGCTTCAAAACAGGGCATATTTACCTAGACTGTCATCTTCTTGGACAAGGACCACGTGCGTTTTCTGCGTCAGTACAGTACATTAGAGATAACAAATACCAAGATGCCTCAAAGTCACCTTTGGTTAAAATNTGTCGGTCACTCCTCCCAGTTTGGTGTCTTCTGCAAACTTGCTCAGGGTGCACTCTGTGCCCTCATCCAGGTCACTGATGAACAAGTTGAACACATTAGAAATAACAAATACCGAGATGCCTCAAAGTCACCTTTGGTTAAAATCATTCCGTTCTCAGCCCATGAGTGTCACAAAATCATAGGCAGTACAAAGTGGCAGTTCTTAGAAGGACCAACCTCCTTAAACTATTTTCCCCTCTTGTTAACAATTTCCACCTCATTTCCTATTTCCGTCTCCAACTCCTGCCGATAATGCTCCTCAGCTAATATTGAAACCAAGAGGGAAAAATATATGAATAGTAGACATCCGATCCAAGCTTTGTGCAGAGAATTCAAGGATGGAATGTTCTTGAGAACTAGAGTTTTTTATTTTTTAATGCCCAAAGAAAAATTGTACCGACACCTATATTTGGTACTGCTGATGTTTTTTTCCCCCATAGTGCTCTTAGGTTAAATGGTTCTGAAAATCTATCCTTGAAAAGACTCCTCTCCTCTTCCCAATTA
>VWPW01011287.1:0-43275 GCA_013389825.1 Crypturellus undulatus | reverse complement strand
CCCCGACGGGGCGGGCGGGTGGCACAATGGGCTGCGCGCGGCCCCGCCGCACGGCTCGGCTCGGCTCGGCTCGGCTCGGCTCTCGCATCGGGGCTCCCGCATCGCGACACCGTCGTTGTCACCACGCGGCGCGATTTCAGAGATCGAGCCGGGCAAGTTGCCCCCACGGCTTCTTTCGGCGCTGAAGTGGGCCAAGCCCTGTTGACTGGGCTTTTTGGGTTGGGGGCTCTGCCGTTGTGTGGAGGATGCCAGCCCCTCCAACCGGCTGGGGGAGGAGGTGGGTGGGCTGCAGAGCCCCCAGCACAGCAACCCCCCAGGTTCTTGCAAACACCCGCCCAGGAGCCATCCAGAGCAAGCCCTGCCCTGGACACGGTGCTGAGGTCCAGCCCTGCTGCTGGCATCACCATCCAACCATGCACCACAGCCATGCGTATCCAACCACGCACCACAGCCATGCGCGCACGGTCCTGCTCTTGCAGAGCGGTGTTGATGGGGACAGGAAGGTCCCCATCAACAGCAGATGTTGGAAGCAAGGCCCAGCACCTGCGTGTCAGAACCCTTCCAGCTGGAATAACTGAGCTCAGTTACTTAGTGGCATCAGCTAGATGTTCTAGTTATTCTGCTGGTGGCATCCCCCTAGCAGGGATGTGCTGACAGAGTCCAAAACCAGGTGAGTGTTGCAGGCGGAAATGTGCTGCTCTAATTTTGTTTGCAGCAATATCTCCCTCCTGTGAGCGCAGTTTTGGCTCAGCGGGTCACAGCGCAACCCAAATGCTCACCCGCTGAGCCGTGCTAGCAGAGTTATTTAATTCTAGGCCTAGGCTATAACAAAATGTTAGTGCTCTCTTCCTGGCATGGTATTTTCCAGTAGCATTCAAGAGCACAATGGTAATTTTCCCCCTTTATTTTTTGTTTTGAAGAAACACCAAGATTTTTTTTTTTTCTAATTACATTAGTTTTGCATGGTTACCCCCTTGGAAGACAGGTGATGGCAAATTTAAACCTGCCTCCCCAACTTCACCTTGTTTGTGTGCTTTCCTATGACCCCTTTAACTGCAGTGTCACAGATCCCGGCTCTGGTAACAACAGACAGATCCTTTCTGGACTCTTGGAACAGGCTGGATATGGAGCTAGCACAGAGCACGGAACTAGGTAGCATTTGGGTGTTCTGTGTGTTAATTAGGCTCACAAACCCTGTTGAGCTAAAGAAGGAAGTGCCAGAGTTGTTTGTTGCTAACTGTATTACCTGAGAAATGAGGTGCAAGTAAACAGCATCACAAGGAGATGGACAGCACAAGCATCGTGTGTGAATGCGCAGCCACACAGCACTGCCCTGCGGGGTTAGGTATATGGAATATCTCTGTCAAAACACCTTAAACCGCAAATTCAGAGCAGATAATGCCTGGAAGCCACCAGCTCCTAGATGCAGGCAGCCAGCAATGGAAAGTGGCTTCTCTGAAGCAGGACAGAGCACAGAGATATTAACTTCCAGGACGTGTTGGGAGCTGCTTTTGTTTGTGCCACCTTCTGCTTTGTTAAGTGCCTGGGATTGGTTTCAGGTGTTGGTGAGCCTCTAACTGATGAATCAGTTGGTTAATTATTTGAAGTAATTACGTAATGATTGTTTTTTAACTCTAGAGATTTTGACAAATACATTTTTTACTGCTAATAAACACATGCTCACGTACCTATGAGAGCCTGTCTGAGAATCCACATGCAGATGCACGCCCAGATGAGGAACAAATACTAAGGGGAGTGACTGCCATTGTCTTTATAGATGCACCCAGGTATAACAGGAGTGACATTTTATTTAGCAGGGATCAGCAAAGACTTGTTTTCTGTTTTTCGCGATGCTCGTGTGGAAGGGGAGCAGGGCAGGGAAGGCAGTGACCAGACCTTGTAGCATCACTCTCAATGGCTTTTCTGGCCCAGATCATGCTGTGGTACCCTGTACCCTACGACCTCAAATATTAAGGATCCAAACTGCTGCTCTGGTATTTACAAAGCACTTCGCATGTCTTGACCTAACTTCAAGTTTGGAAAACCTTTCCCTTATCTCCTCATGCACTGCAATCCCTAATGACCCCATGGATGAAGTGGCCTTTTTGGGAAACAGATAATCTGCCTGCGTGCCAGATCCAGCCTTAGGGTTGCCTGTTGATCATCCGTGGCTTAAGTCCCCTCACAAGCCACCTGCAGGGATGTGTGTCACTCACAGCTTCCTGAAACGGGATTCCCTGGCCTGGTTGTGTTGGTATCAGCAGCACTGTGGTATCAGGGTGGATTGTACAGGCTGGAAATTAATCGGATTGTCCTCCAGAGCCACCAGTTTGGCTCCACAAGAGTGGGGATCTGGTAACACCACCCGAGTGTCTCTTGCAGGTGGACATCTGATCGCCAGCACCTCACACACCATTCTCCCTCCTCGGTGGATGCTTCTAGCCTGGTTTACAGCTCGCCTGTGTTACCTATATTTTTGTTTATGTGGGATGTTCCCTCCCCATACTTTATCCCGGATCATTATCCATGGACTGCACATCTCCTGTTACGGTGGTAATTCTGCAGGGCCTCAAAGCCTTTCAGGGACAAGAAGTGGCACAGAAAGGAGCATTTTGTAGGCAGAAAGGAGAATACTTTCATCCTGGAACATTTTGCTGGTTCTTGCCAACTCCGGTAACTGATCTACAGTTCAAGAATATGTTTTGTTTTGTTTTAACAATCTGGGAGCCTTAATTTTGGAAAAGCATATTTATATAGACCTTGGTAGGTCATGGAGGTACTGATGGATGGAGGTGGGTGGAGGATATTTTGGGGAATTTCCTCTGACCAAGTGGTTCCTCCTGTGCATTCCAGTTTACAACCCACCCGCTGTTGTGGAGTGTAATGTACCTTTGCATGGGGATTACAGAACACTTTCAGTAGCCGTGAGAACTATGTATTTTGGTGCAGCAGGGGAAGCTCTGAGTAGTCCCTTGATTCAAAGCCTTAGGAGAGCCTTCCTTTGAGGGACAAATGTCTAAAAGAAGCCTTAATCTTGAAAGTCTTTTCCAACCATAATGATTCTGTGATTCTAAAGCCCCTTTCAGTCCCTAACTCACTGAAGGACAAAGCCAGAGAGTAGAAATGCATAGTGGAAGGCTGGAAATCTGCAAAAGTGCGACCCAAATTGCGATTCACATCCAGCTGTGTTCACTTTGCCACAACTGCATCTCTAACTGTGGCCTGATGCAGGGCAGCAGTGTGCATAGAACACGTCCGCATCAGCTTGAATTCCTTGACACTATCATCTGAATCACAAATAGTACCTCAGACATAATTTCCCTTAAAAGATGGTGAATCCTAGGCACCTGGCAGGCTGCTCTGCCCTTGCTGTCACTTGTCACTGCTGTCAGCAGTGTGAACCATGGCTATTGGACTGTGGCGTTTGGGAAGATCCAGGAGTTGGACAGCCCAAATTTAAATCATTAAAGAGCTCAGTGAATCCCACAGAGTATGGAAAATGTCACGGGCACTTGTGTGTGCAGAAGGGTCAACAGGTAGGGCAGTTCTGATATATGCCGTGTTCCTTTAGCGCAGTTGTAAACCACACTGCAAATACGGGGTACAACTGCCTGCAGGCTGCTACCTGCCCTGTTGCTTAAGCAGACGGCCGGGTCTCTGGAGGGTGAGTGAGGCCATTTCCCCCTGCACCCCTGGGTGCTTGTGGCTGCTCCCAGGCAGCTGTTGAGCTGTGCAGGGTCTTCAGTGCCTCTGGGAAGCGATGCGGAATGTGTCTATTCCCGCTCCCTGGCCTGGAAGCTCTCTGTGCCTCTTCCCACAGCCTGGTCTTGCAGGATGACTTTCAGGAGTGGGCTGGAAGCAGAGGACCAACACTTGGATGGCAGCAACCCACTCGCACATGCTCTTTCTCCATGAACCTTCTGTGCTCCCGTGACCTTACGCAGATGAGGTATAAACAGAACAGACATGAGCGATGGTTGAACAAATCTGCTGAACCTGAGGTCACCTGGAGCCTATGTTGCACATCTTCATGGCGCCAGGTTGTACCTAGCCAT
The DNA here is from genome assembly GCA_013389825.1 of Crypturellus undulatus. Classification (NCBI taxonomy): domain Eukaryota; kingdom Metazoa; phylum Chordata; class Aves; order Tinamiformes; family Tinamidae; genus Crypturellus; species Crypturellus undulatus. Next base: position 39,220 of record VWPW01011287.1, on the reverse strand, counting down.
TTTTTTTCTATTGCTGATAGGCAGGATTTCCCATGATCCGATTCCTTCCTCGTGTATTTATACCAGGCAGAAGGCCTGTCCGGAGGAGCATGTGTTGCACCTCTTCCTGCACTGATCAAGTGTCAAAAGCTTTTCTATCTAATATTTGACTATGCTGGGACATCAAATTTAATCAAATATTCACTGCTCATTGTTAGAATTCTCTATTCTGTATCTTGAAAGGATCCTGGTGAATCTCTTCAGCACATGCAATGCTTTCAAGCAGATTCATTTATTGGCAATCTGGAGGTGAGAAAGGGATGTAGTCTGCTGTCATTTTTTCTTAGTTTAAGGACAATCATAGTGGTTTGAAAAACCCTACTTAAAGGCTGAGAAGTCCAGCAGAGGCAACGATGCCTTAAAATTGAACCAGGAACAAATTCTGATGGAGTGTCTCCAATCTGGCTTGAAATAACTGTCAACAAGCCAAGCTGTAGAAGTTAAATTACATATTAAGCTCCTTGACACATAGTGCAACTCTGTCTTACATGACTCTGTGACAAAGCGTGGGAGGGAATACAAGCCAACATCTCAGACACTGTTACCAAACCTATTTATTGTCCAGATGGGTTTAACATTGGTCAAGGCAGACAAGCACCATTCCCTGGACAGGACGTGGGGAATGTGGGACCACATGTGTCTAGGCAAACTCTGCATCCCAAAGCATGACTGTGACAATCCTGAAAGCACTCAAAAATGTCTTAAAAACATTTTGATTTCAATTAGAATAAAATCAAGACTAATCAGATTTAAGAAAATGATGAAAGATCTTTATGCCTCTCTCCCACATGCACCTGTGCAAGGCCAAGGGTCCAAGTAGGAGCTGAGGGTAACCTGCTGTGGGACCTGCCACAGCAGCACAGGGCTGATCCGGCCCCAGGGCTTTGCAGCAGGACGTGTAATCTTCTCCAAGGAAGGTGTCCAGGTAGGGTGAATGCTGCTCTTGCCCCACATACAGTTGCAGGGGAGGACTTAGCCCGCTGGTACAGTCACTGCTTTGTTCCTTCTCTCTGTGGTGCGGTGCATTTCACATTTTTTTCTTTAAATTTGAAAGAAAAACAGAAAAGAAGATTGGAGAAAAGTGGAGAGCCCAAGAGAGAGCACTGGTTCCTCTCCAGAACAAGTTGCATTAGTAGGGTCTGTCTGTCAGGTGTGTGAGCAAACATGCAGCAAGATCATGGTGCATGGAACCGTGGTCCTCTGTGATACGAGAGTCCTTCAGGAGAACCGGGTTATCCTGTGACTCCTCACTGGCACTTAGATGGAGGTCCTGCATAAGAAGCGAGAGGTGTAAACCAGAGACTAGCAGTGCAAATGGCCCAGGAAAGTGGGCGGATGAGCAACTTGCTCCCTGAGGAGCCCGGATGCATGCGGCTCAGCTGAGGCTGGGACTGGCCTGCAGCTGGTGTCCAGCTCTGGAGAGCAGGGCTGCTCTTTAATCCTGCTGGGATGTAGGAGCAAAGATGCCTGGAGGGGAAGGTGCCTTCGCGCCCCTCTGTGGGGAATGGAGCCCCGCTGAGCGTGCAGGCGCCCACATGGTGTGTGGGAGTTGTGTGTGCTCATGTGTGCATGAGCGTTTCTTGCCATGGGGGCTGCTCAGTGATGCCCAAGATGCCCGAGCCTGGAGGAGGGTGCAGCAGGGTTCAGTGCTCCTTCCAAAGAGGCAGCTGGAGAGCAGGCCAGCAGCTGACCCCAACACCCCAGCATTCTAACCACCCTGTTGCCTTTCCCAGCTTATAAACAACATCTTATTTTTTTCCTCTTGGGTAATGCGCTGTGGGGGCAGATAACATCGCTGGAATTTTTCCAGTGTCCTTTGCAAGCACCTCCTGTTTTGGACTTTGGCTGAGACACACACGAATGAGATATGAGCTTCCTCAATTGCTTTCTCTCATTTGCTTTCTTCTGGTCATGCAGTGCACCCCTTGCACCGGCCGCTTCCTGCTCCGCTCCAGCTCCATGCCAGCTCCGTGTTTTCAGTCCCTGGAACGATGGCAGGGAAGCAAATCTGTCGCATGAAGGTTTCTCCACGGATGTTGCCTTGGCCTCCTCCTTTGCAGCTGCAGCTAGCAGCTCCCGTGCTGCTCTTTGGGAATTTTTCTTCTCACTGATGCCCTGAGTCCTGGCCTTGCTTGGTGCCTGGGTCTCCCATAGGGACCCTTGGGAGATGGCTTGGCCCAGTGCTGCTCCCCCCTGCACTTGTGTCTCAGCTTGGGTCTCAGCAGGCCCAAACTGTGGCCGGTGTTGGTCCCACTCTGGGCTTGGCCCAAAGGAGACTGGTGGCTCCTGAGCCCTCCAGGGCCAGGCTGCAAGAGAGAAGCCCAAGTAAACCCATCTCTTCACTTCTTACAAGTGCTCATCATGGCTCGTGGGGCTGCTGGGGGAGGATGGAGAGTGCCTTGGTGTTGGACGAGCTCCACGCTCTGAGGTTTGCACAGCCCAGTCCCATCCTGCATGGAGCGTATCCCTTCCCGACTGCCTGTCCCAGGCTCTTGCAGACACCATTCACCCAGCAAAGCCCAGGGCAAAGACACCAGTGCTTTCCTGATCATGCTAGGTCCCCTGCATGGAAGCACCGTGTCCGTCTCCCTGCACAAGGCAGACCAGAAGAATCGTTTCTTCTCATGCCGGGGACCCCCAGGACTTTTCCAGGTTAAGAAGCTGAAGCTGGTTTCTCCGTTCTGCTGAAGTTTTCTTGTGAAAATGTCTTGCATTTGGAGGTCTGGCTTAGTCAGTGCCATGTTGGTGAGACCTTGGTGAGGAGTGTATTTTTCATTATCTTCAGATGAAGCTATTGATGCTTTTCTGGCTTCTCTCTCCTTTGTGCTATGCAGCCTCCTTTTCAAGGCGGTGATCATTATCCCCTGCGTTGCCGTAGTGGTGATGCTCTTCCTGGGATTTCCAGAACCTCATGGCTATGATGGTATCCCTCCCATCTCATTTATGCCTCTCTCATGTCCCTGGGTAGGCTAAGGTGTAGAAATGTTTTTCTGCCTTCCAACTGGCCTGAGCATTGGGAATGGAAAACGATGAGGTCTCAAGGGAGCCACAGTGGGAGCAGGGAGGAGACCTGGGAAGATATGAGCTGGGCCGGGCGCCCGACGGCTCCTGTTTGCATGGGAGAGGAGCAGGGCGCGTGACTCAGGGCAGCTGAAAGTCGCATCCTGGGAAAGCCACCTAGAATCCAGGTCGCTGGGACCTGTTTGTCAGGTTCCTATTTTTGTTATCCATCAGCTCAGTATTCCTGAAAACAAATCCTGTTGTTGTCAGCTAATTGGCAGCACACGGTGACAGAGTGTGGAAGGTGTTTTGTGTTGAATACACCCTGCATTTATTTATATGTGGGTTTTTTTTCCTGCCGTGGCTAACATATATATAAGCAATTACACTGATCCTGAGCCTGCCTCTGGCAGGACCTGCCCCTCCAAGGCCTTGCCATTGGGAAACATTCCTTGTGCTGTGAGGGGGCCTGTTTTTGACCAGCCTCATCCAACACCGTAGCAGACTCGTAAAGGTGCCATGGGCGGATGGGGCTTTACACGAGGCTGCAGCTTGGAGACTCCTCTCTCTTGTGGGGTTCGGAGTGAACAACCGTGTGGACTGAACCTGGGTAAAACTGGGGTTTTCTCTGGGCTGCGGAAAAGCCTCTGAGGTTTTGTGTTCAATTCCCTTCACACGTCAGGGAATGAACTGGGAGGCTCTGTTGAACCCTGGCGTGGGCTGGCACTGGGATCTGGCACTGAGCAGGAGATTCATTGCTGTGTCTGGGCTGAGAAACTCCTAAAATTGCTGGTAAGGTGAAGGAGGGGGATATTTGACAACAACCAGAACCACCACTTTTCGGGGGAAGATGTCAGGATGGTCCTTGCTATTTCCTTAGCCTGCAAAATTCCTTCCTGGGGTTGGACAAGACATTTCTACCTAGACCAAACTTCAGCATAAAGAAACTGCTAGCTAAACCAGGGTTTTCAGATATCTTTCTTGTTAAAGGAAAAAAATATATATATTTACACACGTATATATATAAGGAAATAAAGAAACATTACATGACCCATTCTCCTTTCTAATATGGTAAAAACTTACAGGGAAAGGTACCTCCTTCTGATCTCAAAAGTAAAGAAGAAAATGTCTGCTGGCATTTGTGGCGAAGGATGCAGAACTGTGCACATCCCGCCGAGCAGCTGCTCTGCTGCTGCTTGCTGGGTTTGGGCAATCTCGTCATGCGAGCGGGGTGGCAATGGCAGTAAACCCAAGCTGCGCTGCCGGCCTGTTCCAGAGGATGTGCACCAGGTGCCCAGAGGTCAACAAAGAAAAGGGACTTGCAGCCAGTTTGTCATGTGAAGATGATTTTTATTTTCACATGGAGCAAATAGTTGAGTAAAGTTATCCATTTGCTGGGAACAATCCAAAAAGATGCACTGCTCTAAAATGAATATTTCTGCCTAGTACCCACTGAAATTCACAGGAGCTATTGGTACATGTGATATTAGGAAAACTGTTCATATTGCTGCTGCCATTGTTGGCGTTAAATTGCAATTGCCCTTTTTGAGGAACACTGATTGCTAAAGGCATCTGTTGCCTTTGGGACAAGCTGGTGAAAGTAGCAGAGCACCAGGTGGAGAGAGAAGCTTTTCCCTGTTTTTCTATAGGCGATGCTGTGGGCATTTGGAAGGAGTTTTTTGTTCTTCCCTCTGCGTTGTGTTCTTTCCGCCCTGGGCTCCAGGAGATGTGTTATTGGGATAGTTAATACTTGTGGGTAAGGAGTAGGACAGAGGAGGAGTGAGAGCAGCTGGCAGTTAGTCTAAAGCAGGATAAAGAGGTCTCTGGCTTGACGTAGGATGCAGAACTAGGTATCATGAAACAGTGTTAAGAAATGGAAAATGAGAAACAAACGTGGTAAATCTTCTGTCTGGAAGACCTATTTGGAACAGGAAGGTATCCAAATGGAAGGTGGGGGAGGCTGGCTGAGTCAGGGGTGTCTCTTCAGTCAGGAGCTGCAGCAGTGCCCAAGGCGCTGGTGTGTGTGGGGCTGAGCTCGCAAAGGGGGCTGGAAGATAGGAGCAAACCTGCCTTTTCCTGCCCTCTCCAATGGCTTCGTCTCTCCCCGCTGCTCAGGCCTCCACACGGGACTTGTGTGTGTCTCAAGGAAGGATCCTGGTGCAACCTTTAAAGAAGTAGCTGTGGGCTGGGGATCTCTTGTAACCGTGCTATCTCCATGCTACCTGATGGACACACAATATGGGATCAGTCACACTCTGACACCCTTTAAAGATAATATTTGCTGATAACAACACCCAACGGCAGGCAGCTCTGGCCTTGCCAAGGTCGGAAAGGACAGATGAGCTCTAAACTGCGGAGTCTGAAATGGGAATCTCCATCTTAGAAAATCACTGCCCTTGGAAGATCATGAACTTACAGGCCCTTCTCTCCTTGGACAGAGATGGGACCTTAGGTGAGATTTGGGCCACCCAAACTCTCGCCGTGTCCCTGCACAGGACGCTGTGCTGTAATGGTGCTGTGCTGTCCAGCAGCCCATGAAGGCATGTACATGTTTGAGGCACGTAGCTGGATTGTCTCCTCGCTGGGTTAGGTATCTGCTGCTTTATGGAGTTTAAGTAGCTCACAGGTGTGTGCTGAGTGCAGGTGCTTGGTAAGCAGGGAGGAAAGGAGTTGAGATGGGAAACAGGATCTCCTCCTTGCTGAGGAAATGTGCCATTAATTTGGCCCATTGTATCTCATGAAATGTGCCCTACAACTTAGAGGACAATTTGGACCATCTATTAGGCCCATATCCTAGTTGCACCACAGTCAACTCGAGTCCCACAGAAGTGTGAGGCCTCCACAGAAGCCAACAGGGATCTAGATCTGCTAGAGCCGATCCCAGTTATACAGATACCTGCCAATTTCTCATTTAATATCTCTTTCCCCAAAGTTACACAAGCAATACAGTTTTCTTCTCGTGGTGTATGGAGTAGGCGATGCAGAGCACAGGCTTTGCAAGCACTCCTGGAATGATCACCCTTCGTGGTAGATAACGAGATATGTGTTTCATGACTTTATCTAGATCTTGGTGTGCATTTCATAGTCTCCATTTTTCAACTGTTTTGGAATGTTTTTAACTCTTCAACAGGATGACCTGGTGTCACTGCATAGGAATGTGGCAGCTCTTGCTGGTGTTTTAGGCTAGTCTAGCAGTTGATCATGGAGATTGGGCCGTACAGGGGGCAATGATGGGACAATTGGGACATACAAAGCTGCGGGAAAGCGGAGGTGCCACCGGTGAGGGGATCCTGTGTGGGTATCTCTTGTGATAGCTGGATGTGTTTGCTACTTCTACAGCTGAACAGGGCTGGCACTCATCTCTGTTCCCTAGGGCAGAACCCTCTAGATGCTCTGGGGCTCTGACCAGAGGACTGTATTGCAACTAAGTTGCTCCAAACCCTTTGGATCAAGGCCTTATCCACTGGCAAGGCACTACGGGAGAGTGGGGGACACATGAACACCAGCTCACTCATCTGGAGTGTCCCTGTGTCAGCACTGTCACGTGTAGCTCATGGAGGGGTCCAAGAGGTGACCTGCCCGCACTTGCCCCTTCCTGAAACCAGGGTAAGATGGGGGCCATTGGTTTGCCATGATGTCTGTGTGCCCACACTGCTGGCTGACCTATAGGGGCTGCCTATAGGGGCAGAAGTGTTAGCATAGACCTTGCAGGTGTTCTCCACCATAGACCTTGCAGGTGTTGTCCACCATAGACCTCCCAGGTGTTCTCCACAGCATCATCCTTCTAAGGCCTGGAAGACATTCTGGGTGCAGCCACAGCCTGGACAAAACCTGCTGTGGCATCATATCCTCTTTGTGGCATCCTCTTCCTTGGCTGGGAGGCCCCAGGCATCTTTGAGTCCTCTGTCCTCACTGTCTCTGTGCTGTAGGGTGCGAGCATCCCTGCAGACACGGTGCCCAAGGCAAGAGCAGGTTTCCCTGTGAGGTGTCTTGTTGTGCTCTGATGCTGATGTCTGCCTTGTCGGTTTTGCAATCTGCTTCATGTGGCGGGATCTGTCACAGTTGCCCAATCTTTTTGCTCTGAATGTCACGAGACCTGGCGTGGGCCAGCACTGGGGCAGACAGGTGCCCTATGGGCTGGCCATGGACCACCCTTCCTCCTGCCTTCCATCCACTCTGGTTAGGAGCTGCGCTGCCCAAGAGACACTGGCCATGTGGACACTGAGCATGAACACAGATTGCGACTGAGGAGGAGAGTGTGAGGTGTGCCTGGGATGAGGGATGCTCCCAAGGCCAGGACACAGCTGGCCATGGGGCTGGCCATGGGGCGGGAAGGTCAACCCGAGGCTCCTGTACTGCTGCACCCGTGGGGCTGGGTCCCTGTAATGTGTGAGTAAAGAAATAGAACGGGAATGGGGGAAGGGAAGAGAGCTGCTCCTCCCCCATCTGTTACTTTTGCAGGGTTAAAAATATGAGTAGGTTTTGAAGCTGGTGACACAAAGGAGCAGGAAAGGGAGCTTTGAGGAATTATAAATATCTGGCTCTCAAGGGGCAGAGCAATATGAGATATTAGTTTCCATGAATAGGCTCCTGGAGTGTGTCACTCTCTTCCCTCTCTTGCGTGGTTGTGCTCCAGATAACAGAAACCACTGTTGATTTCCTGAACTCACTATCTTTGTCATAAAAACCCCCAACAGCAGCAGTTTGTAAGACTTAAAAAAAAAAAAAAATGCTGTGCTATTCTGAGAAGCACCGAAACCAGCAGCGTTCCTGGCGCAACACTTCAGCACTTCTGGTTCACACCACACTGAAGTCACCCCAGAAAGAAACCTATGTTTTTCCAAAGAGGAGGGGAAAGTGGGACTGCTCTGTGAAGGAGGCAGTGGAAGCAAGTTGGGAGATGGGATCCTGGATGCCAGGACCTGCCTCCCTTCTTGATTCGTGTGACTCCATCTCTGCTGAGCTTCGAATTTGCTTCTCTTCTCTTGGAAAATTCTGCTATTTGGGGCAAGACGGTACCAAACACCATGCTGCCTGCTGCCAAATGGAGCACTAGGTACCCACAGGACGTTCCTGCAGGACAAAATAAATCACTCTGCACGGAGAGCTGTGTAGCCCCAAACTTACCAGTTTTTGAATGTTCACGAAAAAAAAAAAAAAAGCCACATATCTCGATGGTTCCACCTGTCAGGACTGTACAGCCCTTGGTATGAGGTGTCTGCCTTATTGGCCTTCCCACAGCCAGACCACTGGCTTTTCCTATGGAGGTTTTTGCAGAATGTATAGATTCACACCCAGGCAGGCTGGGACAAAGGAGAGTAACAGGGGAGAAGGACCAATCTCCCTGACCATCTCCAGAGAGGAGTAAAACCTATCAGGGTTCCCCCTCACAGCAAAACGTCCCCTTCTTTTGGTGCAAGAACAGATGTCACCAGCTCTGCCTGTGCAATCGTTGCGCTTTTGCAAGCTACGGTATTGACAGAACAAGCAGTTAAACAAATATTATCTTCTGCTGTAACGTTTGTTATTGTAGGCCACAAACCACAAACAGCCTGGCCTGGCTCCAGCAGATAGACCTGAGAAAATATTCCCATGCTAACAGTTATCTTCAAGAAGCAGCATCAGTTTTGGGTCTTTTCCAGGGAGGATGGAGAGATCGGGGTTTACAGGCAGAGGCAGATCATCTCAGCACGCTACCAGCAGGAGCTGGGGCCATGGAAACCTGCTACATGAGCTCCAGGGTTTCCTCTTCTGTGGCTCTTAAGTACAAGCAGGATTTTTCAGACAACACACAGGCATGGAGAGGGGCAGCAGGCTGCAAGGAGGGTGTATGGTAGCCCCTGTGGAGTCAGCTTCAAGAAATGACTCTGGTAAAGCAATAATGACAATTTTGAATTTGGTGCCACACTAAAAACTTTTTCCATTCTGGAATATTGAACCCACGGCTCTTTGCAGCTAGGTCTGCAAATCCATAGGAAGGACTTCTAACTTTTTTAATGACCCTGACACAGACCTATAGGACAGGAAGAGTGGAGAGAGAGCAGCTGGGCTGAGCTGCCTTCTACCTCCTTCCTTTGAAGCAGAGCAAGGGGCAGAGCGCCCAGGGCTGTCTGGGGCGCTGCTTCAGGAGGTGCCCATGAGCCCTCGATGCTCCCTGGGGGATGAACGGCCGCTCTTTGTGAATGACCGTTCACAGGGACCGAGGAGGAAGTCTGCAGCGGGGCAGACAGCTGAGGGTGGTTCACATAAAGCGGTGCTTGGTCCTTGAGTTAGATGGTCCAGCTCTGCCATATCCCGGGGCTGCTGAAGCCATGTAATCATTGAGTGTGCAACACCTTGTGATGGCGAGGTGGCCCTGTGCACTACAGCACCAGCGTCAGAAACTGTAAAGTCTATTTTAATACAAGCTGCCCCAGTGCTCAGCTTTTACCTAGCATCCCTCCCAGGAATCTCGCATTGTGAAATCTGGGGTAGAAAGCCTGTTTTGGGTTGTTGGGGTAGAGGCAGTGCTGGTTCCGCGCAGCTCCAACTGTGGCTGGTGCCGGTGGCCGCGCTGCATGCGGTGCCGTCGCCGCACGGGCTGAGTGCGCCCGTTGGGTCCCACCTCCCTGCCGCCCGCCGGGGAAGCGCCTTGTGAAAGAACCAGGCCGTTAGAGTCACATTCCCTTGGCTGGCACTCAGGTTGCATTGCCTTCTTGTTCCCGATTCCTTTCCTGCTTATGAAACAACTGAGCTTCTTTTTTTTTTCCCCCTCTCCTTTCAGATGACCTTATGAATGTATTTCCTTCCCGGCCATGTGGCTTAAAACCAGCTCTGGATTCAAATGCAATCAAAAACTGTGTGTAAACAAGGTTGAGGACTGCAGTCTTCCCGATATGAAACTCCCTGGGTCTGTTCATGTGGCCTGATGGGCTGTTGGTGCAGTCTGATGACACGTGCGTGTCGGTGGCTGTTGGGGCTCTCCCCTGAGCAAGCGGCACCTCTGCAGGTCCAACAAACTCAGAAGCACCTACCCGCACTTGCCCCTCTGTCCTGCACAGGGAAGCCATGGCCTGGGTCAAGACAGAGCTCTCGGCCACACTGAGCTTGGTGGCATTAAAGAGAGGGACCAAGTGGTGTCGGTGGGGCCATGAGGTTGGGGCAAGTGAGCAAACAGTCTTAACTCTTAACTCTTCCATCAAAGCTGCATGCAGACTGTTACTTAATCCCAGGTGTCAGTCAGGCCTGCTGGTTTCTTGGGAATCATTTCTTCCCTGAGAGAGAAAGATAAAGTTTCTTTCCTTTATCTTTTCTGCTCCACAGCAAACACTGTTTGAAAGCCCTCCATGCAAGATAGTGACTTTATCACTATACTTCCCCCACTGCATGTTCATCAAAGTCTTTAGACACCATTTCTGGATAGCAAACTCAAGTCTTGGTTATTGCATGGCTAAAGAGTGCTGCTCTCACTCTCTCTCCTCCTGCAGATGATGCTTGAGAAGTTCTCCCTGACTACATACTCCTCTTGTAGCTGTGCTGCTGTAGAGCGATGATGCAGGAGACGCGGGCAGAGAACATCCTTTTGATGGACCGAGGTTTCAGACAGGGCTTGTTCACCAAACAGGGGCAGATTGAGGCTAGTGTGCTGTAGCTGAGACTGTCCCAGAGCAATTTTGACTGTTTTCTGGGGAGAATTGCGCACTAACCATAGAGATTTTGAGGGCTTTAATGGATGTGTTCTTTATTCTGTCCTTTTAGACAGGCATTGCTTGTGACTGTAAAGAGCACTAGCATGAGTGAAGATCCCCATTGCTTTTCCCTGCAGTGATAGGAACGGAAGTTCAGATCCAACTGATGACAGTCTTGGACGTCTTGCAGCTTTGAGGGAACAATAAATATTCCTTTCTGCGGTGACTTTCATCCCAATAACTATCAAAACCACCTCGAGTTGAACAATTGGCATTATTGACCACAATATAACTGCTGCTGGTCTGAGGATCCCAGCACGGGGCAGCTGGCCATCCTACCTGTCTCAGCAGCCTGCAGTAGCTTAGGCGGTTCACTGTGTCTCCTCCGGACACAGACACAGTTTGTGTCCGGGTAGATATTGTGTCTGCAGTTCCAGTTTATCCCGGGAGTCTCAGCACTCCCATGCGATGGACCTGGCTGCCTCTGTGGCACCGCGGTGCTTCTAGGGACTGATACCTGGATCCGCATAAGTGAGCTGAAATACAGGTTCCTGGAGGGCACTGGTCACACTGGTCCGTTCTGCGATTTGCAGAAATGGGTCTGATTTAGATGGAACAGCTCAATGAGACAGGAAGGCCCATTGCTATGGTGGACCCAACCCGTGCTGGCCTTTGTCCTCTCCCTTTGGTGGCCCTGGAAGGGAAGGTGGCAGCTTGAAGGATCAACACTCTTTCTGGCCAGTACGAGGAGTGCTGGAGACCTTGAGTCCTAGTGAGAACTTGCCTGCAGGACTTGTTCCCACTTTTCTGGGTACTTGCTCACTCTGTGCTCATCATGGTTACCAGTTGTTTAAGGGCTATTTCTAGAGAAGAAAAGCTTGTGATCAGGCCATTTCCAGCCTTTCTGGAGCTGCCAATTCCGTGTTTTCGGTGGACGAGCAAGGAATAATGACGTTCTCCCTCCTCTGGAGGGGCATGCAGTGGTACACTGCAACTAATATGCCTTTTGCCACCTGAAGCTTTTTAGGTAGCAGCAACCCTTTTTGATGCAGACATCAGCACAGCAGGACACAGCGGGGTCCCCTCCGATCTGGCTTGCGGCACAGCTCTTGGTTTGGACCACGCATGGGAAGGATGCAACAGTTTGGCTCCTCCAACTGCTCTGAGAGCACCCAGGGCTCTGTGTGGGGCTGCCCCTCTGAGACCCCCACAGCCCCTGTCCAGATCAGTGGCCCAGGACAAGCCCTCCAGGAGTGAAAGGTGGAAAATCTTCACCTTGCTTCTCCTCCGTCGGCTGGAGGTTGTGGATGGATGCTAGACAGTCTTGGCCAACTGTAGGGATGAGAAAAGGGGACAAAAAGGCACTCATGGAGTCATTTGTGGCAAGCGTCATAAAGACCCATTGTGTCTTGTGGGTTGCTCAGACTGCTAGATGTTGGAAGTAGGGTGAGATCCTCCAGATCAGGTGTATTTTACCTGTCTCATTGCTGGGCTTGCAAACAGACTAATGCTGGAACCAGCTGGGGAAGTTCAGAGTTGAACTGAACTGGTTTCAGAGCTGTTTTGGAGTGAAACATTCCTGTGTTTCTATTTGAAGTGAGTTTTGAAATGTTAATCTTTTCCTGCTTTATGCAACAGCACAAGATCACTTGAAATTCAGAATAGAAATGGAAATCTGGAATGACCTAAGATAAAAACAAGATTTTTTTTTTTATAGCACATTTTGTTCCTGCATCTTTTGCCCTCATCTGAAACCAAAGTCAAATTCTATCACCCTGAAATCCCTCGTGGAATAAGATCTTTGCACTCTGCACAACCACCCGGATGGCCCAAACGGGTCAACACACAAAACTGTTTGTCAATGACTTCCTCTAAATCTTCTGCTCCTCTTTAAGCTGTGCAGAGCAGCAGATTTTTCCTTCTCTGCTGTGCAGCAGTGCCCTCCACATCTGCAGGTTTCCTCCCCTTGTTCAGTGCATCTGGCTGCGTGGGGAGCAGGTGCTCTGCTTTGATCCCAGCAGCAGGAGGAGGGGGGAAGAGGGATCAGTCCATGGACCGTGGATGTGGAAGAAAGCAAGCAAGGAAGGAGCAGCAAAGAAGAGCAACGATTGTACCGGAGAGGCTCTTCATGCAGTCTGTATAACACGTACTGTCCTACAGCCTCCTCCCAGGATGTGTGGGTCCGGGCCGGGACTGAGCACATTCCACACGGTGCCCGTTCCTGGTGCAGCTCAGCGCTGGCGGTTGTTTTTTTGACTGACTGGAGGTTTTTCCCCGAGTTTGTGCAACACATTCTCAGAGAGGGCTATAAATACCGCGGTGCTTCCTGTGTGGCTGAGCGAGAAGGAAGCTGTTCCCCAGCGGGGAAGGAGGCAGCGGGCGTCCTCGTGGGTGCAGCAGCTCGGTGGGCTGGGGCGGAGGGCACGGAGGCTGCGTTGTGCAAGAGCTGCTCCTACCGAGATGGGGACTGCGTACTTCCCTCCACCAGGACAAACTCCCAGCGTCAGGCAGGGACGGACGTGTCGGACCAGCCGTTCAGGTCAAACTTTGGTGTTTCTAGAGAGGAGTACGTGAGAAAGCCTCCCTAGGCTTTCCGGGGAGCGAGGCAGGATGAGGAGCACGAGGTGCATCCAGAGACTTGTGCTAGGAGCCAACAGCAAGATCCCCGTGTGGACAGTCCAGGCTCCTTTTAGCCGAGCATCCATTGGATAAAGAAATGCTCTGGCAGATGCAGGAGATGCTCCAGGAGACAGAGTTTTGGGGTAGCACCAATGGGTTTGCATGTGCTGAGGTGTCTCCAGGGGAGAGCACGAGAGATCCTCTCTCATCCCAATGTCACTAACTCCTGTGATAGGGCCTGGCGAGCAGAGCTCCCAAAGAGGAAGGGAAGATGTGTGAGAGCTGAGTGTGCCTGACTCATGAGCAAGCAATGGAAAGTACCTGGTGAGACACTGAAGGCTGCCCAACACTCCCCACCAGGCTCCAGGGCTGCTGGATGGTGTCTGGGGCTGCCCTTACAGTTTGGATGCTCCAGCCAAGCCCTAGGATCTCTCTTTGGTCTCCTTTGACTGCCCTGTCCAGGATTCCTCTCTTTAGATAACTTCCCAAAGTTAAATCTGCAGCGATGTCTGGGACGACAGGAGCAGATGTGGAGGCCTCAGTCAGGCTGTCACAGTCAAGACGTGCAGGGGAGCCTAGGATTGGTGGTGGATGCACTCCAGGGATGGTTCAAGAGCGGATGGGAACATTTCTGGGATTGCGTTCTGGTCTCTTCCCTGAGTATGGAGAGACTCCATGGCAGTGGAATCACGGTCAGAACATAGATACAGTTACATAAATGTCCTCGGGGGAAAACAAGGGATTGGACTGTGCCCAGACAGCTAATGCTCCTGGTGATTTTAGTTGGAGAGGGGAGATGAGTGGTTTATTCACTAGAAAATGCACTCAAAATGATTTGTGATGTTAGTCTGCAATTGCCTGGCTGCACCGGGCAGGGACCCCAGGGAAGAGAGACCAGAGAGGGGCCTTCCCCACTCCGTACTACCACCCCAGGGCCACAGCTCTGCATCTCGTGGCAGACACCAGTGCGTGGGCAGTGCCACGTGGCACCTGACTGCCACCAGCATGTGCTTAGACCTAGGGACGTCTTGAAGATCCCTGGCCATTTCGGGGGTGCTCTAGGTGCAACCGTCTTTGATCCTCAGAGCTCCAAGGTGAGAAACCTCTTCCCAGAACAGGTGTAGCAGGGTCTAAAACTGCCGAGGTTTCAAACCTTCCTGGGAGAACAGCTTGTTTTCAAAACGCCACTTTGAAGCTTCTGAATTATTGCAGAGAAGCCTCATGACCTCCACCTGGAACACCGGCATTTCTGGCAGATGTGAAATTTCCTTTTCCANCATGTGCTTAGACCTAGGGACGTCTTGAAGATCCCTGGCCATTTCGGGGGTGCTCTAGGTGCAACCGTCTTTGATCCTCAGAGCTCCAAGGTGAGAAACCTCTTCCCAGAACAGGTGTAGCAGGGTCTAAAACTGCCGAGGTTTCAAACCTTCCTGGGAGAACAGCTTGTTTTCAAAACGCCACTTTGAAGCTTCTGAATTATTGCAGAGAAGCCTCATGACCTCCACCTGGAACACCGGCATTTCTGGCAGATGTGAAATTTCCTTTTCCAGACGGCTCGGGCCGTCTGTCCCTCGGTGAGGACAACAGCTCCTCGTCCCCCTTTCCTGCACACAGCCGTGCTGGCAGTGATCATCTCCCTTTGCTGCAGCTGACTGGTGTTTGCTTCACTTGACTGTATGTATTGGCTTTGAAAGGCCCCTCTAGAGATGCTGTAGACAGAGTAAAGATTTTTACTAGTTAGTGCTGGTGATGGTCCTTGGAAGACAGATAGACTTGGAGAATGATGCAGTGCTTATGTAGAAATATGGGCAAATTCCTATTTTGTACATGAAATGGCATAAATGCTGTGTTAGCCAAATTACCAGTAAGGAGGAAATGTGTTTTAGTGACTTTTACCCTTCATCCCACTTCTGTTTTGTGTCTACATTGCAAAGGGGCTTGCCAGCGACCAGCCTTCAGTCATGTCTGTTGACAGCAGTGGAAACTGCTCCTCAGACTCTGCAAGCAGCCGTGGGCAGAGCTGCAGTTGCACTTGTGCTTCTGCCCATTCTCTTTCCTCACCGTCTTTCTGACTGTTCTTCCCCTCACTTTCCTTCTCCTTCTTTTCAGTTTCCACAGACTCCATTTTGGCCCAGTCCATTTCTGGACACACAAGAAGGAAGATTTTGCGCTCTTCACAACTCTCTGTGCCCTCCCAGTATTTATCCGCAGCATTTTTCACTAATTGATCTATGCTGCAGCCTGAAATGCCCGTGGTGGATATGACGGTTTGGTTCCTCTCTCTCATTTTTGGCAGGTCTGGAAGCTTTGGATGCCACGGAACAACAAGTACGGGCAATAATCCTTGCAGGACCATGGAAGTGCAGGCAGCCCAATGCCTGGGGGGCTCTCTGGTCCTCTCCACTTTCCTCACATCCCTCTTGAAATGGGAGTCCAACACTGGATCTCCTGTAGCCTCCTCGGTGTTAATCAGGACAGATATTGATGTCCCTCAGTGTACGAGACACGGTCCTCCTGCTTCGCTCTAGCATGTGGTTTGCCGTATTTGCAGCAGGAATTCACAGCTGGTCTGTGTGTGTCAGAGTGAATCAGGAGGAAGCGCCAAGCTGATGTCGCGTATCATTTTATGAAGAAATTGCCTGAAGTTTCGTATTTGGGAAGCCCCTGGGCTCAAACTGAAAATGAAATTGGGACTCGTGGAAGTGCTGGACTCCAAGGAGACTTCATCTATAGGAGGCGTTATGCAGAATCTCAGTTTTTACTTAGGAAAAGAAAAACTTGGATAGAAACACCATCTCAGAAACTTGATCTTTTCAGGTTGAAATAGAGAGGGTAGAGCACACCAACCTATGCCCCTTCCCCGATTTTTAATAATCATACCTAAAACTCAATGAACTTTAAGGTGATTTGATGATATGAGGAGATTTTCAGATTTTTATTCAGCAGAATGTGACAACACTGCAGAGTTGCAAACCAAACTGCCCTGAGTCTAAAGTTCAGGATGGACAGGTGGGAAAGAAATTGACAGGTTTTCTGTGGAAAAACAGCCAAATTACGTGTTCCTGCAGCAAGTTTGTAAATAATAGATGTTGCATTTCTCTAAATAAATGCACAGCCAGAGAAAAAGCTGTTCCATGCCACGGTCCTTCTCATGGGAAGAGAGTCCTCTCTGCAGCTTCCCAACTCTGTCCAAACTCAAAGCCATGCAATAGAAAGACAACGCCTTGGGAGGATTGTGAATATTCCTAGAGAATTTTTTCCCAAGGAACACCCTTGGCTCAGCAAATGGAGAGCTGTGTCTCTGTGGTCCTGGTTCCCTGGAGCAGGAAAGCCGGCTGGAGGGGATTCAGCTCTGCATTGGCCTCCGCAGTAGTTGCAAATGCACAGGCTTGTTCCCAGGGAACAGACAGGTTTGGGATTGTCCCATTGATTCACAGGGAAGTAGCATTGCTCAGAGAGTCCCTGTGCTGGGTCCAGGCAGGGCTATACCCCAATCCGAATGCATTTCTCCATGAAGTGACCAGCTGGGACCACTGCTTAGCTGGGATCAGTGCACAGCACCTGGGTAGAGCAGGGGAGATGTACGAAGAGCCTAATGAGTCTTGTCACAGCTGGACCCCCATCCTACAGGAAAAAGCTGATGAGAGGAGGACAATTTGAATTTATTTATTTATTTATTTATTAAATCAAGAAGCAAAGGTGGAATCTGTTCTGATCCCTTCACTGAAGGAAATTGCTTTGTAATGAAGAGCTTTCCTGCCAGCTGAGCAAGTGTGGTAAGTAAAACAAATACGAACTGAAGAATAAGAACTACCATAGCTCGACTTCCCTTCTGGGACGCGGTGGCAGGGCCTGCTCTGCTCTGCACATCACCATGCAGCCAAGCAGGGCAGAGGTGCCCTGGATTTCTGCTTTCCTTGCAAGGAACGGGAAGAGTTGAGAGAGGACTTTCTTGTTCAGCATTACAGAGAATATTTTAGGCTCTAAGTGGTTCCTTAATCTTGTAGGAAGAGGCAGGACTTTATCCAAAGGTTGGCAGCTGAAAATGGAAAAGCAGGTTCCAGTTTTAAACAGTGCAAGACATGAAGCCCAGAGAGCTACTACTGGAACCATCCAGGAGAGAGATTTTTCCACAGGTTCTGTGCTGTGTCCGATGACTCCTGAGATCTGTGCGTTGACCAGACCCTGTCCTTGGGGTCACTGTGATCTCACAAGAGGTCTGGTGAGCTGAGAGCTCAGCCCCTTGTGACTTTGTCTGCGGACAGAGGAGGTGCAGCAAGGCGCTCTGGCTTTTCCTAGCNTCTGCGGACAGAGGAGGTGCAGCAAGGCTTTTCCTAGGGTAGGATGCTTTATCTTGGAGGATTAAGCCGTTAACTATTCCCTCAAGGCAACAGGAGAGCTCCATAAGACAGCAATGTGGTGGGATAGCAGTGGTCAGCTTTGCTGTGGTGCTTTCCTAGTGAAAGGCAAGTGCAGAGATGGGAGGAGCAGATGCACCCTGTGTGGGAAATACAAATGTGATGAGGTATTTGCAGAAGCTTCCATTTCTGGCTCTTGTTGCGTGGAACTAGGACATGATTCTTCCAGTAGTCAAGAAATAACATGAATCATTATCCTCATGAGAGCCCTGCTAATGAACTCGGGAAAATCCAGCAGTCAGGAGCTGCCTGCGCAGGAGCCAGTATGAGCTGTTCGAACATGGCAGAAGAGCTGTGTGAATCTCAGGCAAGCAGGTATCTTCTAACACGTCTTCTATGGTATTTTCTAGCACACTCTCATGCCAGGATTCCTCTGAAAGCATTGACTGTGTTAGGCAGCAGACTGTAGCTATCCACTGTGCAGCAAACTCCCGAACATCTGCTGTTTCGTGCCATATGGCACCCCCAAAACTGCCTGCTCTGAGCCCAGAACCTCCAATGAACCTTGAGGGCTGAATGTTCTCCAGCTCCAGGTGCAACACTTTCCATGGCCACCAAATTGGCCTTGTGGTCCCCAGGGGCAGAGCCTCTTACAAGCTCACCTTATCATCGTGCCAGTGATCTAAGGGCTTCTGAGCTGGCTCTTTCCCCTGCTTTTGCCTCCTGGTCCTTCTCCTAGAAAGCAGGACGAAAATGGAGTTTTACATTCCTGATCCAGACAGGAGAGGTAAAAGAAAAGGGGAAATAAAGACAGAGAAATGTATCAAGAAGGCCCAGGAAGAAAATGAGCTGAACATTTTAGGGGAAACCTGTCCTTTAGGAATGCAGATTTTGCATTTTTGACAGGCCAGGGGAGATTTGGTGGAAGAAAGGAAACGTAACGTGTTTCTAACAAGCAGAAGGAGGAGATGGACAGCAGGAATGTGCCTAAGCATCTTGCTAGACACATGCCCTTCTCTGTTTTGCTAATGGTGCAAAGGGAAAATGCAGCCAACTCTGCTCCAACCTGACCAGAATTCAGCGCTCTGCCTTTTGTACTCAGGCTGGAAAACACAGCATCTCCCCTTGCTAAACTGGGCACATGCCCAGGAAATGCTCCTGTAGCTCACAGTCCTGCCAATGGTCTGAAGACACTTGTCACAATACAGAATTCCATCATTCCGGGGTGGAAACGACATGGATTCCTGGGTTATTGTGCAGGACCACGACACGCTGACTTCGCCATGAGCGGTCTTGGCTTTTCCTCTTGTAGATTTTGTCTCAGGCCTCAGCACCACATGGAGGAGAAACCTGCAGCACTGGGTACTAGCACCAGTACAAATGAGAAGGATTTGCTTTAACAACCCAGCACCTGAGCAGAAGGACCGACCTTAGCGGTTCCTCTGCAGTGTTTGACTGCAGGCTGTCTTTCCACCTGAATCTATCACCACTATCTTGATCAGAACAAATTTCAGTATCTCTCTCATTATTTGTGTCTTGGGAGCATTCAGATCCCATGGCAGAATACTTCTCAGCTNTCTCTCATTATTTGTGTCTTGGGAGCATCTTGATTTTTAAAAGATCAGATCCCATGACAGAATACTTTTCAGCATTTGGGAACCCTAGACATTAGAAACATTCCTTCAGAACCTGCAGTGAAAAGTATGTATTGTGGAGAAGATTCTGGGCTCAGGAAGCAGGTATTCGGTTGAAAATCTTTTGCGAAATTCTGTTCCTCCACCCTCTGCCTAAGTCTGGTATGCAGAAGACACACTGTGCACCACACTGTTCTGCAGGTCGTCTCCTCTGTTCTGCAGAGTATCTGCTCGTGCGTCTCCCGGGAATGGACCCTCCGGGAGATGAGGTCTCTGGTACAAATTTTACCTCCTCCCTCGTGCCATGGGGCTGCCAGGCACTTTGCGAGAGGAAAGGAATATGTGTCTGCCAGTGAAAGGAACAGCTTGTCTTCTACCAAGGACACGTCGATGACAAGGAACACGGTGTGCAGACAAAAAGCAGAGAGAGGGTGAACTCTCTATTCAAGGCAGACCTTCTCCTTCTGGCATCCATTTCACATGGCTGGACCTGATCTAAGTGGAGGCTTCTGTGATCCTGACATAGCTCCTGCCTTTGCTATCATGTTCTTTCTCTCCCTCTGTGCAAGTGTTTGCTAAACTAATTTGGAGAGCTGATCAGGCTGAAAATGAACGCTGCAAAAAGTCCTTAATGTTCAGCTAAATCAGCTCAGTTGAAATGGCTGTTTGCATGGCCAGAGTCACCAGCGGTGCAAGGGAAGGGGATGTGCAGGTCCCAGCAGGTCCCAGGGAAGGGCAGGTCCCACTGTCTCTAAATTAGTGAAGTTTAAATTGCCAGAAATTTGCACTCAGGGGGCTGCAGGGAAAGGGGAAGCAATTAGTCCACAAATCCATTGGGATCTGTGAGCTACAATCCACCTGGTTTGTGATTTGAGCTCTGCTTCTAGTGCATGTAAACTGACATTGCTTCACCTGCCAAATGACACGAGCCTGGCTGGACGGTAAATCTCTTTACTATGGAAATGTTTTGTTTGGATTATAGATAAAGGTCAGGGCCCACAGAGAGAAGGTTTGGTTCTGTTATCTGTCTGGGTGAGCTGCATCAGGGCTGGAGGTGCGGTTTGATGGGATGTACTGAGAACTGTTTGTCCTGACAGTGAAAATGGGCAGATCTGGATGAGGCTGTGCTCATTCTACTCTGAAGAACAGGAGGGAAGGAAGCAATTTCTGTAAATTTAGTAAGAAAGTCCTTACATCTAATTGCTGGAAGTGGTTAGGGAAGCTGGCAGACTATAATCAGCAATGTGACTTTTTTCCGGCTCATCAACAATGCCAAGGTTTCTCGGCTGCACTCTTGTACACCAGCTCGGTAAAAACTGCTAATTCCAGAGAACTGTCCTGCCTGCAGATAGAATCCACCTGCAAGGTGCAGTACAGCGTGGACCGAACACAAATGTGAAGAGTTTAATGACATCTGGAGGGCAGGCAGCAACATCAGTGTAGGCAAGGTGTCCAAATTGGAAAATTGATGATAAAACACTTTCAGAGATGTAATTATGCACAAAACAACAATAGCACATAGGAAACTCAGGGCTAAAGTTAGGTTTTAAATGCAGTGGCAATTCTATGAGAAGCGTTTTCCTAAAGACAGTTCTGTGGCTTCATGTAAATTGAGAACAACAATGTGCTCTGAAAGACAAGGCTAAGCTGTTGCAGAATAAAATTTCTATGAGAGACAGAATTGGGTAACAAAGTCCATTATTCCTAAGAAAATAATCTTGAAATATAATTTCTGTAGAAGATTTCACTGAATTTCATTTCTATCAGAGGTGGGGTGCACATGCTGTGTCATTAATATGAACATTGGGGGAAGTGTTACCTGTTACTGCACAGCAACTGTGTATTAAAGCTAACTCATCTACTAATAAATCATTTTCTTGTTAATTCTCAGAAATTTATTTTTGAACGCAGAAAATAGTTATTCAGAGAATTACTTAAGTATTTTCAGAATATTCTGTGTTCTTCACCCATGATGCAGACTCGAGTGGCTACCTCAGAGGGAACTACCTTTCAGCCTCTATGACTGAATGAGCAGGGTACATCAGCTTTGTGATGTGAAATAATGTAGAATGGCATCACACAACATATTGCGGCATCATGCAACATCATGTGATATCTAATCTCTTTATCCTGTGGGATTTTAATACACTTAGCAGAAGTCTGGACACACTATGAACTCCATTCGCCTTGTTCACATCTCTGAGGAGCAAGGTGATACACAGGTACTGCAGAAAGGATCCTTGTTACATACAGCATGGGGCTGGAACTTTAGTAGACTATGAGCTTCTCATTCCCTTTGCCTCACTCAAAAATCCAAGCCTTAGCACCTTCATTACAAATCACCTGCTGAAGTCCTTTCATTTAGCACTTTTGAGAAGCAGAGTGGAAAAGGACAGCTGGTACCAGATTAAGTCAAAAAAAAGGCAACTTGAGCAATTTGACAGTGAAGGGGCTGCAGGAAAACGGGACTTATTCAGGGTTTGTCTAGTGGCTCCCCAAATGCTCAGAAATGTCCTGTGGTGGTGTGCATTGCCCAGAGGAGCCCAGAAGCAGTGAGGTCTCTTGCAGGTGTTTGGTCTGTGGGCTCTGGTCCCACTTGCAGTGCTCTTCCGAAACAAAGTCTTAGTGCTGAAGGAGCAGCTGAACCTGAAAACAACCCTGTTCTTGATAAGACAGAGGGGCAGCTCACGTAGCAGCACTTAGAGTGCCAGTGCCCTGGCTCTAGCATGGCCACCATCCTTCATGTGGCCTTCACACCACCCAACCGCCCCATGAGGGACTTGCTCCGTGACCCTGAGATGGAGTCACCATTCAGGGACTCAGCCAGCCAAGTGCACCCCAAAGGCTTCATTCTTGACTTCACAGGCTGAGACACGGCAAAGCCTTTCTCCTTAAAGCCTCTCACAAACATGGGCTTCATTCGGACCAGGCTGAAGCNCATTCTTGACTTCACAGGCTGAGACACGACAAGGCCTTTCTCCTTACGCGGGTTCCATCTGGACCAGGCTGAAGGGCCCTTGCTGCAGCAATGAAACATTTCTGCTTCGTCACTAGTTTTTGTGACAGAGGGAGGTTGTGTGATGGTGGGGAAGGCAGACATCATGCTTGTGCTCTTCTCCAGGGCAAGGGCATGGATGAGAGCAGAGAAGGTCCCTTCCTAAGCCATCCGTACCTTTGTATCCCTCTTCCCAGACTAGTCCGGTCTACTCTGTCCATTCAAATGGAAGTGTCTGAACTAAGAGTCACTCCTTGCTTTGAGGGACTGGACGCTTGGTGATTGAGCACATTAAGCAGAAGTCTCCACATTCCAGCTTGACTCCACATTTCAGTCGTTCTCTAAGTTGACAGTTCTGCTGTCCTGTAGCTGCCAGTGATAAAACCGAAGTACCATTGCATTTCCCAAAGTTCAGATCAATTGGGGCTACACAAATGACCATAGTTTTCACTTTTATCATCCTGGAAAACTTTCTTGTAGCAGTTTAAATCCTCTAAATGATGGTTTGGAGTTTGGCTCTGAACAAAGCAATGCTGAGGCCTAAGATCTATGGGGCCGAAGGTGCAGTTTCTCCTCATATTTCTCATCTGCAGGGGCAGTCGGGTACCCTGCTGGACTCGGTGGGAGACTGGGGGAAAGGAATGACGCGGAGCAAAGGTCTAGCTCCTTCCTGCGCTGCAGGTTGGGCAGGTTGGACGTTTGCAGGTCTGTGTTGTGGGCAGGGAACAAAGCACCCAGCGCAGATCAGGTTCCTGGGTCTGCTTGGGTGGAATCTCTCATCAGGGCTTTAACTTTACACAGTTCAACCGGGTGGCAGCTCTTTGCACTCCAGGTAAACACTGGGAAGAGCTCCAAGTCCTGGTATGGCTCACACGGAGGCTGCTGTGCGGGAAAGGTTTTAGTCCCCTTGGGGCAAGTTCCTGTTAGATGGAATTGGAAGAGTTTTATTTAGATATTTGTAACAAACACAGGTAAGTGTAGTAATAATTCCCCTAAACAGGAAGGAGAGACCGGTTGAGCTAAGGAAGGAGCTTGTACAAGCACAACAAACCAGGCGAGGACTCACCCCGATCCTCCCCAAACCAGAGGGGTATTTCTGTGTCCCTAATGGCAGCCAGAGAGCACCTTGCTCAGCAAGCATGATGCAAGCTGGAGCACAAAGCAACACCCAGCGTGGTGCAAGTTAACAAGCTCCCATTTCGTCTTCGGCAACAGGGAATGTGAGTAGGCTGAGTCACAAGGAAGTAATTTAAAGGTTGTGCATGGGGGATAATGGGAAAAGGACCTGTGGTGGGTAGTGTTTGCCCCAGCAACTATAGGAGGTGGGATGGGGGAGCAGAATCTGCCTTATCTTGCAAGGCAGAAGCAGGAGGAAGCCCTTGGGAGCTGGTTGGATACCTGGGCAGGAATGAACCTCCATCCCATTGATGGTTACATTGCAAAGTAACGGGCTAAGGTCCTCCAGCAGCCCAAGCTGTCCTAGGAGGGTTTGGGACCATGACCCAGGACGGGGCAGTGAAGCAGGAGCTGGCCTGGCACGGCTCGGGTATTTACCTTGGTGCCTCCCCAACCCTGTGCAAATTCCACCACGGTTGCTGTTCTTGAGATGTGCTTTGGTGGAACATGTAGTATGTGGAACTGCCCTAGTGGGGCAGAACCCGATGCTCTCTGCACCTGTGTGACTAGATGATCCAAACAAAGGCGTGACAGTGTGCATAAAAACCAAGCAGGACAGAGGACCCCTTTTTGCAGGATGGAAATGACACTGAGGCTCTTCCACCCAGTCATGTGCACTGAGCTGCCTTTTCACAGCTACTGTCACAGTGAGATTCCTCTCCAAGATCTTCAGGTCACAGAAGCCAATGGACTCCGCCTGCTAAGGGCAGATCCGTCCATGTCTGGACCCCATGGGTGTTTGCTGTTTCAGGACAGCCAGTGTGATGTGCCCCAGGCCCGTCTGCTCTTGCTCTTGCTGCGTTCTGCTATAGGACCAGACACAAGCTGGGTGCTTGGACAGACATGGCCCAGGGCCGAATGACTCCCTGCATGACTCTGCTATGACATCAAGCCAAAAGGATCTGTCCTCAGGGAACAGCTTATGGGATAAGAAATGGCCTGCTGCAACCATCTGAGCTGCGACCAGCTTGGGCAGGAGACGGCTCGTGGCGAGGTGGGTTCCTGGGTTCTTTCGTCGTGCATCAGCTCATTTCCTCAGCGAGACACTGGAGATGGACCTGTGAAGAGCCCAAAGGCAAGAGAGAACACTGGCTCCTCGGTGCCAGGAGAGGACAAAAGTTGACAGCAAAGGCTGGTGTTTCCATGTGAGCCTTCTTAAGCCGGTATGTCATCCTTCAAGTGGCAGCCACGCTCCTCTTCAAAGGAACAGGTCTAAGTGAGGAGACAGTTCCCAAGAGAACTTCCCAGATAATGTGCAAGGCTCAAATGCACAGTCTTACATCCGTGTTAGTCCTTCCACAAGACAGTGAATTAGCATTTGCCTCAGTTCCAAGAGAGAGAGAAGCCGAGGCCCGCAGAAGGCCTGGGGCTTGTCCCATTAGCGATGTCACTGTGGATGAGCCCATCTCCCTGTGTGGCCTTGAGAAGCTTCTGGTTGTGTGTCCCACCGCCATGTACCATGATGGGATGGAGGGATGGAGGCTGCTGTGTTCCTGTCTGCCCCATCAACACGGCTTGGTGGGGTGGTGGGGACATCCTCCTACCTCCTTCAGCCATCTCGGAGGGGTGGATCACTTGTGTGGTGAGAACACTGACAGCAGATGGAAGAGGCAAGATCTGGTCTACTACGGGTTTCCTGGCCCTGCTGAGGCTGACCCTGTGCTGTTGACATGAGCAGGGTGATGCAGAAGACTCTGTGTGCTGGCATCAGCACATGAGCCTGGCCAGAAGCAGGGCAGGGGGTGAACAAGCCTGGGAATCATGGGGATTTATCTTCTCTGTCTCCAAGTAGGGCAGAGTGTGGAAGGGAGTGGTCATATTTCTGTTGTGCTGGGTGTATTCTTGTTCTTCTCTTACATGAAGATGTATTTTCACAGCAGCCCTGTTCTGTGGAGGGCTGGTTTTAAAGGCACCGGGGGGCTGTAAGCTCTAGGAGATGAGCAGCTCCAGCCCTTCCTGCATTTTAACGTCATCTGAAGAGATGCAGCAGCTCTGGCGGTACCCGGAGGACTGAGGAGTGCAGGGGGAGCCTGGAGAGAGGTCGCGCTGTGGCGTGGCTCATCCTCCTGCTCCTGGGACCATATTGCCAAGCTGGGAGTACCCTTGGTCCAAGAAGCATAGGTAGCTTCGGACACATTGCTATGCACTTGCAGCTTGTGCTCTTTTCCAGGATTATTTTCCTGATATTCCATTGCAGCCAGCTGGTGCTTGTGCCTTAGACAGGTGCATAAAACAGAAGGAGATTTCCAAGCCTTTTAAGGTCAGCAGAAGCCTCTCCAGGTGGCTTTAGCCCTGATAGGCTCCAGAGGCATCTGGCATTGGGCAAAACGGGCGCAGGAAGCGTTGCAAGGACAACCCGGCACACGCACGGGGCAGGGGCTGTTCCCTTCGGCTGTTCCGAAGGTTGTGGCTGGTGCGTTGCTCCTCTGCAACGTGGCACAGAGCGGAGCTCCCCGCTCCTGCACGTGTCCCGTGCCAAGTCCCGCCTGCCCCTGCTGCGGTGGCTTGACTTCGAGGGAAGCAGCTCGGCGTGAGGCAGTTTTCTCATCTGTGTTTAGGGAGGAGAATGCAGGGTGCTATTACAGAGGTCACACCTGGTGCTGGGAACGGATCTGCGACTTGTGTCCGGTTGGACCTGTCCCTTTGGCAAGACTTAAGGGAGGATCTTCAGGAGAAAATGGGCGATCTTACAAAATGTGCCTCGGGCTCTCGTTCCTGGGTTACATAACCCCATCGCTCAGCTGGAGGAAGCAGCTGCCCTTGCGCAGTGGAGATAAGAGAAGCCGCAGCTCAGGCAGGTGTTGGAGCCCCCAGCTCAGGGCTGGCCCTGCCGCTCCGGCTTCTCCTACGGGTGCTGGGATTAGTGCAGCAGCAGGGATGCTCCTGCTTACAGTGCCCTGCAACCCCCATGAGGCTCCTCCGGGCTCGATGCCCTCTGATGCTCCAAGGGGTGAGACAAACACATCTTGGACACGGATAGCCTTCCCCCAGGGAAGGGGGGCATCAGCAGACATGGTAAATAAAGAAAAGGGAATGGGTAGCTGCAGAGAAGGGACATGTCCATTTAGGAATAGGATATTTCATTCTATGACTTACAGTTTTAGAACCTCAGATCCACTGCTGTCCCTGCTGATGTTCCTGCATACATCTGTGTGAACCTTAAGCAAACAGTGAAGCACAGAGGTGCATGTCTGAAAGCTCCCAGCCCCTGTCTGCACAGTTTGCATAAGCTCACAGATCTTTGCAATTAGAAAGCGCTTGAGTGCAGCAGCGTCCCTGCAGATCCCAGCTTCCACGTGGGTCACTGGCCCCCTTAGGCTGAACTCCACAAGAGGCTCCCTGTTCCGCAGCTCATCCCAGGGAGCCTCTCATTTTCCTAAACTGCCCGAAGGCCAATTTTGGGACACGCTGTTGTAAGCACGCAGTGGGAAGAGAGGGGAACACCGGGTTCCTCCTCTTGGCTCTCTCTAGGTGCTTGCGAACGGGTGGCAGATCATCAACATCACAGGCCACTCAGGAATGCAGTGAGTGGCTCTGCCATCACCAGCGCATGAGTTCATATCTCAGCAATGGCAACACAGAGCCAATTAGCTGCGTTTTGGGCTTTAAATATACAGTGGAAACAAAGGGAACCTATAATTAAATGTAAAATGTTGTAATTAATGCTGCCTATGAGAGTATCTCAGCTTGTCATGGAATGCAGACATTCCCCGACGCTCCCTGTTTCCATGGGGCAGGTGGAGAGGGCAGCGCTGGCTGCGAGCAGGAAGGTCTGAACGGGCAGCACAGACGTGCGCACGCTGTGAGGTCCTGCACAGAGTTATCCAGACACGTGCACACACACGAACAGCGAAGAGCTTGCTGGTGCATTTGTTTTCATGATATTTCCTGGCTTTGTGTCCCCCATCTGCTAGTGCTAGACCATGTGCGGCTGGGGATGGGTGTGTTTGTGTGTGTCAAGAGCGGGTCAGTCACCTGTTTCTGAAGAGCAGACCCAGAATTTGGTCGAGACGGTGGTAGATCTGTGAAAGGAGTCAGTGCTCTAGGCAGAAGCCTGGTGGGCTCCTTTAGGTGCCGCGTGAAGGGGCTGTTCCTGGGGAGGACCCTGAGCAGGGCACAGTCACGAGCCATGTTTTGATGCCCTCATTAGCAGCTTCTTGATGCATCTGTGATGCTTTTCAGCTGAAGTGCTTGGAGGGATGGAAGCTCTGAGAAAGCACTAAGGGCTGGATGAGACTTTGGTCAGATTGGAAATCAGAATTCACCTAGGTTGTAAAAGTGGCTGTAAAACCTAGGCTGTAAAACTGTATTCACAAATGTGGGTAAATAGAATCATCTCCATTTAACATCTGGAGAACTAAGGTGTTCAGTGGGAAAGCAACTGTCAAATAGCACCTTCCTCAGCCTCCATGGGACCTCAAAACCCTAGTTACCCATTCTGTGCAACTGGTCATGGGATGTACTCAGCTATTGTAATGGGAAGAGAGAAAAATAGACAGGTTAAAGAAAGAGACAGGGAAACTGAGAAACAAGAAAAAGACTTCTAAAGTTTCTCTAGGAGATATCTGAAGTTATGCCAGGTGGAGCAGTTCCTGCGGGTTGATTTTTGGAGACGTGATAGCCTCTCCATGGAACTCATATTCCTTGTCACGATTGCCACTGCCCACAGCAGTCTGCCCTGTTGGAACCCAACATGCTGCTGCCCTTTTCCTTTTCTGTGGGTGGGCAGGGTAGTGTCGAGGTAGTGGGACGTTTTGGCATGTAGGCTCTTTACACCAGGGATTGTGCCTCCCAGAGCAGATACGATCCATCTCAAGTGGCACATAGTTTGCATTCTGCTAAGTGACTCAGGCCGCTGGGCTGCTGTCCCTTCCTGAGCATTCTCCCACCTGAAGTCACACTGATACCTTTCAGATTGCTTTCATTTGTACTCACACATCTCCTTCTGTTTCCAAAACAAGAACTTACTTCTTGCTTCTTTAACACTAACCAAAACCTCCTTGCCACACTGCCAAGGCCTTCCCGAGCATTCAGACGTGAAATGCTCTGTTTCCTTGTCTGTTATCTGTGGTCTTGGCTGTGTTTCCCATAAGCTGCTGTTTCAAGGCTGCTTTATGTACAAAATTAGCTCTTGAGAACATGTGTTCAAATGCACTTTGAACAGACCCACTGGTGTCAGTACAGCTGCTCCTGGGTTGCAAAGTTAAGCATATGTGTATGTTTGGTTAATATGTCCCTTGGTGAGCAACTGGGATTTTTGTCAAATTCCTGCTATTCTGATTCAATGAAGATTCTCCTGGGATCACTCCTCTGCTTGATCAGAGCAAGGATTTTAGCTATTCTGTCTTAAGAAAGCGTTTTTCTCTTACTCAAGCAACTGAATGCTTTTCCAAATATTCATGGGATTCTGTTTTATAATCAACCAGTTCAACTGTTTCACCTCCTTGGTTATGAGAAACAGCTTCCCAGTGTTAACCCATCCTGTTTTCCCAGTGCCTTTTCATCTTCCCTTTCCCCCTTTTCCTACTCTGCATCATGTACCCAGAGCTCCATCCTCACTTTCCAGACAGGCAAGGTGGGAATGGGGCAGAAACATCAGTTCTTCAGTAAACTCCGTCTGGTTGAGATCCCGCAGAGCTCAGCCGTGCAAGGAGGAGCTGAGGCTGCGGCCCCAGAGGTGTTAGCTAGAAAGAGAAGCAGTGACTTCTAAATGCACAGGGACATTGGTCATTGAGGAGACATCAAGAACAGCCTCCAGGTCCCTGACGTTTCCTCGGTGCCTTGGTCTCCAGAGGTCACTCCGAGTGCAGTTACCCTCTCCAAGTGCTCTGTGAGGAGGTTTGGCAGGGCTGCGGGTGACTCACAGCTGTGTGTTATAACCCACGTAATCCTGCCAGCTCTGCGGTGACCTTGCTGTGACACAGCGCGCGGGTGGCTCTGCGGTGCCCGGGGCGCGAGTGGCCAGCATGGAGCAGAGCCCATCCCTTCCTCGAGGGAGGTCAGCACACCCCTGCCTGGAGCTGCACATATGGGTCCAGCCTTCAGCACACGCAGGACAACTCTACAGAGCACCTCAAGCTCCTTCTGCTCTCTTTGTGGCCACGAATACCAGGTCCTCCTTCAACAAGTGTGAAAACTCCAGACCGTTGCAGGCCAAGCAAGGGCTCCCCAGATTGCTTCATGTAGTAGCTACGTCTGGGTGAAATCTAGAGAACCTTCAGCCAAACCCATAAATATACAGAGATAGTCAGCCAGTTAGAAATGTAGACAGGGAGAAAGACAGAGAGAGGAAGAAAATGAGATCTTTTCTAGGGACTACAGTGTGTTAGCATGTTATAAACAGCTTTTATATGTGCATATTCTTTCCTATTGCTAGTGTGTTTTTATCATGAGAGTAAAATGACAAACTAAAACACAACAACCTGGTCCCCTACTAAGGAAACAGAAGCAGCAGCCTGATGAATTCTCAAGGGACAAATAAACTGGGACATCTGATGTTCATCCAGCGAGCATGTACATGGGTAGAGAGGCTGTGGCTTTCTCAGCAGAGGCAGAGAGAGGGATATGGCTGCGAAGGCACACACTGAATCCGAGCGGCTAGCAGGCATCCAGCCTGGATCCAGCCCTGCCAGAAGGACTTTCCCTTAATGGCAGCATTGTAAATGCCCAAGGGCTTGATGTGCCGCTGCCCAGGTTTTGGTCCCAAGTATTGGAGTAGACTTAAACATGAACTGAAGCCTCCACATTGGCAGTGAACCCAGGTTCCCCATGGACACACCCACAGCCATGAAGGTTTGAGCAGGGAGCCCTTGGACACTGGCTTTGCAGCTGTGCTCGGGAGCTCTGCTCTGAGCTTGGAGTCCCCGGAGGGAAGAGCAGAGCTGTAGGGATATCTGCGGCTGCAAGCTGACCTGCACAGACGGACACATCTTCAGCCCTCACCAGCTCCAGGGGCATGATTAATATTATTAATACAATACAACTGATATATATTCCAAATACAACTGATGCATATTCCTAGTGATCCTGCCTGGCACTTCGGAAATGGGCATACGGGACAGCACTATCTGCACTGCAATCTAAACCAAGGGCTCCAGCGGAGAGCGGAGGGGAACTCTTCATCTTCATCATCTAATCTGAAGCCCCAGGCAGGTGTGATCTCTGGACTGAGCACCTGGAGGTGCTTACACAGAAATGCCCAGGTGTTTCTAGCTTGCTCTTTGTTTACAGTGAATTGATGGTTTATGTTCCTTGGCTCACTTTCTAGCATTCGCTGTAGTCCCTTTTTATGGGATTTCCTGTGAGAATGAGATGTTTGTAGAAGCGTTTATGATGCTTTGGCTCTAGTTATGGGCCACAACTCCCTTTTTACAATCTGAGGTTTAGGCAAGCCCCGAAGGCTAGTCAGAAATGATAACCAGGAGTCCTTCGAGAAGGAGGATTTTACCAACTCGACAAAGTCAGGATCTCCACTGTGGTTCTTGACAGGAGGACAAGAGACGTAAATTGAGGGGGACATAAATTGAGACAAGAGAGTTTAAGACTTGATATAATGAAGAAAAATTCTAAGTCTTTCAGGCTCTGAAAAAGATTTCCCTTAGAGGTTGCAAACTCCATCCTTGAAAATTCTCAGGATGAAATTGGATAAAGCCTTGAGCAACCTGGCCTGACATCATAGCTGCCCCTGCTCTGAGCATGAGGTCGGACTGGAAATCTCCAGAGATTCTTTCTGACTTGAATTATTCTGTGATGAGATGAGTCTAAAAGTGGAATGGGACCAGCTCCTCGGAGATCTCTGCAAGTAACATGTGGGGTCTGCGGGTCTCTAAAGAACACTCAATAGCAGAACTTTGCAAATGAGACAAGATACATCAGGGTAATGTAACGTACAGGAGTGTGTATATGTGGGGGCAGGTGTGTATGTGCTGCCCACGCTGCTTCCTTGAGCTGATGGTGACTGAGTAGAGCTAGAGGCTGGAAGCACCCACTGGTGCACATTCCCTCTTGATCCTGTGCATGTTTCTGCCTTAGTGCTTGCTTTATAGGATAATCCTAGACTGAAACAAATGATACCAGTGGCTTTTCAAGCCTTTGCAAGATGTCCCTTCCTTGCCCAGGTGTTCTTTAAGTTACATGTAATAGGAGCACCCAAAGTCAGCGTGTAATGGATGCTGCAACAATAAGCCAGTTGCTGCAAGTCAAGACTGTGCAAATGATTAATTGCAATGTCGAATATACTCCTTTTTGCTATGCTCTGGAATTCCAGGTGCATTTTGGTGATGCTGTTAGTTTGCCTACTGTCTATTCCCAGGAAAATACCACATGATTCATTAAATGTGAATTTGGGCCAAAATGTTCCAAACCAGAATAACCAGGATTTTTTTTCCAGGCTGTGAAATATGTGCTCTTTTAAGAATCAATAAATTTGTATTCAGATTCCCAGCACATGAATAATTCATAGCTCTAAGAAAGGCGAAACACTATAGTGGTTTGATTATGCAGTTGTTTTAAATAAGCAAAATTAGTTGTTAATGAGACCCCTATGCATATTTAGGGAAGCTGAATAATGTATTAAGAGCCAAGAAGTGATGGCTGGAGAAGGGGGGAGGAAGCCAAACAGCTCTTGTGAGATTGATCTTGTCACTGTTCTTGGGAAGAAGAGGGCACAAATTAACCTCTTTGTGAATAATGCACACGTTTCATGAAACAGCTCTGCAGAGAGAGCAGGGGACATCCTTGCACCGACCACAGAGCCAGACACTTTTACAGTAAGACTATGAATTAAGGATAGTAATTAAGAGGCAGCCTAAATATTGGGCAGTTCAGAACCCTGCAGCCCAAGGACATCCAGTTCATTTCAATCTGTAATGAATCACAAGAGTGACAAAGAAAAATACATTTTCAAAGGCCCCAAATCATAAATGCAAGAGAGGGAATCTTCCAGCTGGAGAGAACAAAAAGCACAAAAATGATTCTATGCACCTTTTGGTAAAAAAAACAAAAACAAACAAACAAACAAACAAAAAAAACTCCATTTTTTTTTCCTAACAAGAGCTAATTATTTCCAGTGAAGCTCTTCCACATAAGTAGCCTCTCTGCACGTGATGACCACTTTGCTTCCCAGGCTCAGGCTTATGGGGGAGTCATGTTCCTGCAGTGAGAATTTCAAACAAACTGCATCATGCTTCTCTTCTTGGTGTTTCAGAGCTTGACTATTGCTCCAGTTCTCCTTGGGGCAGATCTGATACTTCTGCTCAGCTCCACTGACTCTTCCTCCTGCTTTGGGGTTTATCTTTAAGCACAGAAGACATGGTGGAAGAACAGTACCATTTTTTCCCAGCTTGATGGTCATTTCTCTAGTCCTTTCTTAAGCTTGGCCATATGAGCCACAAATCTTGGCCTCAAGACAGACCCCATCTTATCAGTCAATGCAAATAAGTGGCACCAGTCTGTAGGGGCTCCCATTGCTTCCACACTGGCTGGGTGAGGGCCATCCAGGTGCAGGTATCCCTGGGAACTCTACAGGGCTCCCATTTTGCTGCCACGAGCGTGCCAGCTCCGTGAGGTCTCTGTTCTCTGTTATGGACCATCACTGGAAATCAACTTTCCCTCTCCTCTGCTCAGCAGCCCTAATTCCAATACCTGCTTGGAGGGTGGTTATCTGTTCAGCTTGAGCATCTTGTTTTCTCACAGCTTTCTGTTCAGCCCAAGCCAGCAGGCTCTGCTTCTGCAGCTCAGCGTCTGGCTTCTTTTTATGGGCCAGTGCTGGGAGTTGATTTTGGCTATTTAAACCCTATTGAACCGCATAATTGCAGGGCAACATCCAAAAGTTTATAAAGACCAGACCTAGTGCTAGTTTGACATAGCTGGGCCATTTCACATGATACATGAGATTGTGCTTGGGCCTGATATCTTTCCCCATTTCCTCCGTGTGGGATGATTGCCAGCAAGGGAGATGGGTCATATGCATTACAGAAGAGAGCTTGAGTTTCTGGTCCCTGGGCTGTCATTGGATCTCTTCGTAGCCAAGTCCTCTGCTTTCACCACGGCCAAGGCTTTGGGAGGGATTTGTCCTACCAGAGCTGATCCAGGGACTGTTATTCAGAGTGTGCAGGAGTGGGATTCTGGCCTCCTGCTCATTATGGACTTCTGCTATAAAGTCCAGGGAAAAGCAGAGGATTTAGAGAAAGATTTCCAAGACCACCTCTGAAGAACGTGTCCCTGCTTTAGTGTCCTTCGGAGGAGTATACATGGGTCAGGGCAAAATATTTATCTGAGACAGCTCTAGTCAAAGATGAGGACAGAAATGTGGATCCATAGGATAGTTGCATGCGCTGAATAGCAACCACCCCTTGTCTGGCCTTGAAAGTCAGAGGTGACCCAGGGTGCAGCATATTTGGTGGAGGCCTGAGCAGGAGAAAGACTATGACATTTTCCAGTTCTAGGGCTGAAGAAGCTTTAAAATCTTCCCCACAAACCAGATCGTATGCCTTGCAGCCGAGAAGATGCAGACAACTGTCTGGCTGTCACAGGTGCCAGCTCCTACAGCCCCTCAGGCTGTCAGCGAGTTTGCCTTGTCCAGTGAGCTTCTTACTTCCAAGATCTGAGGGGTCTGAAACGCTTTGAAGGGCTGGAGGAACATCCGTGTTTCGCCTCTGTGACTGTCAATGACTGCGGCCATACCCTGAGCTGACATTCCACCAAACCTGGTTCCTCCACAGGTGCTTGCAGCCAAAGAGGAGAGCTTGTGGACCAGTGCTTTGGAGCACAAATGCCCTCATGGTGAAGCTCAGGAGGAAAGAATCTGCCAGACAACCATGGATGCTCCCATACCGAGTACCTGTTGACTGCAGCACAGCCTTCCGCCTCGGCCGCCTGAGCCGCTCGGTGTCTTTGTGCCATTGCCCGTGAGAGGAGTGGGCTCCTACACAAGAGTTTTCTCCAGGCACGGCCTATGGAGGTGGCCCTTGGAACCAGCTGTGCAGCTCTGCACAGTTCTGCATGCTGTTTAAGGCACACCAGAACAGAGAAACTGCACCAGGTAAGGTGCACCAGAACCTGGGAGGAAGCCAGATCGAGTGTTCTGGCAAGAAACAACCCTTCGAGAAGCTGTGGGGAACACAGAGGCCATAGGAAACAACATGGTGGACGTGGCGGCAGCACGGATCTGTGCTGGTGNTGTGCCATTGCCCGTGAGAGGAGTGGGCTCCTACACAAGAGTTTTCTCCAGGCACGGCCTATGGAGGTGGCCCTTGGAACCAGCTGTGCAGCTCTGCACAGTTCTGCATGCTGTTTAAGGCACACCAGAACAGAGAAACTGCACCAGGTAAGGTGCACCAGAACCTGGGAGGAAGCCAGATCGAGTGTTCTGGCAAGAAACAACCCTTCGAGAAGCTGTGGGGAACACAGAGGCCATAGGAAACAAAGCTTCTATCTACTGACGTGGGCTGCACGTGGCGGCAGCACGGATCCGTGCTGGTGGCTGAGGGAAGAATCAGTTTGATCTTTTCCTGACTTATAGCCTAGTCATTCTCTAAGCATATTGTGCCCACAGATAATGTGCAAAAGGGATCAGTTTGACTCTGGGGACTTGCCCTATTCTGTTGTTCCAAATAAAGGTGCTGGAAAATATTCCCAGCTCCCATAAAGCTTTCCATCAAGAGAAAGGAAAAACTCATGGATATGCTGAGCTCCCAGAAGGATCAATGAGATGCTTAAAGCCAGGATATTTCCATGCGGACACAAAGCTTCCTGGATGCAGTCTGTGATGGGTGACCAACGTAGCTACTCTGCGCTTGGGAAGAGAGAAGTCCCCAAAAACCCTTTGCATGTGTCAGCCAGAGGGGAAATAAATGAGTAAGCTCCAAGGACTAGGTGATGGCTAAGGTGATACAGCAGCTCCTTGGTGGGTATGGCAGAGTTTTGCACCTTGCCCTGGGTGTGGGAGCAGGGAAATCCCAAGGGCTGCTGGCTCCTGTGGGAGTTTTTGTGACCTTAGATTGCCTTGGGAAGGCTCTGTCTTCTGCACAGGTGCTCTTGGCAAGGCTGCTGGTGCCACTAAACAGCAGCTACTTGGATGGGGCAGGGGGAAGGACGGTTGTTCTCGGCTGAAAGATTTGTCACACACTGTCCCTTGGCTCTGGAGCTGGCCCTCCCTGCACGCACCACCACGAAGCTCATGGAGGCGACTAGGACAGCAGGGAAGCAGGAATATCCCAGGTTTTCCAGAGCTTCTGCTCCCCACGGCAGGAGAACTTCCCGCACTGCTCACCCAGACTGCGCGTGCTGGAAGCGCTGGCAGTGCTGGTAGGGTCTGCGTGGCAGGGCTCGTTCCTGCCTATGCCCCTTCCAGGTTACAGGTGCCTTCGGCCCCTTGGAGCCTTGGGGAATGGAGGGAAGTCAGTTTGCACTTGAGGTACTGAAGGAAACTGTGTTTTCTCAGGGAGGTGACGTTGGATTGAGGGCTAAATTGATTTTCATAAATATTTGAGCAAGGCTGAATTATTTATGACCCTCCTGTGACACAATAGAAAGAACCAAAGGAATCGGCTGTGAATTTTCCGGATGATTTAATTTAAAAATGCTGCTTGTTATTATTTATATGGGTCAGATCCCCCCTCACTCCTTGCCAGGCCAGGCACATGAATTACATAAACACAGAGTCAATAAACAAATCTCTCCCTTTATCTATCCTAATTTACCAGTCACTAAGTGAACAGAGAGCCTTGCTGTTTGATTCCCCAGGAGAACTGCAATTGGAAACCTTTATCATTCAAATGCATGCAGAGAAGGAAGGAAGGAAGGAAAGAGAAGGAAGGAGAGAGAGAGTTCTTTGTTTGCACCCAGAATGAGCACTGCACGTTGAGAAGAGGAACCTACCTGGATCTGGATGTGCAGACTCCTGCACATCCAAGCTGTACACATATCCAAACCCAAAGAGACCACCTCTTGCTCATGCTCTGCTATTGCTACTGGCAGAAGAAAGAGGCTAACCATGCAACTGCAGAGTTCTTGAACCTGATGTACTACTTGGAGTGGGACTAGCAGAAGCCCTTGAGGGGGCAGGTGTGGAATGGGTTATTTATTGCCAGAATGCCACAAATAATAATGTTGTCAGTGTTGTGTGGAGAGGGAGAACGTGTGTCCCCAGCAGGTTCAGCTCTCTGGGATCTGAGAGCTTTGGAAATCCACAACAAAACACAAATACAGAAAGAATCTGTAGAATTGGCTTTTTTTTTTGCAGCTTCTAAACCATTTTGGAAGATGCCAGTTGCTGGGCATGTATAAATATCCAGATGAAGGATGTAAAGAGGAATGGGGCCACATACTTCAGTAGAGCCCAGCAATAGAATGAGAGGCAATGGGCACAAACTGAACCACGGGAAGTTGTGCCTGCAACACTTTTATTTTTATTTTTTTAACTGTGAGAGCTGCTGACCATGAGACCAGGTTGCCCAGAGTGGTTGTGGAGATTCCATCTTTGGAGATAATCCGAAGTCATCTGCAAAGGGTCCTGTGCCATGTGCTCTAGGTGATTCTGCTTGAGCAGGGGTTCAGATGGGCTAGATGAGCTCCAGAGATCCCTTTCGACCTCAAACGTTCTGCAATTTGAGGGTGGGGGGTAAAGGGCTAAAAGGTGCTGGAAACTATTCAGGTCTGTCTGATCTGCAGTCGATATTGGAGCTGCGCATAGATGAAGTTCAGTGAGATCTGCAGGACTTCAAACATCAGATGAATAGTGTCCAGGTGTTCAGTTAGGAGCAGAGAAAGCTGATGGAAGATGTTTCGCTTGATCTGTCTTCACGGAGATGAAGCTGAAGTGTATTAGTTATGTGGATTTGAATCTCTCACAATCTAAGTGGACATAAGTAAGATTATGTACTCACTTTCTGTTCACTCAGTCTGATGAGAACTGCTTCTGAAGACCATTTTGAGTGATTTCCTCTTATCACAGGAAGAAGTATATTATCCTGAGTTGGGGGGATATATGGGAGACATGTAAGGCCTTGGATTGCCCAGAGTCATGGCAAATGAAGCCCACACCCTGAACCTAATTGTACCCATAGCCAGCTTCTCCTAACAACCTTACACAATAATCTATTTCTCTCCATTGACCAAGGAAGAGCAAAAGTGTCTGGTCTGGGCTAGACATCAAATTTTGAGAGAGCTGAAATTAGAATCACAGGAAAAAAAAGATTGAGAGGGACCTTTGGAGATGGCTGGTTTAGCCTCCTGCTGTATGCAGGGCTGGTTTAAAACCTGGAGCAAGTTTCCTGGGTGCACGGCCACTCAAGTTTTGAAATTCTACAGATAAGAAGATTACATCCCATCCCTGAGCGGCAGTCAGAGGTTAAACTAGTTGTGTGAAACGAGATGAGCATCTGCCAGGGAACCTGCTCTCTGGTCCCACACAGTTTTGACACTGTCTCATTGCGGAGATGGGACCCTGCCCAGCACTGGGAGCTGTTGTTCTTCAGCACGGCAGCAACATACAAACTTCAGGCCAGGACCTGAGGACCCGACTTTCTCTGGGAGGCTGGATGGGGAGAAAAGAGGGAATTTACTGTAAACCTGCTGCTGCTGACCCTGGAGGAGAAAGCAACCACTCTCCGGGCAGGAAGAAGGGTGTTGTAACAGAGGAGACACATAGCGAGGCCTCTGCGGTGACTTCAGAGCTTCAGATTAACCCCTGACTCAGTTTCTGATGGATCTCATGGGGACAAAGAGCAAAATCCCATGGCCATGGTGTTGCCTTTGATGGCAAAAACACTGCTGTAAAGCGATGCAACAGGGTTAGGGCTGAGTCTTGCCTGGTGGAAGCTAAGAGTAGAGATGGGTTGAGCAGTGTCATCTCAGGCCTGGGACAGCAGTCCAGGCCCTCGGATGCTGCTCCCGCACTGTTGTTTTCCCTTGTTCCGCCTGGGTGTTCCTGTGGGAATGGCTCAGCTGTGTGTGCTGTGTAAGCAAGTGCAGAAGGGCTGTTTTCACCCCATGTCCTTGAATGGCCAAGTCCTATCTAGCTAATCATTAGACAGGTTAGACACAGCAGGACCAGGCTGCTTGCCCCTGCCTGCACACAGGTGGTGGCTTCCTACCGAGCTCGGGTGGAGGCGGCACCTTTGCTGCTCCCAGCTCCTTGCCCACATATAGTAATTCCTGTCTCCATCCCTCCCACGGGCTGAATCCAAGCAGTTTGACACTCGTGTTTCACCATATACAGAGCCTTTTTCTCTGCTACAGTAATAAACCTAATAAATCCTTCAGCGTCTCTCAAGCGCCTGATGTACCCTGTGCCCATTTTTATCATGTCTCAAGGCCTTTTGTGTTATTGCAGCTCCACTTGCAACCTCACAAATGGCCCTGAGCCTTGGCACGTGCCAAACGCAGGTGCAGGAGGTGAACGGCTGAGGACGGAGCGCTCATCACTTGGATGGGTCTGGTACTGTATGTGCAGTTGGGTGGAGGCATCAGATGTGCTGTGCTGAGGGGACCTCTTGAAGAAAGCCTTGAAGCTTGGGCCAAAGTCATGGCAGGGGCAGGCTCCATGAGGAGCAGAACATGGTTAGAAAGCACTAAGGGTCTCCAGTGAACTCACTATGCAGTCAGGGTGAGAGATCAGAAGTCAGAGAGGCTAAACACAGCTCTGGACGCGGCTGGAGCCACAAGCAAGGTGAGACGGGAGCGGAGCTGGCTCTGGCTAGCTGTAGGCAGGACACATGCTGGAGACCAGGA
>VWPW01011286.1:280665-337604 GCA_013389825.1 Crypturellus undulatus | reverse complement strand
CAGCTGTGGGTCAGCGAGCACCTGCATGGCACTACAAGTACCCTGCGGGATACGCAGAAACAGTAACTCTCCGAACTGTTGCCAAGACAGAGATGCACAACGACATCAGACAAACTAGGCACCGGAGATCTAGCGTGACCCAAACGTGCGTTTGGCCGGGAAAGAGCAGTTTTAGCTCAGTTCAGATGACAGAGGATCATTCTCCTCTACAAAAAAAGTACCGGCAACAGCAGATTAAATCTACCAGCATTCTCTTCTGCTAAAAGCAAACACAGTTTTCTATCCTGCTGCTAGATGTGCCACGTGCTCTGGGTGCCCCTGCTTGAGCAGGGGCTTGGACTGGATGATCTCCAGAGGTGTCTTCCAAACACTCCGTGATTCTGTAATATTAGCATTAAAGCAGACAGTGATAAACTTTAAATGCAATATCAAGCACCTTTAAAGAATATCTTCTATGCAGTCTCGGTCTTCATATTTTATCTTTAAATTTAGGGGAGGTCTGAATAGAAGTGTCTACAATAGCTCTCTACTTGTAGCTGCAATTATTCTCAAGGAACACCCCAACCTTAGGTATTAGGAACTCTTTTCTTTTGCAGCAGCAATGCCCTCAGATAATACAGAATTACAGTTTTGTTAAATAGCAATTCTGATTCCAGAGCTTCTTCCTAATGAGAGGAAAACCTATTCCTCTTTATTTGGCAGCATACACAGAAGTCAGCAATGACACAGAGCAGTGATAGGGCAATCCCTGTTGTTAGGCCCAGTCTCTGGAGCCAGCCCTGAGTTTTTCCCCACAAGGAGCTTCCCGAAGAGTCATCCAGCTAAGCGGAACCTGGATACATAACGACCACCGAAGGCAAGGCACTGTAGAAAGCATGGAGGGAAATCTGCATTTGGAGAGAAATCTTTGCTCAGGAAAGAGAACCAGAAAAGGCAAGACTGGTGGGGAATGGGGGTGAGGGAAAGTGTATCCTAAGACAAAAAAGCCAAGACTGACTCAAGGGTGGCCTACCTGGGTGGGAGGCCTCTGGGTCGTAGATAGTTCTCTTCCCAAATGAGAAGCACGAGGCCAAAGGACCACGAGCAACTGGGAACCTCCTACACTGCTGCGATGATTCAAAACCCTGTGAGCAAGAGGGACAGACACCCAGCATCGTTGGGTTGCACTGCCTTGTCACAAAACGAGCATTCGCAGGGCACCAGTTCCCCTACTCCTGGTTAGGTTTCTGGCATAGGTGAGCAAGATGTGTCAAGACCAACAAAATCAAAGTAACCAGAACGTGGAAGATGTACTTGGAAGGAGCAGGAAAGGTTTAAAAAAAAACAAAAAAAAAAAAGAAAAAAGAAAGAAAAAAAAAGTTGAAGTGTGGAGTGCGACCAGCTGCCTGAAGCAAAGGCCAAACCGCCCCCGCCCTGCAGTTACTGACGCTCCCATTTCTTGATTTTCTATCAACAAGGACCAAGAGTCCAACACAAGCAGATTAATAGGTATGGTGAAAAAACACTAGATAAATACATTCAAGTCTTATTTTTTACCATATCTCTTTTACTGGTTTTAGTAAGGCTTTTGTCACTGTGTTTAGGCAACCGTTCCTTGAAATCCTACAAACTCTTCTGGGAAATGGGAATCCCAAGCAAGAGTTCTGATGAACAGCCAGAGCACTGTGCTACTCGCCAACTCTCAGAAAATACCACTATTTCTTGCACGGATGAGACAGACAATAGCACTACATAACTCGGCACGTTAGCGCTAGCAATAAAAGGACTAAAATTTGAGTTTGGATGAATCCCCCAACATCTTAATGACCTCAACATAAACGTTTTAAAGTTTATAGGCATAGGCAGAATTTGCTCATGGTTTTGCAATTCTGTCTTCAAAAATTTTCACAGTGCTCTGCACTTAAAAAGCAGCACAAAATTAGCCCATTTCTTGGGGAGAGAACTGTTGGACAATGTGAGGAAAATCATATACTCAACTGCTGTATTTGTATAGACAACTTGTTTGGGGTGGGGGGGGTGGGAGGGGAGTTCTCTCCTTCCCACCCCCCTCATCTACAACACTGAAACAGTAA
This sequence comes from Crypturellus undulatus, assembly GCA_013389825.1. Lineage (NCBI taxonomy): Eukaryota > Metazoa > Chordata > Aves > Tinamiformes > Tinamidae > Crypturellus > Crypturellus undulatus. The sequence goes on along the minus strand of VWPW01011286.1, from coordinate 335,532 downwards.
CATTACCTTCTCTGGTTACCATTACCTTTAATGTCTCGATGAACAATACCATGCTCATGCAGCACATTGATAGCAATCGTGATTTGCTTTGAGTAGAGCCTAATGACGTGTTCCTGCAGGCCCAGCTTGGATACCTCCTCCAGGGTGCCCTCATCACAGTACTCCATGAAGATGTACATTTCCTCCTGTTGTGGGAACCAAACCACAGTTCATTGGTTTCATTTATTGATTTATTCCAATACTGAATTAGGAACAAATTCTCCTTCACTATCCCTCTCCCAGTTTCCACAATAGCAGTTTTGGCTGCTTAGGGGTGCCAATTTTTTGCTGTTGTCTGCACCTTAAACAAGTTCTCCGCCTCAGTTTAGATTCTTACTCGCTGTCCATTGCTCCCATCATATTGAAACTTTCAGCCAATTTCTGCTAGACTCAACCCACAATGCTGTCAAAGACGTGAACTCCTGCGAGTGGCCCAAGAAACCAGTGAACCAATGGCACAGGCACACAAATTAGAGTAACAAAATGCAGACAGAGAGCAGCTTTTTTATTCCCCCTTCCAAAACAGGAACAGGCCATCAAACCAACACACTCATATTGAGTCAAGTCAGTCAAACACCTGCACGACCTTCCAGATACACAAGGAGCCTCCTCTTCCCTGCCCACCCCACTGGGTACAGGCACAGGCAAGAGCTGAGACTAAGCAGGAGTTGGGAAGGAGAAGATTAAGAGAGGGGAGGCTGCCTCACTGCTGTAGACACCTACAGAACCCAAGTCTGTAAGAAAATCAGGCTTATTTCTGCTGCTAATGAAAGGAAAGTTGGTTTCCCTTCTGAAGAGATATTAGCTCCCTTCCAAAATACTTGTTTTCGTAAGATATGTAGGGAGCTAAGTACCAGCATAAAATTTTTCCAAAAGTCAAGATATTGATACAATTTTCACTGCTAACAGTGAAGGCTTTCAGGCTGTTTAATCAAATATCTACAGCACAAAAGTTATCCGGTACACAACATAGTTTTCATTTAGAGCAGCAAAACAGAGCAGCAGTACAGAATAGCTCCAGCATTACTTAGTCTTGCTCACTTACTGTGCGCTAGCTCCTGTGCTTATGCACTACTTCCACACATTTCTGCAAACTGCGTTTTGAAGAGACCTCAACACTGCGTGCAGAGTGGAGGAAACACAGTCCCTGAGCTATCCAGACAATTAAGTTAAACTAGGATGTTCTGGAGTAAAATCTGCAACAGCCAAGTGTCTACAAACTCTTGGCATCCTATATAAGCTCTCAATAATTACTGTTTTCTTACCCTGTGGAGCTCCACACCAAAATAACGAACAAGATTAGGGTGCTTGATGCCTTCAAAAATCTTCAGTTCATCTGCTGTTTCTTTGATGGTTTTGTGATCATTGGGCTGAAATCTTATCTACAAGAAACATTTTTCATTATTTTACCACTATTATGTTTTAATTACTAAGGAACAAATATCAAGAAAACAGTTAAAAAGCCAGTTATTAAACTTTTTCTCTAGAAACACCCAAGATGTTCAAAACACTCCCTCCCCCATAAAACAAAACAAAACACAAAAACATGGAACTAAACAAAAAAGATCTTCAAACAATCTCCAGAAATATTTTAGAAGAGTAAAAGTGTTTGTTTACATATGAATGAGAGTACGTGTTTGTATGCACACACATATTCCTATATATCTTATTAGAGCTTGCCCTTGAACTAGTGAATGGAGCCTGGGGCCACTGCAAAGAAAACACACAGCACGGAGCAAACACCAACAGAAAGGCACATCTAAATGAGTAACTTTCCTTAGTTCTTCTGTAATATGTTGTAATGGATTTTTCTCGGAGGAAAACCAAAAACAAGTCTTCTGAAAAACTCATTTAAGCCTTCTCTTGTTCAAAGACAGGCAAAATGCACAGCACAAATTATGGCGGATGATGATTTTACTATCTTGTCAGAGAGCCTAAAGCTTTCATTATCTGAATATTTGGCAAACTTCTAGAAAAATACATGCACACATTTTACCTTTGGTTCCTAGGTTATTATGATTGTTTTGTTTTGTACATCAATTCCACTATATGATTTCACTTCACTATATGAAACACTTCAAAGCTGTGACACTGGGTATGTGTAGTAAAGTATTTTCCCCATCATTTAGTGATATTAAACTAACACAACAGTGTTATATTAAAAAAATGTTCTCAAGGAATCCTTGAATTTTTAAAGACATTCAGAAGCACTTTTTATTTGGAAAAAAGCCAGCACACTCTGTATTTAAGCTCACAGCGAAAAATCGGTGCTTCTTATTGGTCATATATGCTTAGCAGCTGGAAAACACTCCAAGAAAAAGTATGAAGCCTACTAACAAAATGTGCATCAAAGCAGGTCCACTTGCACTTATTTTTAACTTCTGCTTGAAGTCCCCCAAGGAGAACAGGCACATGCTAATCTCTAAAAAGCACCTAGAAAACATCTCTGCCTTTCAGAAACCAGAGTGTGCCTCCCAGCGAGGGCAAAGAAAGGTAGAGGAAACACTTTCAGCAGCAGGAGGAAAAAAACTTTCTAGTGTTGGTATTAGTCAACAGATGAGTAATGGTACAAAAAAAATTAAGCACAGATCCAGTCCTGCTTTCTGTGCATGTATATCAAGCCTTTGATATACATGAAATATTTGTGATCTATTTCATGACCCTGTTCTGTAACTCCTAAGTCCTTAAACGTTTGGCATAGTAACTTCTATGAAATGTTGATGCTCACAGTTGTCTGAAGATAGGGAAATGCAACAGAAGTAAACAAGACACATATTTTAATAAATAAGGTGCTGGAGGGAAAAAGGATGTCTACGCCTACACAGCTTTACTTATTTCTATACTGAAAATTAAATTTTCTGTACCCACCAGGTTAGTCAACAGTTTTGTGACTCAGCCTAGCTCACTTAAACTACAGGAGAAGCTGAAAAAACATCTGATGTGACACTTCCTATCTTTTTCTCTATGGAATGAAGAAGAAAGGAATAAAATGTGAGATGAAATACTGTAAAATATGATATATATTTCTGTACAGTCTTCAGTCATGAGAAAACTCTCTCTAAAATAATATAAGTTCTCTTCATGGGAGTTCACACATATTAAGCAAATATTCATTAAGTTCACACATCCCTGTGAGATTAGTAAAAAACAGTATCTATTTTACATATATTTAAGTTGAAAATTTGCAATTGAAAGAAAAATCTTAATTAGCAGAGGTGGACACATGACGTAGCAATTTGTCTTCCCATCATTTTCCATCCAGCTAACACCAGGGTCAGAGAACCTGAGGGCCCACTAGCTCATACACCCGTGGCTCAGAGGAAGAGCAAAGGCTGCAGTGAATACTCACTTCTTTCATAGCCATCAGCTCACCAGTGTCAACACTGATACAGGTATAGACCTTCCCATACTGGCCTTCACCTGCAGAACAACAATCAGAAAAATTAACTCCACTACATTTAATATCCAAAATACACATTAACTGCAATAAGAAAAGGCTTAACTGAAAACTTCTCAGTTCTTCTAAAATTTCCAGCAGATTTGAACCAGTAACATCAGTTACTCCATTCATAATGCTAAATTTTATGTTAAAAATCGAACATCACATCACAGGTGATCTGTGAAATACTCATATATGAGGAGGCTCTTCCCACAGACCTCAAAGTGGTGAGGAAACAATGCTTACGTGTGGGGGAAAAACAATATCAATGAATAAAACAAATCCATTAAAGTTTGTTCATTTACATTCAAATCATGGTTCTTCCAAAAGCAGAACTCATCATAACTTTTATAGGGCCGAATTGCAGGATCACAAATAATTTATTGTTCCAACAAAATTATTTTCCATCTCTGTTTGTAACTTGTCCAGTAAAAGACTCCAGTGATAAATACAGGAAATACTGCTTGCAATAGTATTTATCATTTGACATTCTAATTTTATTAGAGCTGATATTACTCATGCAGAGACAAAAGATTTTGTACGATTGTCTTAGATGTCCTTTTAAAATTCAGCTTGGTATTTTAGCCCAATAAATGAATATATAACAAACTTACCAATTTTGTTTCCCCTCTGCCACTTAAAAGTCACTTTCCTCAAACCTACATGCATGACATTATCATAAGATTTTGGGGTGTCACAAACTTGGCCAATGATGTTCTTCCTCCTCATCTCTCTGTATCTCCTTTCTTCAAACAACTGAACGGACTTCTGAACAGCTTCGATTGGTGCTTGCTTGGAAGCAGTGTCTAAAAGAAAAGCAATTAACAGTTCCCTTGATTCAGAAATACCACTTGTATATTTGTTTGCCACCTTTTCATATTATGTGAAGTGCCCTGACTTAAAAGGCAACTATTTAGAGAGTCTAATTTATTTCACCTGAAATTAGATACATAACTGAACTGTGTTAAAGTTAACCTAACTACATTAAGTTTTTATTTCACTGAAATACAAGTTGGTTTCTTCAAACTCTTACCTTAGTATTTCTTATTTCAGAGATCTTGAGGTATTATATAACCCCAGCTTTCAAGTCTTATCATGAAACAAAAACCTACAAAGTGAAGCTGGAAGAAGTTTCAAGAAGCGATTAATTCCTTTCCTTCTTAGAAAGCAGAAAACTGCATAGCTACCATCGCTGACAGGCATTTGTCTAACCTATTTATAAAATCTCCGAAGACGGAGTTACTGAAACACCTTCAAATAATGTCTTCTATAGCCCGCCCACAATCCATATTGCTTTCCATACATTAAATCTCCTCCACTGCAGTGAAGGATTCCATTTGAACCAAAGTTCTTATCTACCGACTCCTTATGCAGCAGCTCTAGAATTTTTTTTCACCCTTGTTCTTTTCTCCCTAGATTAAACAAACCCAATTTCTTCAGAGCTTATGTTCTGAACAAAAAAAACCCCATCTTCTAGGTTTCAAGAAAAAAAAATGCTTAGTTTTTCCCATATTCTCTCCACCTAAGCCACATCCTTCTTGAAACCTAGTGATCAAAATCACAGAGGAAGTGCCAATGAAACCTTACTTTTGCTGAGTACAGCAAAAGGATAACTTTACATGTCATAAATGTACCCTTTTTCAGATATTTTAGTGAGAGAACAGCTCTTTATACTACGGAAAACATCTTTTTCTAATGTTCCATGTGGTTTTAGCCTGCCAGAATGTATGAAAGCAAGCTGTATGCATAAAGGTGTACATAAAGAAAATTAAGTTACCGTAGGCTTCATGAAAACAAGCAGCGGGACAGAGAGAAGGGGGAGAAATAGGATAATTTATATACTGTTAGACATTCAAAACAAGAAAAAAACCCACACGAGGCAGAGATCGTAGAAAATACTTCCTGCTGTCAGAATTCATTCTCAGCCATGAGATGCAAGGCTGAAGGACAGAAAACTTCCACAATTCCTATAGTGGTAACAGTATTTTTGTAACAGCAAGACTAGACTGCTGGCATCTTCCAGTAACTGAAAAGATGCTACTTTTACAAGATCTATATAACCCCTTCACAAAGTCTGCACCCTGTGATTCTGTTGGTAGTCTCTTTACCCAAATACCAGGAGGTATTTTTTTTTGCCTCCTTTGTTTTTCCTTTCCTTCCTTTTCGTTTCCTGTGTATTTTCACAAAGCTGTGAAAATCTTTTCACAGTCACACACTTACCATTAAGATTCATTTTTTTAATACGATGCTAGTTTAAGAAACAATAGATTATAATGACTCCTATGCTCCTACCTTTGGTCTGGTTGATTAAGGTTCTGAGTTCCCAACTCCGCCGGGATGATCCACTTAAATCTCCTTTTGGGTATGACGGTTCTAGAGAAATAGTGAGTACTGTGAGTACAGAAGTAGCTTCTTCTCGTATTACTTTTAAGGATTATGCCACCAGATTTAGCAGAAGCTGAGGTTTTTACGTATCGGAATAAATACACTTCTTGGATATAAGAGGCAACTACATAGCGCTGAATAGCTCTTGAATTCTAAGACAGCTTATTATCTTTAAAGACAAAACAGAAGTGATATTCTGAAAGGCAACTTAATTCTCCTTTAAGAGACACTTCAGTTCAGGCACTCGGACTCAGATGTGGGTTCCAAGTCTGTAGGGCAGCGAGCTTCTGAAGTTCTTTAGAAAAAATTTCTGTTGTTCCAGTTTTCCAGACAAGATGCATAAAAATCGAATAAGTATTTCAGTATTCCTTCTTAACAGCAAGCTCTTAGGACATATTTTAAGACATTTGTTTCTTAAAAATCTGCTTCATCTTGCAGGCTGATGACAGTATCAACTGTTTCATTTAGAATGTAGTACTTCATTTTAATTAGCACAGAACACACTATCTTAATAATCAATGCTTCAAGTCATTTATTGTAATAAATATTACATATATAGAGCTGTATAAACCTTCAGGAGAAGCAGTGACCGGAAGATCAAGACACTCATCCTGTCCTTTCCTTCTGGATTCAATTAACAGCATTACAAATCTGTAATGTAATTACTGCAGTGGCAGTTAAGAAAGAGGATAGAAAGCTTTCCTCTCCTGAAGGATCCAAATCATACCTTGTTATCAGAACACAGAAGAACAAATTTACTGCCTAATGGGATAGATAATTCAGCATCCATATTATCCATTGTGAATACTGTAACTTAGCAAGACACCAAGAAAAACCTCCAGATTTTCAGAAGCATTTCAGAACATTCAGGAACAATGCAGAAGACAAGAGAGCAACAGATATCTCTGCAGATAGAGCAATTCAATCTGAAAGCAGAAGCCTAAAAGTTAAAAAACAACCACAGGTGAAGAGTCTTGTTTGAATGGGAGGTGCTAAAATTTTTGAAAGAGTAAGAACTGGTAACAGAAGCATGTTAACTACATAAATAATCTACAGAGTCAGGTAACAATCTAGTATTGAGACAATCACCTTCCCGCTCTTCAGTTGGGCTGGAGTGACGACTAAGCGACCTGAACTGCAACTCGGCTGCTATTGAAGCCAGTCGATCATTTTCAGGGACACTGGAACCCCTGTTAAAAAGAATCATTTTACTAATTAACTTAGTATTGCACTAATAACTATTAATGACAATATAATTATAGTTTCAAACAGAAAGAATCTCTGAAGCTTAGGACATGAACCATGAAAGACAGGGGTGGGGAAGGCAAACTAAAAGCCTCTTATACACTATTTTTTTTCCAAATTAACATTTTTTATATTACTTTCAGCAGCATCACTAGTTATGAAGAGCTCTAAGCTTATAAAGCATTCAAATAGAATTTGCATAAAACAGAATTCATTCACATTTCTGATTTTTAACACAGCAATAAAGAGAGCTGCTACACGACACAGCTTGCAACAGGTTCTGGCAGGCAATCAGAAGTGATTAGGCTATATTTTATCCAGTAACAATTTAAAACAGTAATATACACACGCACACACACACACACACACACACACACACACACACAGACTTCCTGAAAATGGAATTCCAAACCCCAGAGGCTTCATTTCCACATAAAAGTTTGCAATAGGACGTTTCTGTTGCACTCGTTAGCACTGCCATTTAGATCTTTAAAGCTGAGAAGGGTTGGAAATTCTAACCAGTGAAAAATCAGCAAGACTCTTCAGGATGTTCAGTTTTAACAGCCAGAAGGCTGGGGTTATTCTGAGCAGATGAAGAGAAAATTCTGGAGAGAATGTGCAAAAACCCTAAGAGCAAAAAAAGCTAAAGTACCTTTACAAAACAGGTGCTTTTAGAAAGAGGTGGCAGCTGTGCAAAGGAGCTTCAGTATCATAACTTTGAATGTCTGTGCCTAAAATCCATTTGTTTTGATTGCCTGTGTCCATAACAATTGTTGTACTATTAGTTAAAGAGATAGAGTGAGAGAGAAGTTTTCTGCTTCTGCCCAGGATAAATATCAAATGATCAATAATAACTCAATTAGCTGAGAAAGCCAACATTTTTATATTATCAGCAGAGGTAAAATGTAGATTTACAGAAGTATTCTAAAAGTGCAGTATAAACAACTGAGGATGCCTCGATTTTTACTATTATATTAAGCAGTTATTTGCCAATTTATTTATTTGAAGAACAACTTGAAAAGTTCTATGGAGGCATTTTTGGACCAAGTTCTTTCCAGCACTACTGAACTACCAGGTTGCTATATTCAACCTTTTATAGACCTGTGATGCTGGTATCCTGTCATAAATGTCTGAAGTTTTTAGAAAGTGTAAAAAGTTTGCTTCTGTGCAGCAGCTAAACACCGTGCTTCTTGCATATAAAAGCAAAACAGAAAAAAAAAGAAAACATTTTCTTGACCAGATTGCGATTTTCATTCTGAGCATGAATAAATGAAATCTATAATCAGGACTGCAACTTGGTAAAGTTTGGAACTTTTTGGCTGTATTAACAGCAGAAGATTGCTCTGAGTTAATACTTTGTCCCTCTTCCCACCTCTCCCCCAAAAGAACAACCTCCAAACCCCCCCAGGTCCGATTAATGATGTTATTCTTAAGATACTTCCTAGATAATACAGGGAAATAAAAAGAATAATACTAAAAATATCTAGGTTGTGCCTATAAAAATACACAGGAAACTACAGCTCTCATGAGAGAGAGCTCAAAAATTCTTTTTTGAGTAACAGATCTAAGCAGCAAGACTAAGACATTGCAATCACTCCCGTCATATTAGCATCCATGAAAATAATGTGCATTGGCTGCTATTGAGTAGAACTTCTCTTTCTCTCTTTTCCAATAGCTGCCCTTTAGAGCTAGAAGAAGCGATCAGAATTCAACCCTCTCATTTTGATCAAACTTCTGTAAAAGAGACATACAGAAACCATTCATGTGTGCCAAATAAATAAACGTGACAGTTGCATTCAACAAATCCTACAAATACTAAACCATGGCCTCCTATCCCTCCACTGAAAAATAACCTACAAAACAGATATCCCTTGTCTCTAGGTGGGCTATATATTCTAGCAAAAATCTGCTTTTTATTGTAACAACAAAAAAGATAATAATCAATGTATAATCAATGTACGCGTTCTGTGTTTGGCTCTTGTAAATGCTAATTATTCAGTATCCTGCCACTGTATGAAGCTGCCAAAACCTCTCAGGGAAAGTAAGTCTCTAGAATGTAATTAACTTGAAAAGGACCCTTCATGCACACAGCACTGTAGCCTACTGCCTGTTTTGTCTTCTTCAAAAGAAAGCTTAAGAAACAACATTATACATAATAAAGACAAAGTTCAAATTAAAAAAAAAAAGCAGGACATTCTTAACAAAGAGCCTAGATTGACAACTTGTATGTCTACAGGCTATGATGAGGGTAAGTCTCATCCCACCATAAAGTAAACAATCTTGAAGGATAAGAAAGTAGCAGGAAGGATGTCATATATTAAAAAATAAATAAATAAAAATTTGCAATCTACTCCTCTTTTAGCATCAAAACAAATGTTTGTACTGTGCATTTTGTACCCTATCTATAAAATGTGAGAGTTTGATGAATAACCAAATATTATTTATTAAAATAAAAATAATTCACAATAATCAAGTCATGCCCAAGTTCGTTTTGGTCACTATTAGCCTGTTACCCTTCATTTTTTCCTCTCCTCTTTACAGCAGTGTGATACAGTCATCTTAGATGTCTTCACACATAAGAACCTCTTTTGTATAACTTTTGCACAGCTTTTGGTATTCTGCAGTAGAAACAAAGATCCAAAAGCTATTACAACACTGTGCAACTCCCAGCATTTTGAGAGTCAGAAGTACAGAAGAAAGAATAAATTTAGAAATTTGTGAGACTTGTAATTTGTCAGTATTAACTCATGTTAATTTTATGGACATGCTTTGTAACCTAGTGACGAAAACTTCAGAACCACGTGCTAAAGTTACAATTCGTCTGGACATTTTAAATGAGTGTGGTCTTAGCACCACCTTCCACAACATAAGATTTTGCCCAAGTCCGACACGAATGGAGGCGGAATACACGATGGGACGGACACACAGACAGTGCAAATGATCTACAGGAATGCAAGCACGTGGCAACAGCGGGATGGGTAATGGGAGCAGGGCGAGCTTGCACCGTGGCATGGAGCTACCTGGTCTCATTTGCACTGCTGGGAGGTTTGGCTGGAGCCGAGTCGCCGCCGCCGGCGGGCGCGGGGCGGCTGCCAGCAGCGCTGCAGGGGCTCCGCGCGTCGCAGGGGACGCTCCGCGCGCTGCGGCGAGAACAACAGCTTCAGGAAACAGCAGGACTTAATCAATCAATCAAATTAATTAATTAATAAGGGAATGGAGTTGAAAGTTTAGTTTAAGAGTAAGATTTTGAAACGCTCATAGTGAGGCCTGTTTTTAACGGCTTTTCAAGTACACCAAAACTATCTGGTAAAATAGTCTGGGGGCTCAGAAGTTTCAGAAACTGTCCATGAGTTAATAATAATAATAATTTTTAAAATAACCTCCTCCCCCAAAACTTCAGAGTAACTAAGCAACTACCAAAATTGTCAGTGCATATTTTGACCCTGCTGTTTCTGAAAAACGAGCTCATTTGTGCTGTTTATGTAAAACGATGCAGACTAAAATCAGTTTTGAAATTTTAAAAACATATTTTTTGCATTAATTCTCATTCAACTCTTTCTAAGGGAAGCAAACCATCTAATGCTTTTAAGGTCACAGCTGACTGATAACGACGCAGAAATGCTACTGTATTTCAGAATGCTGCATTTTTAAGTCTTATCTAAGCTAAATTATAAAAAGCACTGCCATGGGCAAGTACGCAGACGTTCAAAGTAGAGAGGAAATAAAAGCTTGTTAAGGAGCAGTTATTTTCACTGAATTAAAATTGTTATATTGCAACAATGTTTTCAGCAAAAACAAAGGGAAGAGGAATGATTTCAAAGTCAGAAATCATGCACCAATAAAAAAATGCAAAAGTAAGTAATTTAAAGAAGATTAGTGATGGAAAGAAACTGTTTTATCCTTAAAAGGACTCTATAAAAATCACTAGATCACCAACATGCCTTCCCCTCCACAAGCTGATTTGCCTACAATGGGAAACAGTGTCCTACTCACTCAGAGTCAGCATTGCTCAAAGAAGTTAAAACTATGGTTGAGGATTCTGGACTAACTCTATAAATACCTGAAACCTTCAGGAGTGGGGATGATAAGATGAGGATTTGGTGGGTCACTATGGCATCGAGGTACCTTTACAGGACGGGGACTGTTTCGATGAATAGCTTAAAAAAAAAAAAAAAAAATTAATCACATTTATGCAGATGCCAGAAAAAGAAAAACTCTTTAGAACCATTCCAAAACACAAGTTTGTGATTCAACAAAATTAAAACAAAGTGTTTTCCAGAGTAAACTATGAACAGACACATTATTTCCTACTGATCAAAAAAGGCCCTAATTATTCCCACTTTAAATAACACATTTTTATCTGTACTATTACATCATGTAACTCATTTATTTATTAAAACTGAAATTGTCAAGAGAATGAAAAATTAGCAATAACATGTATATTTACTTCACTAAAACTGCAAATTCATTATTTCGAATTCACATATACAGGACAATTTGTTATTATAGGGAAAAGTTAATATTAATAAACCATTTAAGATTTAACATATAAACAGTATTATGTTCCCCTTGCATCCAAACAGACAAAAACGGGAAGCACAATAAGCTGGAAAACAGCTCGTAAGACTTTTCTACCCATACTCATGCTCCTCCGGTAGGCCACGGGTGACTCGTGTGCCTCAAAGCAAGGGCACAAAGGGACAGAGTGATGCCCAAATAAGTCACCATTTTCTTTATGCCAAGCTCACGCATTGCCCACAGGAGCAGTCAGCAGTGCCATCCCCTTTCCTCAGCACCTTCATAATTAGTCTGCAAGAGACAGTGGCAACCAGGACCCAAGGCAGCTGGGTGCCACAGAAGGAGGGGTCACAAGCCGCACTTCTGGAAGCGAGCTGGGTTTACGCCGTGTTCGCAGTACCTGGGGAAGTAGGAGATGCCAGGGCCAGCTGCTGGTCCTGTTACAGCTCCCCACCTGCTACATCTGTGCTAACAGATGGCAGGGTCTAATCCACTCACCTGGACGTGAGCTGCTGCGCAAAGGAAAGATAAAAAACAAAACAAACAAAAGAACCGCCTTCCCCCCCTAAAACAAACAAACAAACCAAACATAGCTGGACCCTGAGCCTAGCCACGTACCTACATACAACTAGATCCTCAGCTTTGGGAAGAGAAGACCCCATGGTTTAAAAATCTGTCAACAGGGTATGCAAATGGGATTAGGAAATTTTATTTTATTTATTTCTTTATTTTTTAACAGATCCTGACATTAGGAGGAGGTACCAGCATTACTTGCAGCCAGGAGGCAGTTTTTACTTAGGCTTATTTCATGCATATTATAGTTTCAGCCTGCTGTTCAGATCTATACCATCTGTCCATGTTGTCCCCACCTGTGCCTGAGCCAAAAACTAACAAGTAATTTAGCTTGTGTGATCAGCTGCCTTTGCAACGGCATTTGTAAGAGCTTCAGTATTTGCAGATTATTGTATTAGTGATTTATCTAAAAAGAGCCTTCCTCTGAACAGCAGAATCAAAAGTGAATGTACAGTACAGAGTTTGACTGAAATTTACTTTAGATAATCTTGCTTTTAATAGGATTGGCCTGCATTTCATCAGGAAAGGTTTCTCAGCTGTAAGAGTCTCATCAAAAATATGCCTAAACTGAAAAAGATAGAAAACTTTCCCAAAATATTCTTGGCCAAGTCAAATTACTGTTCCTTCATTCTTCTGTCATCAAGCCTACACTGAAAGGGCATGTCAAGAGGGAAAAAAAAAAAAAAAACAGGAGGAAAATATGGCATTTTGAATTTTAAAGCAGTCAGTGGGCATGGTGGGAAGAAGAGAAAGGAGTGTTGAGAAAGAGGAAGCACAGCTGAGGAAACATCCTTTTCTCAAGATAAACAACTAAATATGTTCATTTTACCCTACTGCCAAAGATATTTCACAGTAAGACAAACTATATGGTATTAGAGAACTATTTCCCACAGCTCCAAGCCATTGGGTCCAATTCCTCTGTATCTCAATTCTTATATAAAACCTGTCAGCACTGTGTACATCTGGAGCACCACAAGGAAACACTGGGAGAAGCAGTTGCTGTCTTCTTAAAGTTAAAACCACTTCTTTACCCATCTTAAAAAAACACAATTCCTTCTCAGAAGACCTGTGAGTCTCCACAGGGATTTGAAAGAAAAAAGCATATCTAACACTTTCAAATTTCTCAGGTAAAACCACCATATATTTATAGTTTTGCAGAGGCTTCATATCAACAATCATGAAAAGTTTGAAAAATATTTTTATTACTATTTTTTAGTGTTTTAAATGACTTTACAACCAAAAATCTGTAACAATAGCCGCAAAGCTCCAGAAGAAATATCGGTAACTTCTGCCTTACCAAGGTACAAACCTGTAACAGGACTATGAGGTTTTCCAATAACATGGCCAATGCATTCATTCATTAGAGCTTGTAAACTCGCAGTCAGACAAGCAAGAATAGCTGTGATACTTTATGTTACAAAACATCTCATTAACATATGATAAAGCACACAGTAATAAAATGACACTGCTTAAAAATGTGATCATTCAAGAACAGCCCCCTGCAATCTATACTCAACTTTCGAATCTATGTCTGATTTTGCTTTTGTAGGTTTTTTTTTTTTTTAACTAGAGTCCTAGCTAAAAAATGGACTTGCCCAAACAAGTATCCAAGAGCTCTGAGGAATTACATAACATAAAAACCTTAAAACTGAACAATAATACATTATAAAAAACATTTCATACTATGAAGTTAGTGAAAGCTAAAAGAAATAAATCCATTCTCAATAAAATTAAAAATCATGCTTACTAGCAACAATCAAAAAGCTGTAGCCACCTTTCTGCCTGCCCTCAAAGAAAATGGCTGAGAGTATAATGACCTGTTTCACACGTCAAAAATCTGTAAAATAACAATATAGAGCACTGTATCTTAAAAGAAAATTTACCAAGAATTTACCAAAGCTTACAGGAAAGGAGATTTAATAGTTAAAGTCACTGAAGTGGGGCTAAAGCAATCAAAATTGGATTACTAGTGGATTACACTGAATATAACGATGGACAATTTACTACATCTTGCTCTCGTTCAGTTTACTCATTGAAACATGAGAGAGAAAATGTATGCTCACAGTAATGAATCAAAGCTTTTATGTTCTTAGGTCAGGGGCTATGAAGGCCACTTTTATACACCCATCATTTAGCCTAGCTCAAACTTCTTCCAGAAGTTCAAAACCTTAACAAAGAGTGAGAATGTGAAGCTAGATTAACTGAAAAGCAATATTTAAAACAGTGGTTTAGTCTGTGATTGAAATAGCTAACCACAGGACGCTTTGGATGCTTTAGCACTTCACATCTAGGCTGACATCTTTCCATGACATCAGGCATTGTTTAAATAGAAGACTGGGATGGTCACTGGCTTTTCTAGGGCAAATACTATGACATGTTTTATACAAGTGTCAAATCATCATTGTGGCTTCAAATGATGCTCTCCAAGACTGCAACCCAGCCTAAGAAAGGAAAAGTTCAGAAATTCAGTTATGGTTTTGGTTCTTCCGCTTTCTGTTGAACTTGTGCAAGGTCTTCCTTTATTCAAGCTTAAATAATCCTGGCCCTAAATTTTTCTCCCTGTTACATGTGAAGCCTCTGTCATAAACATGCACCATCTGAAGAAGTGCCAACGCATCTCTGATAACTATTATTATTGAAAGAATCTCAGGCTCATGTACCATTGCTTGTTAATGTGCGCTCAAGGTCATAACAAGATATCAATGCAACTAAAGGAGAAAGTTACCAGTTTGTAATTCCAAAGGCCACACAAGTTTCTTTGACCTTCTTTTTCTCCTTAGCAGCTTCCCCTCAACACTCAAGAGACCTCCAAAAAGCTCGTATCCCTACAGAATATCTGTATTACTCTTTGAAATATGAGCTGCTTTATGAGGAACTTTGCCAAAGCAAGTAATACAAGCTGAGAGGCTACTTCTAAAAGTGAAATGTTTAGATCAACAACCTTTTCATAGCAACACAAAAGATAACTTACTTGAGTGCTCTTGATGGAAATACAAGTAGTGAAAAGACTAAACTGTATAGTTTTAGTATTAAGCAATATTAATGTGTTATTTCACAGGGCATCTTGAACTGTGCTCTCAGTTAAAAAGTGATGCAGTAGCAATTTACTGCCATTAAATATCAATTCTGCTGTGCTTCCTGAGATAGCTAAATTAAACATTTTGCACAAATTATGCAACAAGTTTCTGTTCACAGCTCTTTAAAATCGTATCATGTTTCCTTAAATACCTGTCATGACACAACTAGGAAAGAGATAACTAAAGAGAGAAAACATCAAAACTGCAAAGTTTAACATTACGTATTAATGACACCTTCAGTTCAGAATAACTTATTCCTTACCAAGAAGTCATCTTCTGGGAGAGCTGAAATAAACGCTGGCTCAATGGCTTGAAGAAAATCAAAACCTTGAGTTGCCCACCTATCTCAAATAAAATAAAACAGAGAAAAAAATTGTTCTCTGGCTAAAACTATCATCAGATTTTCAATAACATGCAACAACAGTAAATGACAGCAATTTAGTTTTCTGTAGAAAATATGAAAAGAGATCTTTAAGAAAATAGATTAATATATAAAAAGTAATCATAAATTTAATCTCTTTTATATTTCCATTTATATTCAGAGAAAGCCTGATTTTAGCCAGGACACTGCCAGAGAAACTGAACAGACCTTGCTACATATCTTAATCTGCCAAAGTCGGAGGTAGGTGCTGCCTACAGGAATATCATTTCAGTCAGAGCAACAAGCCAAGCCAGCATCCCTTCTTTTGAAATAAGATGAAAAGATAAATTACAATTTCATGAGAATCTGATCACTGCAACTGCTAGGCATCAATAGTTTTAGAACTTAGGCTGGTCAAGTAAAACTATTAAGGACCCAGCAGGAAAGTTTCATAACACTGACTCTATGTGAATAATCTGAGACCACTGGGCACAACAGCATTGTCAGCAGACTGAGCATTCTTGCATTTGGGGGCTCAGGCTGTAGCTCTAACTACAAATTTAGTTACAGTTTCATCCCAGTCAAAGCAGAAAATCGTGATGCTCAAACCCCTCTATATACTCTGCAATTATCACACTTTCAGGAGGTACCAATAGAAAGGACGTGTACAGAAAGATCAAACAACTATACCTACACGTCTGCATCTGACGTGAAACTAAGCCAACGTCTGTGTAAACACTGCTCTGTAAAATACCCAAAAATGACTGTTGCTTATTCAGCAATATTTACTGGCACCTTATCAAATAGTATTTTTGAATTGTTTGGGTCCAGTGATCTTCCCTTTTTCCTCTGTCAGCTAATGTTTGAGGCAAGAAGCTGGACAAAATCTTCTGCTAGGCAGTCAGGGTATACATTTAGTTTTATGCATTCACTATCCAAATCACCTCCAAAACTCCACACTCAATAACTCAAATGAATTTGTTCAAAACAAGTGAGTATTGTTTTAATGTGAAAAAGTTTAAGCTGGGGTGGTATTTAAAAGTAACATAAACTCCCATGACATTAACAAGTTAGCTGTTACCTGGGTCGAGTGCCTCGGCCACTCTCACATTTTGTTAGCACGTAATTCATCCACTTTCTGGCAAAGCTGATATACTTATCTCCAATTTTCTGCCTGAATTCTCCAGACATCAGGCGAACAACTTCCTTATGGTACTGTAGGGAATTAAAATTACTCTTTATGTATTAAGAATAAAATCAAAAATATGATTTGCAACATCCGCTGGAGGATTTGCAAGCCAATAAAAGACTACAGTATGTTACAGACACATACTATTCTTAAACAAAACAATTTTATGCAAGTAGTTAACATAATCATATAAAAATCATCTAAAAGGACATGATATAAACCATATTGCATTTTTGTGTCTACCTGAGCACCTACCAGTGTTTAACAGCATACAGAGCATTTAAGAAACAACCTACATAAATGCTCAGCTCTGTAACAACAGATTGGACCTCCAAGTAGTGTTTAGTTTTAGTTAATTGCACTTGATTGAGGGGGTGGGAAAGGGGGTATGTACATACACCGAAAAAAACCTAAATACCAGCTATAGAAGACTATCCTTAAAAGTACATTATATAGTATAGTATAAAAATCTCAAAGAAAAAAAAAATACACGCACACACACACAAAAAGTCATGGGAATCAAATAACAAACGATTAAAACATTGCCTAATCAAAATATTTCCTGGTCATCACTCTAGGGAGGCATTCAAAAAGTTATATTCACAGCACAAAAGAACATACTTAATATACTTAATTTGAACCTTTCTTTCAAAGTTTAACAAGTATTATACTACTCTAGGTTGGAAAAAAAAGTGAGAAAACAAGTTACATGGATGACACTCAATATCAAAGAACATATCTGATTTCACCTAAAATGCTGTCCAGTAGCAGAGCCTACAAGACTATGTTTAAATTCAGACTCTAATTAGCAATGTCAAGAATCTATTAAGAATTTGCTAAATTTAATAGATGTTATCCAATAATTTTCAATATGAGACTCCTGTAGCAACAAGTATTTTTATAATGCTCTTACAAAAATCTTCATTTTCCTTACAATTATAGCTTATTTGCCCTCATACAACAACGAGAACTTTATCAACTTTATCACACCAAAATTGTGGGAAAATAGATCATTTTATTGTTAACTCTTTGTTTCCTTACCTCAAACCCAAAATTATAGCCCTGAATCATGGCTTCCCGGTAGTATTGCTGCAAAGTAGCAGATTCGGATTCGTCAACTTCAGCCTCAAACTCGGATGTGAACATGCGATCAACTCTGTCGATGGCGCTGCTGATCTTATTGCATAGCTGTAATGCATCACTCTGAGCAAGCACAAAAAGGGACAAGGGGAATCAAATTATTACTACTTACATTCTACGGTTGATGAGGTAAGGCAACCACGAATATGACAACTGTATTATTCCAAATGGAATAGGTGCTTTAATATCATTACAATTAGTTCAGCCTTGGATAAACACTTAACTGGCACTTGTACCAAGTTCTAAGCAAGTCTTATAACTATCTCACGTATTTTAATTCAACTTGCTTGTCTGAGATAAAAGTACCCATTTTCATGTCACAAACCTACCCATTTTCTTTCTCCCCAAATCTGAGAGGGGAAAGAGGGGCGAGGAGAGAATTTTCTTTTTCTTTTCAACCATGGATTTTGACTGAATCCATTTTTATGAAATCAAACTCTTTCAAATCCATAATTCTTTCATTTCTTTCAGAAGACACAGTTCTTCTGTTTGTATTAACATTTCTGCTGTGCTATAGACTTGTTTTCCACTTAGCTGGGTCAAATATGATTATAAACAATATTGCTCAAAAATATATTCATAAATCACTTGCAAAAAAGGGAATAAAAGCTATACTAAAAATACAGTCCACAGAGCTGGCATAAATTGCAATTGCAGAATACTTCATTAGCATTGCAATCATGCTTTTACTTATCAGCGGGCATCAACTGAAACCATCTGGAAAATCAATTACCTTTAGCTGTTGCAGAGCTTTGGCAATAACTGGTTGACTGGATGTCTGTTCGTGGTGCAAAGATATGAGCCCTTCAATAGACTGTTGGAAAGCTTTTCTCTGACTCACAAGATGAGCAGATTGAATAACTACGAGGAGGAGATTATCAACCTAGGAAGAAGAGATACCACTAGTTCTTATCAAGAAAACTCTCAACAAAAAGACTTGGCCCCTGTCAGCAAATCCCAACTGGTTACTTTTTGAATTCTAAAATCTTGGATGTTCTAAATTCTAAAATCTCCAACGTTCACAGGAACATTTAATCACATAGAAAACCTTGACACTGGCAAATAAGCTTGACAGACTTTTGTCCAAAAGATGAACAGTTATTAAAGTAAATGCTACCTAGCAGGAAATATAATGGATATTTTCAAGGGAAATATAATGTTACCCATTTCCTGGAAGATGATCATCTTTTTGAAGTTTGTAAAAAAATTGCCTTCAAAAACAGTTACACACACACACACAAAGGTAATATCTGAGAGCAATAACTACACTGTCTCAAAGTGGGTCCAGGTAACAATTGTAACAATTGTCATAAATAAACAGGTTTTACCCAAGTAACATAATACATTCGGGAACAAAAAGCTATCACTAAACAGGGAAAACATAGATTTTACTACACAGTGTTTGATCAAATTTGAAAATTTTTAAAATGCAAAACTGTTTTGAAAAACCAGAACTCTCATATTGCAGAGCTCTATAAAAAAAGAGTAACAGATGGTGTTGCCTTTGCTGTGGCACTATGATTCACATACCAAGCTCCATCAATTTCAAACTGCAAAAAATACAGATATAACAAGTTACTGCAAAGCAGGACCACTTCAGCCACATTTTCAGTATCACCTCATAACAATATTTGCACATTATTTTTTTAATGTGATGATATACTTCTATTTTAAAAATTATATGAAAATAAAAGCAAATTTTTTAGTTTGCCATTAAAATACATAATAAATTAAAAATTCTTTATTGAAGATAAAGCACAAAAAGCACACACAGGCTTCCTGAGGAACTGTTTACTTCCTTAAATTTCAATATGTGATTTTAAAAAGATATTTAAACAATGTTACACATATTCACACGGCATGTTCCATGTACATTAGTATATCCCAGATGGAATGTCATTTTTCAAACCAAATTCTATCTTTTGCCATTTTCATTTTCCGAAGGAAATGATAACTTTTATCAAAGTCCAATGACATTCTAACAGTCTAATTAAGGGCTAGTTATCTGCTGCTCAGCTGGGACTGCAGACAAAAATGAAGCAACACCCTTGCACCTCACACACACAGTGACCTGCACAGAAGTGATTTCTGTGACTGCCTGAAATTATTAGAGCCCTCCCAGAACGTTAGAGGCTGGGCACAGTGACTTGGAAAGTAACTCTGCTTGTTACAGAGCCCATTTATGGTAGGGTATCCAAGAAACTAGAGGGCATACCAAAGGAAAGATTCACTAAACTTAATATAAGAATATGAGAGCATAAGAGTGTGAGGGCCAGAGAGCTACAGCTGGCTCAGTTACTGCAGTGTAGCAGAACTACTGGCAGGGAACCCCGGTTGGCTTGGGATAAGGAAAGTGTGACGGGAAAAATTTCTTTCTGCAGAGCTGCTGAACATGCAGGAGCTTCCACTAAAATTGAACTTTAAATGTTGCAATCATCCAAACGGACTGGAGACTAGTTTCGTCCTCACAGAACGCAAAGCACATAACAGTCACTTGTTCTGGCACACCAGGGGCTCCTTATTAAAATGTAAAGCTTTTAAGTCTCGCCTATGCTTCTGATGCTGAGCATCAAACTAACATTTCTGATATCTCTTTATTATAGAAATCTTGAAAAATGCACATTACAAGAACAATCCTTTTAAGGAATTCTAAAATGCCATGGATGTATTAACAGAACTTAGAATTACCGCTATGCTTGTATCCAACTTTTAATTATCTTTTCAACTTTTAATTTTTAAAGGAAAGATACCTCAGTTTAATTGCTGTGGTTAATCTGGAAGGACAAGCATTCATGGGAAGCATGGAGATGACATAAAAAGGGAAAAACCCACCTGCATGCTTCGCAGCGTATCAGCAGTTTCTACCTGGGGCACTACTTTGACTGGCTGGCCCTCCCACGCGCTCCAACTGTCATCCAGTTCGTGGTCTTTGTCACTGTGTTTGGTCATTAGTAAATAGGCCTCATAGGCAACCTCATCGGAATCCTTCGAACAATCCTTTCCTGCAGCTGCATTTAGGAGCTGTAAAATCACGGATTTTTCCCCTGCAATACTATTTGGGACAAATACTTGTAAGTTCTCAAGTCCAGGAATTTGCACCTGTAGAAAAAAATTAATGTAAAGGAAGAATGAATTTCAGTTTCTTCTAAGACACACAAAATGCATAGATGTTATCTCCTGCAAACAAAAGGAAAAGTTCCCAAGTTATGTAGCTGTGTGTGTATATATACATATATATATATATATATAGTGTGTAAATATACACACATATATAAGAATATTAAGAAAAAGTAGACTAGTCAAGAGTGTTAAGACTTTAAACTGAGAAACACCATTTTTTACACCTGAATCATTAAAATATACATACTTGATCATGCAGAATTCATGTCATATCTCTAGCTATGCACACAATCACACAATATTAAGTAAAAATATAAAAAAAAGTTATTCCTCATTATTAGTGTAAGAGAGGTTGATTGTAAAGTCCAGTGAGAGCTTTTGCTTTAGTAATATACTGTTCAAAGATGTTTTGTGTTCCATCTGCCAGAGTGAAACCAAGCCAGGAATCGGCAGTAGACTGAAAACAGTAAAACAGATGACACATGATTTATAAGGAGGTAACTACTGACTAACAGTGAAACTTAACACTCTTCTTTCTCTAAATCAACAGAATACTGACCATACCAGTTCTTGAAATGGGGGGGCTGCTCCCCCACCTCACTATTGCAATGATAATGCCATCACAAAATGTAGCATTAGCTACTGCTCATATCTGTTTCTGAAGTTAAACCTCTGGTCAGTAATACACACGAAGTCTGGCGCTTCCTATTCAGAAGCTTAAGAACTGACTTTGTCCACTGTGTTTCCTCTATCTTCATCTTGATTTTGCTAGAATGTGGGACACTTATATTCAAAATTTCTGTGTTTTATTCTTTTTCTAAACCCTTTTGGTCGACCACCATAGCCTGCATTCTTCTGGATGAAGACAACTCTGTTCATATCCTTGTGCCTCTCTATACTGCTCTCACGGCAAAGCTGTTACTACAAACAGTTCTATAAACACAGCTGCTCTGGCTGGAGAATGACAAGACATTAACAGAAATAATGACACATCTTTGGACATTTATAATAAAGTTTCATGGTTGAAAACAGGAAAACTCAACATATTAACATGATTCAACTGTTTAAAGTCCAACCCAACGTTTCCCAGGTTTTTCTGCTTGTGCTGCCTCCATTCCCAGGCCCTTCTCTCCCCTTGAAATCTGCAGCTCTGGCTCCAACTACCCAGAGTGCAGCCGAGTGTCAGCGAACAGCACCTCCAAGCCAGCTTGTGTCCTCACTTGCCGCCAGAATGACCAGCCTCTCATTCAGAGACATACCTCTCCAATGCCACTTTGTTAGGCAGACCTGGATAACATTAAGCTGGGAGAAAACACTGCATTCAGCATTTTTACTAACTGTATCTCATCATTAAATCCATTGTTATCTATAGGTCAAAAAATCTATTGAGTTGTTACTGAAATCTAAAATTATTTAACTAATTAGTATCTAATTGAAAATTCTATCAAAAATCTAAACTCTGGGTGTGAAGCTAGAGGGCTAATCCGTGAAGTAATAACTGCCAAAATACATGTTGTCCTAAGAGGTGGAAAATAGGAGAGAAGTAACACATAAAAAGGGGATAAAGCTTTAGATGTGCCAACAGATTACATGTTATCCATGGACACACACATTTTTCAAACTAAAGTATCATTTTTCCTGCAATATGCGCATGAGAACAGCCATACTGTTCTTTACAAAAAGATCTACAAAGTCCAATATTGTATCTCAGACTGGCAATGAGTGGATGCCTAGGGAAAAGATATATGTGTATATATATATATATATGTATACACACACACATACACACACATATATATATATAAATGTTAACATAAACTAAAAATTTCCTCAACTACACTCCCTTTCAAACAATTCGTTAACTAGGGCCCTTCTGAGCCAGTTGTTTTATGGAGATATTTAACAGACTACTTGTTTTTCTCTTCTATGAACTTGTGCAGCCTCCCCTTGAACCACTGTCAACTTTTAACAACTGAATATATAAATCTAACAGGAATTAGCTCATACAGAAGCTAGCAATTATTCTCTAGTTGGGAATTATACATTTCAAATGTATACAGGGACAAAAAGCAACAGATGCAAACAAATTTATCCTGCTGAAGAAACTGACACATTTCAATTCAAATTGCAATAAGGACTTCTCAACCTAGGCACAGCTAAGGAATAAAGCTCAACACCAAAAATGTAAGAATTTATAAGTACTGGACACCAGTGCTTTTTTGTTGCCTAGTTTAATCTATTTTTGCTGTGTGAAAGTGCTATTCAACACTATTCTGGAACAAAACACATCTCCCTATTCAGATAAAAACACCTTACCTTGTATTTCCTTAGAACTCTCATGGAAGCAAGCTAGAGCAGACCTCTACAATAACATTGTTACTTTAAAAAAGAAGATAAAAGCAGGTCTACAGTCTGAGATCATCTACTTAAAGTTGTTCATTTACTGAAGCATTCATGCACCTCAAACACATTTACATTCACAATATTCCCTGCTAAGTGTTTCTCATCATACCTCACACATGAGAAAATGCTACCGACACTAAAAGGCTTTTCCTAACCGACAAGGAACCTTGTGTGTATGCAAGATCTTGGATCTTGATTTCCCAAGGCATAGGTCAGCATTGGCAGTCATACAAACACCACAGGTGTTAAAAAAAAAAAAAAGAAAAAAAAAGAAACAAAACAAACAAAAAAGTTTGCATTAAGCACATGACATTTAAAATGTTGAGATACACATGTCACATTAAAAAAAATATATGCCTTGAAACTGAATTTACCTTCACATACTCTTTCATTTTCAGAGCATTCAGGAAATCTCGCACAGGGGCTGACAATGCAAACTCTGCTGCTATTTCAAGATCCTAAGAATAATTAAAAAAATACTTAAAATTTATTTAAATGGCATAAAAACATGAACATCAGCAGATTAAATTAAATTGGATCAGAATAATCAATAAATTAGATTAGAGTCTACTGTTAACTTACCTTCCTCAGCATTTTAGCAAAACCAAGAGCTTTGGATGCCCTTTCTCTAGCTTCATGAAAGAGTTCTTTTAGTGCTCGGCTGGTTTCTATGACAGACCTCCTAAAACATTGACAAAAATGAAGTGACCATGTTTCAGTAAATTGTATTACACCCATATAGTTTTTAAAAGATTTAAAAAAAGGGCATAGAAAAGAAATATATGCGGGCAACTAACAAGTCAATTTAACTTATACTTTGTACTTATAACTTAAGCAGTTACATTTAACTTATATGTTTTTAATATAGGTATAAAAATTCAATTTAAAGAGCACTGCATACACAACCTCTCGTACCCCCATCTAAGAAGTTTAGTAGGCTTCAAATGCACCTACAGAAATATCATCAAGACAATCAACGGAGTCTTCATTCTCACACTTAAAATTTTGTATGTTCCTGTTAGGGGTATTAAAATAAATAAATAAAATTGCTAATCTGAAAGGCTTAATACCTGATTTCATCTGATGCAGTACTATCATCAGCACTGGCCCAGAATTCATCACAACTCTCTTGCAGTCCAGAGTCTAGAAATATTCCTGTAGATTTCAGCAACATGCCTGCAATATCACTGAAACAACAGAAATTGGAGAGGGTTATTCAGTGCGACTCAGGTAGCACAGACTTCTTCCTACTCTGCCCCACGCAAGAGAGCCCTGCTGTGAAGTCCAAGCAGGAACCTGGGGACTTTCTCCGCATGGACCAGCCTANGCGACTCAGGTAGCACAGACTTCTTCCTACTCTGCCCCACGCAAGAGAGCCCTGCTGTGAAGTCCATCTGCAGAAGAACCCCCAAGCAGGAACCTGGGGACTGTTTCTCCGCATAAACCAGCCTAGCAGGACCAGCGACTTTCCATCGAAGCAGTCATTTCTGTGGTCCAAGAGCTGCAGTCGTCACAGAAGTATGTAGCATAATTCCTGCCTCACTAGGAATCATACCAAGAGTAAAATTATCTATCTCATATGACAAGCAGAGGAGCAAAGCCTGGCATTAAGTAGAGGAAGCACTTGCTCTGACATCTAAGTTGGCATATCTAAGGTAATACTTTATACAAAAATACAAAAGAACTAGAAAATTGAACAACTTCATTCCATTTGAAGGAAATAAAAACACTTTTTTTTTTGTTCCAGTGCATTTATTCAAGTTTCTGAACAGAAGCTGTAACCAAGTATTTTGGAGGAGGAAGACTAGCAAGCCTTAATTTTATTCCCCAATCAGAAAGTATCTGAATAAAATTATACATAATACTTACAGAAGCAAATAGTCCAGAAAGCTTTTATGGGAACTCAGAAAACAGATATTCCCATTAAGGTAAATGAGTATTGTGACCATGTAATGAAGAACAATAATGTGGCAGTTTATTGAAGAGACTGGCTTTTGACCAATCTGCTTGATGAATTACAGCCAATGTGGTCAACAGCTCAGTTAATGGGAAATATTTTTGACAATTGTTTTCTGGTTGTTTCTTATCATTGTATCTAAAACTTTGGCTTTCAATATAATTTTAAACTTTGCCATAAAAGACAAATTATCTTATTATTATATTCTAAACAAACAAAACACACTTCTGACAAAATGGGTTGCAATGGTGCACATTTTAAATTTAGGCAACTGAACTGATTGCACCCATATCATCAAGTTTTTAACTAAAGTGTTATAGACATAACACATATAGTCTACTGTTTCATTATTAGGGCCTCAAGAAGCCCAATCTGGGAATCGTGAACAAAAGTACTTGAAATAACAGAATTTCTGAAATAATTGGTGTGAATCTGACTTGCATAAATATCTGGTATAAATCAACATCAGCAGCAGAGTAGTTTTATAAACCCTACCAGAATAGTTTTCCAGCTTGGGCTTCACCTCCTCTGATATAAGGAGTTATTTCTTTGGTGAAATTCCATTCTTCTTCCAAGAGATTTTTCAAACTATGAGATGCTTGAGGTAACTGCTGTAGCATTTGGATCCAGCTTCGCATATAATCAAAGTAAACCTGCACAAGGAGCAAGAGATTTTGAATAAAAGTTATTATGCAATCCGTAGCTAAATGCAACCTGTAGCTAAATAAACAAAGCTCTCTTAATGTTATAAAAATGGCAGAAAGTATTTGAATGTTCTTAGTTTGCAAAACCAAACCAAACTGAAAAAGATCTCCATGATTCCATACAAAAGGTGCAACAGAGAGATGAGGAAAGAGGACGTGCTGTCTTACACACTACACACTCTCCACAAGCCACAAGAGTTCTTTAAAAATACTGACAGCATTGCCACTCCATAGCTGCGATATCATCACTGTCCTGGTGATGGGATCTCTAATCTTTACAGATGAATTAAAAAAAAAAAAAAGGTGTAAACCTCTTATTAATCATTACTATGGGAAACTTCAGCTGAGCATATTCTCCTGAAAATGGATAAGCAGAGAGAACTGCCTCTCAGATTCTGCACTTTTCCTTTATCACAAGACTTTTCTCTCTCTCCCTGTTTATTTTTAAATCAACACAAAATGTGAATCAAGTACAATTCTTCAAGACCTTGCCCCCAAGGGCTATACCAAATACAAATAACTAGTAGTGATTTTGCCGTGTTTGACTTAGATAAATCATAACACTAACACGTCATCCTTGTTAGGAGTAGAAAGTGTCCAGCCATTCTTCTTTTATCTAACCAGGTCATTTCTGCCTGAAATTCTTAGAAATTTCAGATGTAGGCAGATATACAGTATAAGGAATTACGCAAAACAGCACATTTTTACCATTGTAGGGAAAAAAAAAATGAAAATCTTGTACCAAGAAAAGCCAGGCATCCTCGCAGGATACCCACTGATGGTAGCACCAGCTTTGTTTAGGGTGCCAACCACCAACCAGGTATTGAGCCTTGAGCATTTTTTCTGAATAATGAGGACAAAACCCAAGCAACTCAGAAGATACAAATGATTCGGTCTCATCAGAGTTATATGATCTTAAGTTAAAACAATTTAACATCTACTAGAGGCCAACAGCTTGTCTTTAAAATATCTCTTACTGTTTAGCTTTTTGCAATGATGAATACTTACTAAAAGCAAGGCATCCTTCCTGAATTAATGCAATACCAAAGTATTAAAACATGATATTAATTAAAAATAGTATTTCATTTATTAATAACAGGTTAAACTATTTAAATTTGTACAATTTACCATTCTATTCATGAACTGCTTTACAAAATACAGATAATTTACAAATACATTGCATTACAATCCAGTAAAAAAGAATCAATATTGTCTTTATATGGTAACATGTTGCTTGTTTAAAATGGCAAAGGCCTTACAGGCCTTATAAAAGTAAAATGAAGGCAATGGAAGTGAAGGCACAATGAAAAATATTCAAGGGTTCTATCTGGCAGGGGCAACAGACAGAATAATAAACTTATCAGAACGCCATACATGTTTTTTTTGAAGCTTACCATTAACATTTTATGCAGGTCCTCTTCAAAAGAATCAATGTTGCAGTCAATCTTTTGCAAGTCATCTAACACCTCGCGTAACATAAACTGATAATATTGCTTCATTAACAGGCCACCCTTCAGGACCTCTTTACACTCTCTTACTAGCTGCAAGAAAAAAATCCCCAAACTGCAATCAGTAAAGACATTACTCTTACATTGTCTCCGAGATTTGAAAGTCTAATTTGTCTAAATATGTCAAGTTCACCACTATCTAAATTCTACAGCTTTTAGAGATGAATACAGCCACTCCACGAAAGGACTGCACTAGTTTTCCAGGGTTATTTGCCACATAACTGTAAACAAAATGGAAGCAGATGTTTCAGATTTTGTCCTCTACACAGGGCCCCAGCAAGCCACTTACTGGATATTTTAAAAGCTTTGAGCTGGGCAAGAGGCCTCAATCATCAGTGCACTTGACAGCAGCTTTAAGATCTATGAGAAGTATTTTACTGTGGGAATATCAGTTGTTGACTTTGTAACAAAACCAAACCTCCATATGAAATACATGGCTCTATAAATTGTTTTTAAAATTACATACTGCCATTTCTTAGGCAAATTTGTTTTATACAGATCACTCTACCAAATCAAAAGGACAAAATAATTTCAGACAATAAAAATCAAGAGCAGTAGAGGCAAACCTGCTTAATACTCAATAGAGACGGTTCCCCGGCAGGTCTCTGTTCCAACCTTAACTTGAGACATTCATGAATAACGTTGAGCAGGACTCGGCAAAGAACCAAGAAGGCAGGTTCGAAAGAGGGCAAATCCATCGACTTCAGCTCTTCCCATGACACAGTGCTGCATTTTTTCTCACAGGAAGGCGAAGAATTTAATAACTGCACATAATCTGAACACAACATGGGATCTGGAAATTCTGAAAACTGCAACAAGAAATAGGAATCGTGAATGTAATCTTTAACTTCAAGATTTTGGGCTTAAGTAGCATACACAACGGATTATCTTTAAAAGAAAAGGGCTTTTTTTCAGCCTTAAGACTTAAAAGCTTCAGCCTTGAAAGATAAAGGCTTTTTGGTTAACTGACCAATCAGCCACAACAGATCTTTATTTTTTTACGCTAACATGGTAATTTTTTTTTAAAGGATCACCAGGTTTGAGGAAAGCAATCGTGGACTGTGGACCCTTCAGAGTGAACAACGTCCCTTACTCTGTGTTTTCCTTAAGATGATTAAAACATCCATTAAAGCAGAAGTCTTTGATGTATAAGAAGAAATTGCTATATGACATTATCATGAATATACAAGTTAGGCCTAGTATACTAGAACATATATTCTGGTCATTCTAAGATAAAATACCTGAAAATTTCACAAAATAATCAAACAAGAAAAGAATATATACACAATCAAGAGGCCTTACAGCAATGACTAGGTCTAGAAAAACAAGTTTGCACTGGGCTAGGTCGAGTGAGTAAACTCATTTTTCAAGTATGTACTGCACCAGCAACTTTTTGTTTTCCAGCTACTCTATTTAAAAATTCACATCGCAAAGTGATGCGATGTTCAAGAATCACTAGCTAAGTTGACCAAAATAACTGAAAAAAACGTAGTTTACAAACTCTGGTAGATGCAAGAAACTAAAATTGGAATTATGAAGGAAAACAAAGCCAAAAGAGATCTACTTGATATCTTTTCCAATTAATAAATATAAGCTTAAATTTCATTTAAAGATACTTTCAAACTATAGAAAATAACTATATACTCTAGATATCTAAACTACATATTAAATTATAATGTCCTAATCAATGATATACATGGAGGT
The DNA here is from genome assembly GCA_013389825.1 of Crypturellus undulatus. Taxonomy (NCBI): domain Eukaryota; kingdom Metazoa; phylum Chordata; class Aves; order Tinamiformes; family Tinamidae; genus Crypturellus; species Crypturellus undulatus. Next base: position 306,170 of record VWPW01011286.1, on the reverse strand, counting down.
ACTGTGGATTTTAATTTAATATAAATTTTCAGAAAATTTGGACTTTAATATATGTGCAGTTTAACAAAAGAAAAAACAGCTCATGGCACATTATCTAAGAAAAAACATGTCTGTAAGGTTTGCGCTCTTTCATCCAGGACTGAATCTGCTTTATCCCAATTCTTAATTCATACTTGCTATATATAACAAGTGAATATCTGTCACTAACATATTAATAGACATAATTAGCATTTACTACCTTTTTTTTCAGTGCCAAATCTAACTAGCATCGCTTCAAAGGAGAGGAAAACAGATTAACAGAAATTAGTTCAAATGATAAAATGCTGTCCAGAAAGCTACAGTACTTTCACATACACTAACCATACTTAACCTCAGTATCTAACAAGAAATAGAAAAAGAAATTATTCCTTTACACCTACATACACATTTTTCACATTCTGTGCCTATGGCATCATACATGCTCTGAATTCTCAAAAGACTCAAATTACATTTCCTGACCGAGCCAGTTTCCTAAGTATTTTTATTTTTATTAAATTGTGATGCTCGACATTGCTGCAGAGGATGGAATAACATACTCATTATATCTAATGTTGGCACAAAATTTCTTATGAGTTGCAGATTCTTAAATGGTTTGTTTATAAAGGCATGAACTCAGTATGCAAAGATAGCAAATATGCACGAGTATGGATTTGCACGATGGCTGGTATAGCTTAATTTAATCACTAGCTGATCTAGAGTACAGGAACTTAACTCTCTTAAAAGATACTAATCAGCCTTCCTTCTAGCCCATCTCCTTACAATCTGCTGCTCTCTGACGAACAGTCTACAGGCTTTTGAATGAGAGATATTAATGAGTAATAAATCATGAAAATACTACACTTACTACTAGCGTACAACAAAATATTTGGAAAAATAACTCCTCTCTGTAATGCAAGTGTGGCTTTAGAAAATTTAGTTCTGATAAAAATATTAAAGAACTAACCCAGTGGCAAAAATAAGCCAACAGATTTGAATGCCCTATTTCATTTCAATGATTAAGGAAGCCTACACAAGGCTTTGAACACAAAGGCTTAATTTTAGTTCCTTGACCCTTTTTATTATGTAGTTTGACTAAACTTAATTCTCAGCAGACCCTATTTTAAATGGCTAAGGGTCTACAAAACATCTCTATATCAACACTAAGAAAACAAATGTCAACAATTCATTATCAAAAGTGTAGTTAGTTAAATGAACCAAAAATAGGGTGCAAGTGCTTTAGATATTGTTCTACTAAATTAGCTACATATCTAACTTCATAATTTAAAATAAATATAGCTATTTTCTTAAGACTTAAGCCACAGAACTTCTAAAGAAGGTAGGCTCTTGCTCGCACACAAGTCATGTTCAAATACTGGAGTCTACTCATCATGAACAACACTTGTATTAAAACATTTTCTAAAAATCCATTTGTATAAACATACATTTAGAATGACATTAGCATTTTAAATACAAGGAGAATTCAGAAAGAGCATTTTAGATGAAAACTAACAGTTAAGGAATAACAGAAGTGAAGATATAATCACAATTTTTAAAATATGTACACACAACAGCACACAGTCAATATATAATAAAAGTTCCAGAAGTAACAAACATAAACTAAACACTAGGAACTCTGACTTAATTCAAATATCAGTTTTAACTGAACAGAAAAAAAAAAAAAAAAGCTACATGCAAAGTATTGTCTGGTGAAAATGCCAAATAATTCAAAACTGGCTCTTCTCCTATTTTAGTTTGATATCATCTATTGCTACAGTAGGGATCACATTTAAATAATGTTTTTCATTTCAGATAGCATGTTTTTCATGTTAGGTCAGGTGAAGGTTACCACCCTTTTTCTCTGCAACATTCACCTTTAGTCATGACGCCAGTTCTTAAAAGAGGACACCACAACAGAGTAATTCCTGAAAACCATCATTCTGAGAAGTCAAGCAGGTAGAGAAAGAGGGTGAGATGATCCTTACATCTCACACAGATCACGCATTGCTCACTTTCCAAAAGGTTCATTTCTGTGAATCCTCAGCAAAGTCTTGAGTTACTGGAGTTTCACAAACTACTTTTAGGAACCTTTACTGATGTTCACACATTTAGGGTATTTAGCAATTTCAAAAATGTACATAAAATCATTTTAATCCCCTCAAATTATGTTTTACTTCCCCTCATTTTTAAAGGTATTTCTACCTGTGTATTAAGCTAAACTGTTAGCCAATATATGATTTTTTTTTCTTTTCTCTTACTTACTGTAATGGTTACCTTTAAACTTTGCTCATGTACATGGCTATCTAGAAATAAACTCTTTTTTTAATGCAAAGTTTCCTGGAACAAGTTGATACCAATAGAAGAAAAAAGAAAATTCAACAGCTTTTTTTAAACAATAATCTCTAAAAGCCTTTTGCAAAAAAAAAAAAAAGAATTCCTTCATCCTATATGACAATCCCAAAGGTGACAAACTGACAAACTTTCTCTCTCCTTTCTCTCTCCTTTTGCAAATAAGACATCAAAACAGAAATCAGCAATGTGTCAAAAATCACAAAAGGCATCTGTGTTAGAGCTGGCATAACAGCCTAAGAAATTTCTTTACCTAGAATTCATGGCTAATTCACACAGCACCATTTTATCAGGGAGAGCAAGTCATTCTGATCACTATTTCTTTCTAATACAAAATTCCTTAACAGTTTATGTTTAGAAAAACATAATATCTTTAAAGAAATAGTGACCACAGATTACCATATGAAGCTTCAACTCCTGTCCCTCATAATTTTTATTAACTCAGTTATTCTAAATTAATCTTATAATATCAACTGATGAAGGGAAAAAAATTAAAAACCCTAAAAGGTACCTAAAGAAAACATCATTATTGTGTCACAGTATTTCACTTATTTAGACCAGGAAAAGGATGTTTTGCTAAAGGCTGTATTCCAGAAAGACAGCCAGTCTTGAAGACAAGGAAAACACACCATTTCCCTAGTAATCTGTTCTCATGATTAAACATTTGTGTCCAATTTTCCATTTCAATTTGTCTGACTTGCAGCTTTAGCTGTCAAAAGATTTAATGAATAAAGATGCTATCATAAAGATGCAATTTAATCTCCAAAAGTGAGCAGAGAGCTGGTTTATGCTTCACACCAATTCCAGGTGAGGTTAAATGACAGATTTACTTCTGCAGCAGCAAGACACGGCAGCTCTTCATCATAATGTACAGTCCTTCTTTCACAACCCAACAAAGCAAAGGATATTTTTACAAGATCCCAAAGCCTCTAGTTTCAATGAGAAGCAACACTACAAGCGGAGGTAGCCCTGCTCCACATTTACCTACCTCCAGCGGGTGATCGCTCCTTACCAGCGCCATACGGGCCCTTTGCAAGGAACCATGCATGAGTTTGTGCAGTCTTAAAATTAGCTTCCTCAACCCCATTTGCTTCAGTGCTTTATCTACAAATGGCCTGTAAATAGAGGTCAAAGAGTGTTTGCTGCAGCCTGCCTCAGCACTGCATTCTGGAATAATCCAAGAGGCAGAGTCATCCCCAGATTCAAGCCTATCAAGCTTCCTTGAAAAATGGTCCTGAAAGTCAAAATTTGGCTTATTTGTAAAATTGTTCTTGATGGCTTGTCTAAGTTCCTCAACATTTTCCTCAGAGATTTGTTCTGCACCATCACTATCCCCTGTGCATGTTCCTGAGGATTCCTTTACTTCAGTTTCCCTATCAACTTCCTTATCCCCTGGATCGTTGTCCTTGGACGGTCCAGGAGAAGGAATTTCAAACACTGGCCAGCCAATGTCAGAAAGATTTTTGATGCCCAAAACAGTTCCCATAATCCTTAGTTTTTGATTTAAGTCTTTTGTAATGTTTAGCCACAGACAGAGCGCCTGCACTCTGTCCTGGAAGTCCTTTGCAGCATACTTTTCATAGTCCTTCTGAAGAGCCTGCAGAGAGGGATAAAGTGCTTCTATGTACTCCAGCAGCTCCATGATCCGCTTTACTTGCTCAAAAGAGACCCGCTGGCGATGGAGGTGTTCGTGGTAATTTGAATAACCCAAAGCACTCGTTCCACGTGTTGCTTTGCAAACTCCTTCTCCTGCAGTACCATTGAGACTGGCTCCATTTTTGACACAAGAGAAGCTTCCATAGTTCACTTTGAAGGTGAGGATTTCATTGATAATATCAGGGATAGCTTGGCGAGCCGCATACAGATAGAGGTCTTGGTCATTAATGCTCCGGCCAGCGTGCCAAGCTTGCAGCTCCAGCCAGATCAGTTCATTGGATCGGTTCAGCCAGACAGAAGAGGTGTTTTCTTGCCCTCTTTGCTCCCTGTCTTTTTTCTTTGAGACTGAGGTAAGTTTTAACAAAAGCCGCAGGGTTTCAAAGAATTTTAAGCGGTCTGCCGGGCAATCAGTCCTAGAAGTCTGGCGTGCAGTCCTGGCTATTGGCATGGGCACGGAGACGGGCAGCTTAGCGTTGCTGCAGCCAAGGCTGAGGTAAGGCTTATTGAGATCAACATCTGCAATAGGCTTTTTTGGCAAAGACCCCCCGACTGAGTCTAACATAAAGGAGCACTGCACGTTTTTCTTGTGATCTCGTTCTGTCGTCCTCAGGGTGGCTCGGTTCTTTTTTCCTTGCTTGTAGCTGTGCTCTTCCACGTTCTCAATGGTTTTCCCGTTGTCTTTATGCGCAGACTGAGTTGGTAAACCCATTTTTTCTGCAAGAAAGAAAAAAAGGGGACCTTAGCAACAACAGAAAACAACAACAGCAAGTCTCGGATTCAGTCAGCTCCAGATCACATTTCTCGGGCTGTGAATATAATGTTTCTTCATGCCAATAGTACAAAATTTGCAAGTGTAAAACAGTCTCATAAATTACCAGGCATCTGGCTGAATCAACAGAGCAAAGCACAATATTCTCTCCTCCTGCTTTACCTTTTATGTAGAAGTCCGAGACCTTTCGCTATTTTGAAGTGCCTACATCAAAGTCTGGATGATTAAAAGGCAAAGAATGGTTTCCAAGGTCACTTTCTATATGTTTATCAACCGCCTCACAACTAAAAGCTCAAAATGCAGAACATTATTAAGGTTTCTAAGTTGGACAGCTAGAATTAAAGAAAACCCAGGCTTAAAGTGCATGTGTAATTTCCTAAGAACTGCAGCATGTATGGGTTCTGAAAGTATTTAGCTCAGACAACTCAACCTTAACACCACTTGGGGCCTGATCTTAGGTCTGGGAAACATCCTGGTCTCCATCAAATACACGGCCTGAACACGGCAACCTGCTTCTTCATTCTCCCCGTAAGCAGCCAGGGCCTTCTCGCTAAACCACATAACTGCCTTTTGCTGCCTAGTATTGCAGGCCACCTACTCCTCTTCCTTTAATGCTAACAAAACCTCTTCAAGCCAGACGTAGCCTGTCGAGTCAGGAAATAACAGCTGGCTGCTGCTCAGACCATGCTTCCCGCTCTCAGAAGGAAGTGGTGAGAGGCTGGAGAGAAGCACCTGCAAGCAACCAGCAGCCTAGTGGCCACCAGCAGGGACACAACATCCTCCATAGCCACATTCTTCCTTCCCCCCACAGTGCCCCTGAGTAACACAAGAAGAGGATGGGAAAAAAAACAAACTCACAGAATGATTGCTGAATACTCTGCCTTCTTTTCCCTGCTCCCTAGTGAGTCTAAGCATTATCTGCTGCACATGGCTCACTTACCACTCTTCTACAGGAATTGATAACAACTTCCACAGGGTCTTCACTACTGTCTTCCTCACTATAATATCTACTAATACCAGAAATAAGCTTGTTTGCAAAATAAGCCTGTTCAGTGTAAAACTATTGCCATTCTGCATTTGGAAAATCATGATAGAGAAAGACCTGCCAAGTCACCACATCCATGGATGCCAAAATGGTAACAGCTGCTGCTTGGCATTTTAGAATATGTAGCTCTGTGTTCAAAGCCCTTCGACTTCAAAAGCACCTTGGATGCACAACCCTTCCACGAGCCAAAGCCCCTAATCTCTAGTCTGGCTTCAGGAAAACATGAAATATTGCAAATTATTAATGATGACACTTGAAATGTTTTACTTCTGTTACTAGCTTAAAGTCATGCAAATTTTGATGACAGAATCCTGTTATCAGACCATACACTTCATTGTCTTATTCAGTATCAAATCAGCCTTCAATCTTGTTTTATTAATTATATATCTTCCAGTAGCCGCAGTATCCTGTAAGTGATATAGAAATCAGTTTCCTTCATTACAAGATTCAACTCAATCTCTAACCAGATAAGAGAGCAGTTCTTTGGAAAAGAACTGGGGCATGTGATACAGGAAACTCAAAAGCTAAAATGTTTGCATGAAGAGGAGTTGTAGCAAGGAGAGTGGAGAGCTGTGTGGATGGAGTACTTTCCCCCCAAATCTGGAATATTGCTCCCAGATCTGTTCTGTGTAATTTGCATAAAGAACACGGGAAAAAAAAAAAAAAAAAAAAAAAAAACCTTACATGCTTGCATATGATTTCTAGACTATTATAGATATCTTAAGAATATAGTACCAGTATAGGGAATGTTATGAATGAATTGTAGAGTCATTTACTTTCACAGGCTCACTGAAGAATGCAAAGATAGAAATATTCAACCCCCTTAAGGGCAACTGAGAAGAGAAAATGCCACCAGAATCTGTGTGTCAGACCTTAGCAACTTTTGACAACAGAAGTGAGAGGTGAATCATTTGAGCTGCATCTGGACTTAATCATCAGAAGAAAAAAGGAGCAGATGCATAAAGAAATTAAGTCAATTCAGCCTCATTAATCCTAGGAATGAAGAATACTAGTGAAAATAAAGGTCCAGATCATCAGTTCCCCACTCTCCTTTTACTGAAAGAAAAGCGCCCCATGCAGCTGGTAATACAGGTCCCCAGCTTTGCAGATGGGCTATAGGAAAGAACAGATGGGAAAATAACAAAAAAAAACAAAACAAAACAAAATAAATAATCAGGGCTCCAGCCATGCGCAATGTGGAATTCTATTCTAGGCACTATTTAATCTCTCTAATCTTGATTTTAGTCTTGTGTTTAAAGACACCAGAAAGCAAGTCCTACTGAAATGAGGCTTTTAGTTTCACCCTGGCTGGCATCAGGGAGTAGGCCAGTTAAAACAAGCAAGCCTGCATGCATGCATGGAGTCGCTCCCACAAAACCTGCATTTCCCCCTCTTTCTCTGAAGCTGACTGGGGACGTCAGAAACTACCCCCTCCCAGCTTCCAAGCTGGTCTTAGGCTGCGCAAGGCTGGGATTCAAGGAGCTCTCGCCTGGCTCTCGACAGGGTGCAGCACATCCCTCCAACTAGTCCTCTAGTGAATGGGATGGGCGCCCTGGTTACGAATAACACAGAAAAAGCAGAGCTGCTGAATGCCTGCTTTGCTTCGGTGTTTACCAAGGGCAGCCCTGTAGAGTCCCAGGCCCTAGTGACAGGAGAAGAAGCTGGAAGAAAGGAAGACTTGCCCAGGGTAGAGGAAGATTGGGTCAGAGAGCACCTAAGACACCTCGATGCCAACAAATCCATGGGCCCCGATGGGATGCACCCCAGAGTTCTGCGTGAGCTGGCCGATGTCGTGGCTAAGCCGCTCTCCATCATATTTGAAAGATCCTGGAGAACGGGGGAGGTGCCGGAGGACTGGAAGAAGGCCAATGTCACGCCAGTCTTCAAAAAAGGCAAGAAGGAGGACCCGGGCAACTGCAGGCTGGTCAGCCTCACCTCCGTACCTGGAAAAGTGATGGAACAGCTCATACTGGCCGTTGTCTCCAGGCACGTGGAGGACAAGAAGGTGCTCAGGACTAGTCAGCATGGATTCACCAAGGGGAAATCGTGCTTGACTAATCTGATAGCCTTCTATGATGGGATGACCGGCTGGATAGATGAGGGGAGAGCGGTGGATGTTATCTACCTTGACTTCACCAAGGCTTTTGACACCGTCCCTCACAACATCCTCCTGGACAAGCTCCGGAGGTGTGGGCTGGATGAGTGGTCGGTGAGGTGGATTGGCAACTGGCTAGATGGCAGAACTCAGAGGGTGGTGATCAGCGGTGCAGAGTCTAGTTGGAGGCCTGTGTTGAGCGGAGTCCCCCAGGGGTCAGTCCTCGGTCCAGTCCTGTTCAATTTATTCATCAACGACCTGGATGAAGGCACAGAGTGCTCCCTCAGCAAGTTTGCAGATGATACGAAGCTGGGAGGAGTAGCGGATACTCCAGAGGGCTGTGCTGCCATCCAGAGGGACCTGGACAGACTAGACAACTGGGCGGTCAAAAACCTCATGAAATTCAACAAGGCCAAGTGCACGGTCCTGCACCTGGGCAGAAATAACCCCAGACACCAGTACAGGCTGGGGACCGACCTGCTGGAGAGCAGCTCTGCAGAGAAGGACCTGGGCGTCATGGTGGACGACAGGTTGACCATGAGGCAGCAGTGTGCCCTCGTGGCCAAGAAGGCCAATGGCATCCTGGGGTGCATTAAGAGGAGCGTCTCCAGCAGGTCGAGGGAGGTGATCCTGCCCCTCTACTCAGCCCTGGTGAGGCCACATCTGGAGCACTGTGTCCAGTTCTGGGCCCCCCAGTACAAGAGGGATGTGGAGCTGCTGGAGAGAGTCCAGCGCAGGGCCACGAGGATGATCAGGGGCCTGGAACATCTGCCCTATGAGGAGAGGCTGAGGGAGCTGGGCCTGTTCAGCCTGGAGAAGAGACACCTGATCAGTGTCTATAAGTGCCTCAAGGGAGGCAGTGAGGAGGATGGGGCCGGCCTCTTTTCAGTGGTGGTCACTGACAGAACCAGAGGAAATGGCCACAAACTGAGGCATAAAAAGTTCCAGGAGAACTTAAGGAAGAACTTCTTGACAGTGAGGGTGACAGAGCACTGGAACAGGCTGCCCAGAGAGGTTGTGGAGTCTCCTTCTCTGGAGATCTTCAAGACCCGCTTGGATGCAGCCCTGTGCCACGTGCTCTGGGTGGCCCTGCATGTGCAGGGGGGTTGGACTAGATGACCTCTAGAGGTCCCTTCCAACCTTAGGCTTTCTATGATTCTATGATGCTATTAGGTTGGAGTGTTACAGCCATGGCAACCTCACCACTATAGCATCATGCTGTCAAAAACAAAACAAAACCCAAAAGAATCCAACAAGGATTCCCAACAAACTGAAATCCTGAAAACCATACAGCATCGTTCCTAATCTGATCAGCTGCTTTTACTTATCTTCCCCTGCAGTTTCTATTCTCCGCACAGCTTCCCCATCCCCTCCACCTGCCTCCTCCTGCCGCACATGTCCCCACCTGCCTCGAGTAGCGGCTGATCTAGCTCCCAGGGGCCTCCTCTCAATGCCCCTCATCACAGCAGTCCCAGCTCTCATTCCCTCTGCACGTTCCTCTGGTAGCTTCTCTCTCCGAGCTGCGCAGACCCAGCAGCTCTAAGCACTAAAACACTGCTCAGCTTTCTGGGTCAGGGCCAGAAACACAAAGCCCAGGATGTCGCAGAGAGTGGAGGGTTTCCAAAACACCTAGAAGGCCTTTGCTCGCAAACTGAAGTTTGCTCAAGCTTAGCAAACTCATAAGACAAACATGTGCGAACTAAGTTTTTTCAGTACCACAAATTCGTATGAATTTTTGTGATATAAAATTTGTGATACAAGTACATATTACAACTATCCTACTGTATAGAAATAGCATTTCAATAGACTTTTTCCTTTAAAAATACTAGTTCACTAAGGTAACTGGATAAGGAATGCTGGCAAACATTAATCTTACAATCTTAAAATCCTAATCTTAGTTACAAACCCCATTTTCGGCCGCTAATGAGCAATAAACAACTTGGGTGTCATCTAACACACCGCCTCCTTCTACTTCCCATATCTAGAAATATATATATAATTTAATTCTTTCCATAGTTGTGTAGGATTGGGACAGACTATTTCAGATTTAACTCTGAAAAAGTGGAAGGTATTTTCTGAAGAGTATAGGAAGAAAGAAGAATTACCAAGTCCCAAAAGAAGGAAGTGGAGAGACTTTTCATTGAAAGTCTAAAGAAAGAAAATAACTAAACTAAAGCATGGAGAACAGGCCTGTAACTTGCATTTTAACAACACTGCTATATAAAGCTTGGTATAGAAAATGCAAGGATTTGCAGAAGGGAAAAGAATCTCATGGTTAAGGTAAATGATGGCCATTTTAGGAAATGTGCTTCAATTTCTGATTCTGGCTCAAGTACATAAACTGTGTCAAGTATGTTCTTCAACCAAGCTTTTCAATAAAGTTCCCACTAAAAGACCACTGCTCAACTTTGCATCTGACTTATGAAAACACTGAGTACTTGTAGCTTAAGTAACTTGGAACTGTACTGCTACACAGAAGCTTCTATTAACTTACCAAATAGTCTGGGGGGAAATAAAGAGAGGTCATCTCAAATTTTCCACCTCAAAGCAGTAACAAACCTACTGTAAGGCTGATTCACTTCTACCTGCAAAGGGTTCACAAACAGCGTAACAGTCTATCAACTTACCAGTACTACATCTAGGTATTATCCACACCATCCAATTTGTTTCTTAGACTTTTGCAAATCTATACATCTACATAGGCAACTATGATGTGATGAGTTAGTTCTTAAGCATTCTGCTTATTTTACAAGCCTGTGGCTTAAAACACACTTTTTTTTAAAATTAAAAGGTTTCCATTTGCCTTACAATGCAGATACATACCTAATATCTTAATATTATCGGTGTTATGTCACTATCCAGAATCAAAGAAACAGTTCAACTCAACAATTTTAACAGAGTAACTGCTAATAAAGTTAATAACTCTTCACTACTTTTATTCCAGGAATTCTCACATCTTTCTCTGAAAACCTACCAAGTATAATGGCAAGTATAAGACAAGACACAAAAATATGAATTCAACACAGTTTTGCTCCTGGATAAAGAGACCTATCAGTGATTCTATGAAGTCTGCTATAGAATTCACTATCATCACCTGTTCTATACTAATCTGCTCAAACAGTAGTGTGTCACATAGCAGTATCTAACCCTCTGTTTACTATCTAGTAAGAGTTTGCTGGCACTGTAAGAGGCAGAATACAAGCTTCAAGTCACCGTTGAGCATATTAGCTTGAATTTCATGCCAGCTGGAATTGCTAGGAGAGGGCAGCAGCCCAAGAGGCTAAGATAGATGAGCAGCAAGAGTATAAGCTTTGAAGCAAAGAAGGAAAATGAAGGTTGGCAGAGACAAAAGCAAAACAAACAAACAAGCCACATCTGAGGTTGATTAGAAACACATTGCCTTTTAACAGCATTTTGATGACACTATATAAATAATCAGAACCCCATGCAAATTCAAAGATCATATTCTGAACTTAATTCACTGAACTGCAGTTACCAGGAGGTCCTTCAAACCATCTTGAACATTTATAATTTTAAACATGTTAATCTCTTTCAATATTTTCTTCAGATCCTTTGACAGAAGACTGAAAGATAAGTTTAAAAAGCTGAGTATTCGCCCATTTCATCACTCATAGTCAATGTTTCACATACTATCAGTCAAAAGCATTGCTATTCAGAGATGTATAACTACACCACTGTCCCAAAATGACAATCACTTAACTCATTTCAATTTAAAACATTCCTTTTGATGATAATTTTCATAGTCTCCTTCCACAATTCTTGTTTCTTTTAACACCAGCCTCTTTTCCAGAACTCTGCTCCACTGCGGTTTTCAGATCATTCCCTACTGCACACTGCACACCCAGAAGGTCCTTCTTGAATATCTCAATTTCACAAATCATCTACTTCATTTCAAAGCTGAACAAGGAACATTTTCCCTATTCATCATCCTTGACTGCAAATGAATTTCTATGACTGATATTAAATCAGTAATCTGCTTTCGTACTGTATTTTGAGAATGGTAGTTGAAGTCAGATGTTTTAAAACTGAAAAAAATGCATTTCCTTCTCTGAAGAGGGCTCTGTTATTACACAGACTGATAAAATACCTGGTAACTGAAGCAACCCTACTTATTTAATAAATAAAAGACTGTTGGTTTTTTTTTTAGCTCAGAAAAATAAATCAAAAAAAAAAAAAAAAAAAGGACTTCTCTGGAATAATTGTCACTACTGAGGCACAAAATTTCCTCATTTTTTTTCTCTGCAGCCTCCCCTCTTTCCTATTCCCAGCCTCTTTTACATGAGTAGGAAGGAAGAAGGCTGAGTTTGGTTAAAAGTTCCTCTGTGTTCAAACTAGCCTATTCTTTGGACACAGCAGGAAGATGCAGTACGTCCTCTTCATTTTTTTAAGAAATTATCAGATTGTTTGATGAATGCTAATAACAACTGCACCGGCAATAACTTCTTTCCTTGTATAAGTGCACAGAATTCTGAAATACACCAAAGAAAAATGTTCTTGGGCTTCTTTTTCATTAAGAATGCTTTCTTAACGTTTGAGCTTACAAACCTTGGTGTTTCATAAAACATATATGCAATCAGTTTTATTGTTTTTACTGTATCGTGGCTCAATTTCTCTTTTTTTCTCCCCAAGTGTGTAAGTAGAGGAAAGAAAAGCATCTAAAAATATAAACAGAGCTATAAAGACACAAAAAGATGTGTTAGCCCATGCTTCTGCTTAAGCATAAGATCAGTATAAGGATTTCATAAGGCTAGGAGTCCAAGGGGCTTTTTTGACCTACAGTAATGGGAAGGTGGTGGTGGGAGTTAGAGAGCATATGTTTTAAAATGTTGTAATTTAAATCTAAAACTTCAAGCTTCAATTACAATTCATTGGATTTTTATACTTAAAGATAATATTTTATTTGCTTAGATGTGGTCTCTTGAAGGTTGAGTTAGGTTAATAATGTTGTAGAACATTTGTTTATGCGTGTGCTAGTTCTCTGCAAATGCCAAAATTAGATTTATACAATCCTGTAGAATCACAAGTTGTAGAGCAGATCAAAATCAAAAGAGTGAAAATACAGGAAATTAGAATTCCTTTAGTGCCTGCAATTTGGTGGTGAATAAGTCCCACTAACCAGCCAAATGGCCAGAACAGCTTCCTAGGATTTCATGTTTATCTGACTAAGGCAACTTCTCTGTTTCCAACTTTCCTCCTCAAAGACAGCACCAGATTAATTCTGATTCTATTTCAAGTACCACTATCCACTAGGGGTCTGCATATACATAAGGTAAATTAACAAGTCCTTATTTTTCCCCCGTTTGTTTGATACAGAGTAAAACCTAGTTAAACAAGATGAATTATGTTCTTTCCAAAAACTTAATACTACACCACACTAGCCAACTTCTGCTGGACTAGAAAATATGCTTTTTTTTTTCCGCAGAAATAAACTAGACTGATAAGAGATAGTCATTCCTGTTCCAAAATTAAATCTATACAGCTAAACAGACAAAAATAAAAATGTATCCATATATTTAAGATATACTCACATAACTAAACACAGATTTTTACTGTTCCAGAAGCACTGCCACTTGCCTCATAAGTGGAAAGCCCTTGCACCAAAAACTTAAAATCTGTAAGTTATGTGAAAGAAAGCTTCTTCTTTCTCATAAAGGTATCAATCCTTCATATGTGCTCAGTAGTAGAGACTAAAGACATTTTTCTTTTTAATATCACTATTTCCTCATTTTAGAAACCCTTTTTTTCCAACCACAGAGTTGAAAAGAAAGTCAGAGAAACAAGAAAAGTTTTCAAATAACTACCATATCCAGAAACAAACAAGGCTAATGTTCCACTAGAAGAGCTTAACTCTGCCAAAAGTCACAATTAAAAGACAGTAAAAAGGGAGCTTAATGATTCCAATGACTATGTAGCTAACTGGCAAGCATCATGACATTTCTTTTAAATTTAGTGTAAGCAGAAGGTATTTTGGGGAATGCTGTTGAAACAGTAACTTTATTCAGAAGTTGCCTGAAATGAAAACAAGAGCTTTGGAAGATATTTGTACAAGCCTTTCATTGATCATGACTAGACAACTCTGCTCACTGAAGAACAGACTGTATTCCTGAAATTTATGCCAAACCATTTACCTTCTCCTCTGCACTCTATCTTGAAAAAGTATTCCTTTAATTAAATGCACTCTATGACAATCATACCATATGAAATACTATTCCAAAACATCAACTGGTAACAGTCATGCTGCTGTAACGACTTTGGCAACCTACCTTGTCTGACATAATTTTTACACAAAGTACATTTTGTATGAAAATACCAAACAAACAGTATGTTAAAAAATGGCTTTAGCAAATTTTGCACCATCAAACTCAGCAAAACAAGTAAAACTGCAAGCTTTGTGGGAAGGCTACCTTTAAAAAAATAGCTACTGTAGTTTTGGCTTTTTGTTTAATACTATTCTGTCAACAAGCACTTAGCATTCTGCATCTCAGCAAAGGTAAAGGGAGGGTTAAGTTAAAGCTGGAAGGCACCTTTACATCTACATGACCTTACATGACATGACCTTTAGTTGTCATGAAACTCTAACCTCCTGCTCAAAGCAGGGCTCAGTTCAAAGCTAGTCTAGCCTGCCCAAGGCCTTATCCAGTTGTGCTACAGAAATTCCCAGTTTGGAGATTCCATAACCTCCCTGGCAACCTGCCACTGTTTCATCAGTCTCACAGATGTGGTTGGAACTTCCCTTGTGCCACCCTGTGACCTCTTTCTTCTGTCCTGTCACTGTGCACACCAGAGCCTGGCTCCATTTGCGTATCTCCTCCTGCTAAAGCAGAGCTACTACTATGATGCTATGGTCTTTTAAGCCATAGAAAAGTACATCTACCTTTCAGAGTGGAACGGCTAGCAGGTCTCCCAACGTTACTTTTCTGATGCTTTGTTGACATGCGTTTCATCTGCCGGGGTGTACTGGGAGGAGAAGTTCCATAGAAAGTGTCAGCACTTGCTTCATCTGATAATTCCTCAGGTTCAGATTCAGAGACCTTGCAAGTGGCATCTTCTGATTTGCACTCTGTCCTGAAGAAAACAAAATTAAACCAGGATGTTAAAATGTTAATAGAAGTTTTTTTTTTTTTTTTTTTTAATATTTGTAATAGCTGTTTAGAAAGCTAATCAATACACTCCGGTCACAGCAGCTTTCTCTGCTTTCCTGACACACCCAGCTTATTATCCCAAGCTTTTAATCACACACATTTAGGCAACTTTCCAACAAAGCAAAGCGTAAGCAACATACAACAAAGAGGAGGTATAGCCAGAGTGTCATTAGGGAAGCAGCACAAGCAACAGCTTACACTTAACACACTTGTTTGTGAAAAAAAAATGTGCTAAATTTTAAACAAAAGATAACTAAAACCAACCAAGGCTCAAAAAATACAAATAAAATAAAAGAACGTTAATTTAATCAGTGTCAGAGACAACAGTGTAAGCCTCCCTTTCAACATCCCTAACTTGTACATGCTATGCAGGCAACACCTAACTTCCCTGGAAAGGCACTCCACCCTTTCCAAAATTTTTAACAAGCACAGCAGAATTCAATGTATTTTTCCACTGATTTTTATATTAAATAGGTTTAGTCTCAGAACTTGCAGTCTGCAGCACAAAAATAACAGGGTCTCACAGCACTTTTCAAAATAGCCCCAGTTACTTCAGCCATAAGGAAAAATGCAGATCAATACTTAAAAAGAATTTAGAGGTTGTGTATACACAAGATGAAAGATAATGCATATATGTTCTTCAAAGCACACGCATTTTTAATAGCACTGATGCTGAAGAATTAATACAGGTGGATGACAACCCCTGGGAGCTCTATCCTTGATTTCAGTGGACAGAACATCTTATTGCAGGGTGAGTGCCTGAACAGAACAGAACAGTGACTTCCCAACCCCAAATGAGACCTTTTATAGCTATTACAGCTACTAGTATTGGCAGAGACTGTAGAAACAGCATTACATGTAGCATTTTCTAAATGCCGTCTTATGTTTGTACTCTTTCAGATTTCCAAATTATTTTGATTCCAATTGTTAAAACAACATAACAGTCTACAGCAGCATTCTCCCTTAATCACGCAGGTAAAGTTAGCAATGGTACAAATCCATGGCAGAACAAGACAATCCAAGTCCACCCTTGCTAGTATTATGAGCTCCCCTTCATCTCAACTACAAATTCCTGGCCTTTATTTGAGTCAGTTCTGGCACTTACATAATTGCCAAAGAAAATGCCGGGAGCTGGTCCATCTATAAACTAACGCAACAGAAAAATGCCATTCGTTTTCGTATGGAAACTCTGAGAAAGCTCAAAGCTCAGGTTCCAGTGCCAGCTCAGGGAAATGGACAAGGCAAAAGAAACAGGGTCCTAAACTTGCATCAGTTCCCATTGCCGAAGAACTAATATCCCCTGGAAAACCAAAGCAAATCAAGAGTTATTTTTATTTTACGTCGTTTTTGTTGTACACCTACTATGGTTCTGTATCACTGTCTGCCTAGGTTTTCTTTAAAAAAAAGGGGATTCGTGATGCAGCTTTTCTATTTAAACAGAGTATTTCAAAATAGCATTCAGATTTATGCAGCTAGTTTTCACTTAAAAAATATATTTAAAACTGTCTTTAAATCTACTAGCATTGTACCCAGTCATTGATATTGTTATTATTAAAAGAAATCTGCTGAATCTGGACTACATAGTATTTAAAATTTATACACAAATGGTTCACCTAAAAGGCAAATCCACAGAATACTACATATCCTGCTTTAAACAACTACTATCCAATAGTAGTAGGCAAAATTAAAAAGTTATTTGGGCACCACATATAAAGTTGATCTGTGGTAACTCAACAAAGGTTACATTTCTCACTGGACATCTCTAAAAATCAAACTACATGGCAGTATATTAATCATAATTTTCAGCATATTCCCTACAGCCATACTTCCATGACAAAAGGAATTGGACGACCACTAAGCAAGGACAACTGAATATATTATTTTTGAAGAATTACTTTTTAGTTCCTAACATTTACGAGGGTGATATAAAACAAATAAATTTGAATCATAAAACTATTATCAAAACCAGAGCATTTTATTATGCTGCCTTCCATCTACCAATGTGTTAAAAGACACAGGTTGACCCCCAGTCTATACTTCCATGGCAAGAAGGAAACCGAACCAAATCACAGAGCCAGCTAGTAACCCCCAAAACAAGATTTCCTCAGCTCAGCTTTCCTTAAGCTATGAACAAAGATGAGTTATTACGAACAGTATGAAAAATGGTGCTATATATAAAAAAAAATATATATCATTTACCTAGACTTATAACATGATAAAAAAATAACTGTTTAGCTTAACTCTTGGAGCACTTGGTGCCATTTAGCACGTAATAAACAATGTATTTAATTTGGGTTTTCATAAGGACTTCCAAACAGATATAATGGAAATATATAAGAGAACACTTTAAAAAGGTCATTTTACATATATATGTAGAGAGAAAAAACTTAGTTTTATTATATATAAATTCCTCTATTTATTATATCTATATTATCTATACATTATATATCCATATTATATATATTTACTTCTATCTATAAATTTCTAAATTTATATATGAATTTCTCTTGTCACATTACAGCTTTTAGATGAAAGTATTAACTATTGCAGATAAGCTTTAGTGGTTGCCTAAGAAAAGCAAGTCGGGGACCTTAGCACCACCTGCAGTCCAAGGCGAGTCTCATAGTGAATTTGCACCAAAACAAACACTAGGCACTGTTACCATCATTTTTACCCTAGCTTCCTAGTCTTGTGAAATCACTGTGAATTGTATGTCTTGAAATAATCTGCTTTAATCAGGCACTATCAGCCAAACATAACAAAAAGCTAATTTTCGGATGTAATTTGTTCGTATAAATTTAGGTAAATGACTAGGTAGAAAAGGATCTTGCAAATGCTGAAAGGGAAAATGGAAGACAAGCTTCCATCCACTTGGACAGCAAAATAGAGGGGGGGAAAAAAAAAAAAAGATATTTCAAAGAAAATTTCAAAGAAAACTGCCCTAGCGCAGGGAAACTCGAGGTGGAGCACTCCCCTCGGATTTTGCCAAAGAGGACACAACCACAAGAGCCTCCGCCACATGAAAGGAGCAGTCACTAGTTCCGATGCTTGTGGAGCTGTTTTTCCAGTGACCTCACTGGCCAGGCAAGGCGGAGGCTACAGTAGCAAAGCTCTGTGGGCCTGGAGAGAGGCTTTGGCCTTGGGTTCCAGTCTCAAGACAGCTGAAAAATAATGCAAGTTACCTTGTTACTACAGATCGGTGAAAACACTGCCTCTATTTTGTTTTTCCATGGAGCACAATTCACCAAGCTGACTGAACTTTGTGGTGCCTTCAAAGCCCACAAGCTGATCCTCTTGCAGTTGCTTGTTCCTGGGAACGTCTGAGGAGAGGGCATGGGCTGCTGACACCACCCTCCGCTCTCACACCTTAGGCACACACGCAGCTACACAGCAGGATCCGGTCTGACACCCTTCAAATCCAGATTTTTTTTTTCCTCTGGGTAACTTAATAAGCTGTTCGTTCTTTGTTATCACAAAACACACAGCACTAAGCCACCCCTTATACAAGAGCAGTGCTCGTGCTCTCCAGAAGCACCGTGGCAGCAGATACAGGATGTGCTAGGCAGGCCTGGCCGCCCTCGGGGGCAGCAGAAGGGCACGGGCTGCACAGGGAGCTTAAAGCCTGCATGGGCCTCGCTGGAGGTTTGTATACAGAAGAGTGAGGAGTGTGCTCAGCACTACCAACACCAACCAAACAGGAAGGGAATGTACAAAATTCATGAAGCGTGCTTGGCAAACCTAGCTCAAATGATAATAGTATTGGTTATCACACAGAACTACTGGCTCCTAAGTATTAACTCAGAAAAGTTTGGGAAACACTAATTGAAATTAAGTTGTTGTTTGAGACCAAAAACTGCAGGTTCTCCACAGCCATTGAAAATTGTCCTAATTTTAATGAGGCATATAATGCCTAAAAATGAAAAAAAAAAAAAAAAAAAAAAAAAAAAAAAACTAAAAAAAAAAAAAAATAAAAAAGTTAAAAGGANGGTCTAAAACCAAAAAAAGTTCAAAGGATGAAAACGCCAAGGAACCTTTTGTTAAATATACCACAGACAGTTCAAAACCTGATGCTTACGAAGAAGACAGGAAGAGCACAGATTTCACATCAGGCCATTTGCAGGCTTATCTGAGCCTCGGTTTTAATGAGCAACCCTCTGCAGTTTTTCTCTGGGAATACTGAAGACACAACTGTAGTTAGATGCATAAATCAGGAATATTGGGAAAGCTGCAGGAGCAGTTTGAGGGGGGAAAAACAAAACAACAAAACAAAACCATCAGCTTTGAAAAGTTATGAAAACAAACCAAAAAACCACAAGTATCTTTCCAAAGAGTAACTACTGCATATTACAACATGATACATTTCTGGCACAATCAGAAAGACGGAATACAGATTTTTTTTCAGCTTGTGCATATAGCTGCTGATGGATCTTTTTTTTAACGGTTACTAGGTCAAAAAATTGGCATAAAGCTCTGTGATTCCAGCACAACTATAAAATTGAAGTAGATGTTCCAGATTTTCAAAGGTCTGCAACACGGGAGGGCGAGGGGAAGGAACTAAGATATGAAATTTCAAACAGCAGGGCAGGGAGAGAAAAAAAATGTGGGAACTGCTGATGACCACTCAGTAGCAAGGGAACTACCAGTCACACAGCACCACACGCCTACTGCTTTATGGGCAGACACCCAAATCCCCCACATCCTTTACCTTTTAAAAGCAAAGGTTGAGCTCAGAAGAGATGCCACTCACTTCAGAGATTAAAAAAATAAAAATAAGTCTTTTATCATTAAAAGTAAAATATGAAGTGAAACACTAATGAGGAGTAAAATAGCAAAATGTTAAAATGAAGTGGGATAAAGTCACACAGAATGTGATTTTTAATCTGTACAAACTTTTTACACCTCAGCGAAACATTATGAAAACTTTCAGTTTGTCACAACTGACAGCTGGTAATAAGAGGCCATGCTGAAAACTGGTGGGGATAGCATTTGTGTAATTTTCCCTTTACACCAGCCACCCTTGTTCCTCATAAACCAGACTTGGAATATATCAGGCACTTACGGATACTAGTTCAGATTCTGGGCAGGCTCTGCTTATCACACCATGCACAGATAAAAGCATGTTGGGAATCACAGCTGCAGAGGTCAACTGATTAGGCCGCATAACAGTGAACTGGAGTTCAGCAATTTAACAGGGTAGCCAAAATAATCATCCACCGCAATGGTTACCAAGCTGTGCACTCCCCAAGCGGCTCCTGGAAGCACTTGCCTTAAGTTTCAAAGATATTACAGCACTCACACATCAGTGGGGCTGCTTCCCAACACTTCCTATGGCATGCTGCCCTTTCCATACGGAAAACTGCAAGATCTGTACGAGGTCCAGCGCTGAATGAGCAAGCACTTGTTCTTGACCCTAAATGCCTTATGCTTAAAGGCAAAGTGCCTGTTTTTCAAATATGTGCTCTTCAACTAGATTTAACCTGATAACCAAATATGGAGGAAGAAAGAAATTCACTAGTTTTTACTAATGCATATTTTCAGCTAGCTAAGGTTACAGAACACATGATCAGCATGCATTGCCAAACATACTTAAAATAAACAAACAAACAAAACAAAAAACTTAATTAGCTATCTCTTAATGTAGTTGCAAAAGATAGAGATAACTGATATGCCAATGAAAACAGAATTGCAAATCTTTGTCCTACTGCTGCCAATAATGCAAAAGCAAACACACATTTCTGCATTTGTAAAAACTGAAAACCTAAACAGTACCAAATTAGAGCTGCTAAATACACTACACACACCAGAGTGGCTGATTACAGAGCTCTAAGTCCTTTGGGGCAGCAGCAGTTCACATTTTATCTGCACTCCCTGCAAGACAATGCAAGAGTACTTAGGTCTAACCAAATAGCACAAATAAGGAATGAATAAGGTTAATTAATCAACCAGCAGCACTTTGAAAAGTGACACTAAGGATTAGGGAAGCTAATCAGGAAAACAAGTTAAAATGTAACAAGTTAAAATCAAATGAAATAAACTGAAGTCCTGCTACAGTATAAGCCTTTTATTTGGTGTAACTCAGATATAAGCATCACACCCTTTAGCTCTTAATCATCTTTATAAATTCTTTGTTCTGAAGGAGATCTTGTCTAATATTATTTTCTGAAAAATCTTCCATATTTGTGGATATTAAAAGAAAAAAAGAAACAGTCACCAAAGACTGGTGAAAGGAAAAACATAACAATAAGAAAACTTGACAGGAAAACTAAGCACAACTCCAAGGAACTTCAGTATAATATATATTATATATATCATTTAATAATCTGAAGACTATAGAATGGTAACCATTTGCTCACACTTAGTACAACTAGAACCTTTTTTTTTTTCTCTAAAAAGATCCTATGTAAATCTGAGGAAACCTATGTTCAAGAAAAAAAATAGTCTGGTTATTAAGATATGAAAATTCCATGACTATGATATAATACATATAATTGCGACTATACATTTAGAGACAGCAAAAAGCTTGTTCATATTAAAGCCTAATATTGATTAGCAGCAACACAGATCCTTAAGATAATTTGGATAAGCCATAGGAAACCAGTTCAAAGTGTGTGAGCTATATATCATCTCTTCTGGTGTGAGCTATATGTGTATGTGTGCATGCGCATGAATTACACACACACACACACACACAGAGGGAGGGAAAACAGGGAGGGAACAGGAGGAAAAAAACACTGTTCTCTTAAAGCCCTGTTGCTTACACTAACATCAATCTTGCTTTTTTACTCTCTCAGTGAAAGAACCACCAACTTCTTTCACTTCAGGGGACCCATTTTTTTCAAGCATCTTTCTCCAATTCAATTTCTATATCCTTAAGTTCACCTCTTAGAAAATTTCTCTTAGCTTTCAGAAGAGATGGAAAATTATTTGTGGGATTCCTGCTATTTTTCCTTTCTAGAGGAGCTATCTAACCCTATCCAGGTAAATGCGATATTTTTTCCATCTCTTTTGAATGCTAAGAGAAATTTTAAGGGGGTCACATTCAAGTTTTTACTGGTTTCTCTAACCACAAAGATGAAAGTTACACAGGGCACACCAACACTGAGGCTAGTACAAATGGTAAAAATAACCCTGAAACTTATCTTAAAAGAGGGATGACAAGCTCTGTTGACTATTCAGCATCTTGAAAGCAAATTTCCATGACTTCTGCAACTACATCTACTAGTTTATGTAGTAAGTATTTAAATTTCACAAACATAAGTCTAATTTACAGTGCACATTGTGGCATTTTTATATATTTCTTATGCAAATCACAGCCTTGTTAGTTGTTATGAACAGCAGTTAGACTTCTGCACAGAAATTAGCATTACACAATTAAGATTATGAGACATTATTACTGAGATTATATCACTTCATATAGTGTACACGCCCATTATAACTAGTGGAAAAATAGAGTTCAGTAGCAAAAGCTGAAGTTTACATTTTAAAATATTAAATATGCCCCCAAATTTGAGTATTTTTAGATCATTACTTCCAGGTTAAATGATTTTTAAAGCTATACATTTGACAAGTAACCAAACTTAGTAAACGTGTGCTAATAAAATGTGAGCATTAATTTTTTTTTTCCTTTGACAATTCTTCCTGTGTTTTGGACATGGCTTAGGAATAAGTTTGCTGTTTGTTTCATTCCGCTAACAGAGATACAAGTGCCTGCACAACCACTCAGTCTGATCGTATGCAATCTTGACAGCTATAATTTATATAGTTCCAATGTGGTAAGTGGAGACTGAGCTCAAGAAACAGATTTCCTGACAACCTCAGCCTGTGATAAACTTCCACAGAATCCAAACACATATTTTTGGTTAAATTTTCAATTTCACTAATCAGGAAAAGTTCAGTTTCCAAAGGCATGGACAAGATCAGGGAGTTGCAGCACAAAAGGGAAAGCAAGAGAGTAAGAAAGAAAGGAGTGAAGGAACTAATGAAACCTAGCAACAAAAGGACACAGTCTAATCAACTGAATAACAGTAACGCTGTGAAAAATTAAACTTCATAAAATCTTTCTCCAATTGTGGATTTCCTAAGTAGTCCAAATATGGGAAAAATTTCAGTAAGAACCCTGACAAGAGGGGCAGATATTGTAGTGCAGGCATCAAGCTCATCTCTTTTCTCCGTTAGGCTTGCTCTGTTGCTGAAAATAAACATGTTGGGAATCAGTGTCTTTAAGACCCCTACCTCTCTCATTCATCTTCATTTTGCTTAAATACTCAAAGTGAGCATCTACCTCTTGGGAAGAGACCACAGGGAAGAAAAGACAACAATGTGTTCAAGCACATTAAGCACAAACGTAAAACCAAACGCTCTTCTTGCTGCAACTAAAACATTTTGGAAGATTAAGGTCCCTGTCTGGTTTCCACTAATTTTTTGCCAGGGGTTACCAGGTTCCCAGATCTACTGGTGTAACTGAAAGTATGGGCCCTGCCTCTGCACTGATTTTGCCAAAAAGTCCAGGTTAGGTGGAACCTCAATCACTTTAGAGTCTGATCAGGCAACCAAATACATGCAATTTACGCTAACATATTTCAGAAGGCAGAAAGCTTGGTTGAGTGGGAGACAGAGCAAGAGTAAAAGTGTAATGACTTGCAGACTGTGTCAGCTACAGAACCAATGTTAATTTTTTACTTTCAGCGATACTAAATGGAAAACACAAAGTAGGAGGGTGCTCAAGGTAATGGCTGTATCACCACTAAGAGCTGATTGAGTTACAGTAATACCGACATTTCATTTATAAATTAACTTAACACTAATTATAGAAGCTAAAATGTCACTGGCAGTTAGTCAGAATGTAATACCTGTCCAGATGCAGCAACGCAAACACCCAGAGCTGCAACAAAACCTCAACCTACATCCTGCCACCTGCTTGCAAACTANAGTTAGTCAGAATGTAATACCTGTCCAGATGCAGCAACGCAAACACCCAGAGCTGCAACAAAACCTACATCCTGCCACCTGCCTGCAAACTAAGGGTTTAGGCCATGCTAAAAATTAAGCACCAAGGACAGTAAACCCCAGGGCAGCCACATTGTGCAAGTCAAGGGCATCTGCTGCAAGACCAGCACTGGTTTAAAACAACATTTCACTCTAATAGAAGAATCAAATAGAAATTTAATTTCTAGCAGAAATTAAATCTTCTGCTTCTCAGTATCTGCAAGAGACCATAATTAACTCTGTGAACTACTAATGCTTTGACACTTCTCCCACACTTCTATATTCTTCGGTAGATGGTCCCAAAAGTGCTTGGTTATTACTACTTATGACAAAGTCAAGGAAGCACAGCAAAATCTACTGAAGCTGCTGAGAGGTGTTGAAACTTCCTTTGACTGATGATAAAAATCTGGTAAGTTTCAAGAAACCAGACAGGATCAGACAATAAACTAAGCAAAAATGCAAATTAGTGCTTATCACATCAACTTCTTGCAAGCAGATATAAGAGTTATTGAGGTCTAATTAAATGAGATAGGAAAATATTTTTTTTCTTCTGCAACTTTTATCAACTAGAAATATGTGCAAAACATAAATAAAATAGAACTCTAACATTTTGGCAGTTCTTCATGTTCTCATCTCAAAAAAAATAATAGTCACAACTTCCTGTTCTTTTTCAACAGTAAAATTGGAAGCAGAAAAAGCTTATCTAATGTTTCTATCCTGGATTATTTTAATTTCTTATACAAACTTAGATTATAACATAGTAGCATTTGCAGAAAACATAAACATTCAGATCTGGGGTTTTTTTTTTCCACATACACAACTACATTTTTTAGTTAAAGCCATACCAAATGTTATTTCAAAGAGAAAAAATACTAGACCCATGTCAATTCCACTTACACTTTTCTAACATTTCTCTGTAATATGCAAAGAACATGTTAAATCATTGATGGATTTATCAGGTTCCCAGACCTATAGGCTTCCAGTTAGGGTGCTACAAACAAATCAGAGGCTAGAAAAGCAGAGGCAGGAGCTGAGAGCTTTACACAGTCCACTTAATACCAGCTCTTTTCTATTCTATGAATGACTAATGTCAAAATATTAATTGGTTTGGGGCACCAGGCTTCATTCTTTGATTTCCACAGATCTAGTGTTAATTTTTGAGCCCGATTTTATCCTAACTCATTTCTGAGGGGGAAAAAAATAAACTAATTTGCCCAAGAACAGCACTTCTTTATAACAACTTCCAATTTTTTAATGAAGAAAAAAGAAGAAAAAGGAAAAAAAGCAGAAAAAGGAAAAAAAGCAGAAAAAGGAAAAAAAGAAGAAAAAGGAAAAAAAGAAGAAAAAGGAAAAAAAGAAGAAAAAGAAAAAAAAGAAGAAAAAGGAAAAAAAGAAGAAAAAAGAAAAAAAAAAGAAAAAGGAAAAAAA